>VZSR01001479.1:14302250-14348774 GCA_013398615.1 Brachypodius melanocephalos
CTGGGCCTTTTCTCCATTGCCTGGGTGATGTGTGAGGAGGATTCAGTGTCAAGCCTTTCTTTCCTCCTGGCCTTCAGTCATGCAGGTTGCTGAGCAGTCACTTCACCACTCTCCAGCTCTGGGTGATCCAGCCTCACCCATGGTGAAATGCTAATCATGTGGGGGTGACTGCAGAGAGAATTATTAATGGCCTACAGTCTGCAAACAAAAATCATGAAAATACTGCTTTATGCAGAATTCTGTCACTCAACTGCAATTTTGGGAGTCTTTTGCAACCAGGACAAGTAAGTGCGGAATGACCATCTTTACACAGGGACATCCCTGGGAGACACGGCAAGAAAGTGTAGATGGAGGTTTGAGTGAGGAAGTGGCATGGGGGCTTTTTGGGTCTTGGTGGGCTTACACTGCCCTGGCTACAATAGCAACAAGACTCAAGGCTTGTGCTGTGTGATGGGAGATGGGGAGCAAAACTGAGGTGCAGGAAGCCACAAGGGGGAAATGCTTAGTGGGCAAGTTGTTTGTTTATTTAAAATTATAATGGATGAGCAAAAAAGTATTTTGAAAGCAACCAGGCAGGCTGATTCCTGCCCTTGTTTTCTGATGTGAGAAAGCTCTTGTGGGGTGCGTAATGAACAGAGATGTCTCTCTGCAGAGGACCTTAGCAGGACAGTCAGAAGCAGTGTTGAGGGAAAGCATCTGTAACACAGAGAGAAAATCTTTCTCTTCTCATAGTGTTAATTGTTAGAAACCTTGAGCAACCCATGGTTATTGAAACCAGGTTGTCTCATTAGCCATACTTCAAAATTATATTTACAGAGGTTAGAAAACTAAATATTTTTCCTTGTGGCTGCAGTGGTGTCATGAGAGACCCTGTCTTATACAACCTGTTTATAGTGTGTAAAAACTGTGACCTGGCTTTGGCCTTGGCTCCTGAAGTTTCATATTTAAATGAGGAGGGATTGAATCTTGTTTTGCCCAAGGTGGTTCTAATGTAAAAATTGTGGCCTCTAGATTTAGAATAGAGCTCATTCATTTATGGTTGAAGTTATATTTTTCAAGCGATCGCTGGAAATGCTCACAAATACTGCTACATAGTTTTTGTTCTGTTTGGTTTTGTTTTGCTTGATATAATTAGAAACTGAGATTTGTTCCCAGTCTAGCATCTGTATAGGCACAGAGTAGGCACATTTTTCTTTAGAGAGCAAGGCATGTTTCTGAAAGTACCATCAGTATAAGTATTATACATGACTCTCCTGTAGCCAGCACCTGCCCCAGGAGAACATGGGGTACTTTTTGTTGTATCTTCTCAGATAGTTGTAAGAAAAGACTTTTTTTTTTCACATGGATGTAGTATGGCTCTTACTTGGCAAGGAGAAAAGTAATGAGTTGGTGTCACCTTGTGAATTTCCTTTAGATTCAGACTTAGACAGGTTGCTGTTAGCTTCAGCAATACCCCTGAGGTAATTATTGAAGTTGCATCCTGCCATTATGTACTAAAATGTGTGTAGGTCTCCTCCAGCACACGTCTCCTGTAGCAGAGACTATGTTATAAAACATTCACCTTGGGCAAAATAATTGTGAAAGAGGTTTGCTGAGGGCTGACCACGGATCTTGAGAAGATACTGTAAGAATTTGAGCCCCCTTGCCCTGTTAGCGCACCCACTAGTGAGCACCTGTCTGATCCCACATACGTACCCAGCTTCTTGTGTTTCGCAGAACAAGGGCTCTGTTGATGTGTTGTGAGCTCCCTCCTGCTTTCAGTGATGATGTTGAGCATCCAGCCTTGTTGAGTTCCAGCAAACACCTTCTTGTGACTTTACTCATGGCATTTAAAGCACATCCTGGCTGGTTTTCCTTCTCACTAATTCATGAAGTCTCCTGTGGTTTCAATGCTAGAAGCTTTTGCAGACTGTCTAGGTCTTCAAGAAACAGTAATCTTCTTTAGAATACTCTACTATGGATTAACACTCTTTTTCTATTTTAGGCAGTTTTCCATGAGACCAGTCATGATTGAAACAGTTTCTAGAATTAAGAAATGCAATCAATACTTGTTTTTCTCATAATCTATATTTATTGAAACGCCTTGTTTTGAAAGGGTGGAGTTTTTTGGTCGGTCCATTTTTAGTTTACAGGCTCATTATTTTATATTGATGTTGGAAAAAACAAGTTGTAAGCTGCTTCATTTTTGGGAGCCTTGTGAGTGGAGACAGGTGCTGCTGGTGATTGTAGAAATGAATGTGCAGCCAAAACAACAAAAACCAGTGGAACTGTTCTACTTAGCACCCTGTTCTGTGCTCAGTCAAGTCAACTGGTGGACTGTTGCAAGAGTCAGCCTGAAAAGAAATGTATTTTGTGTTAGTGTGACTGCGATCCTCCACTGCAAAACATCAACTCCTGCACTTTAGGAACTTGTAGTATCAGCAGAGCCTCGTGGGGTTGAAATGGCTCATGGTTTTAAACGGATTCAGATGCTTCATGTTCTGAAATAAGAACTGTACTTCATTAGAGAACATTAGAGTCAGTAGAGTTTGCTCTTAAAATGCCCTATCCCAGAATGATTATATATTCCTGGTGCTTCTCACATGTTAAATTTAGCTTTATGTCCCTTGGTAGCTTAAATTTGCATACTTGCTTTATAAAATGTCTTCCCCTTTGTTATTTCCTGCCCTTCTGTTCTCCATGGAATTTGAAGAAGGTTGGCTCTATTGGTTAATGTTATTTTACTCCAGAAGGAATCTATTTTCACAGACAATTGAGAGATGATGATTTAATTAGAACAGCTTCTCCAAAGAAGGGCTATCTTGCAAGCAACAGTATTTTCCATTTTGTGCCCTTCCTGGTCAAAGAAAGATGGCTTTCTGGACAAGTTTTGCATTAAGAGCTGAGACAATTCTATAGACCAACACAATTCGATACTGTAATACTACTTTTATTTTAATGTGGAGTGCAGCCATTGAAACTCCACAACATTGTTGTATCTATGTCACAGCCATATGCACTGTTATTCTACCTTTAAAATGGATTGCCACCCTGTCCCAGAGTAATAAGTAAATTTAGATTGGACAAACAAAAAAGTTATTTTTAATGTTTCCTGAATCCCAGAAGTAATAGTTTGCTGTTTCATTTTTAATCTCTTGCCTAAGGCAGATCTCAATCCTGTTGCACTGCGTGGGGATTCAGGGCGTTCAAAGGCTGACTCATGTACAGTCAGAGCTCTTTCCAGCTGTGGCATCCCTCTCCTAATTCCCATTCAAGGGGCACAAACAGATATTAAAGCCTGGCCAATTGATTTCAAACACTAGACAGAATGGAAGATATGCTCTTGTAAATGCCTCATGAGCTGTGAATTGCATTTCAAAAAACGCTTTTTCCTTTCTCTTCTTTACCTAACAGGAGCAGTTCTGAACGGAGGAAGGAGAAATCAAGAGATGCAGCAAGATGCAGAAGAAGCAAAGAGACCGAGGTTTTCTACGAACTGGCACATGAGCTGCCCCTGCCCCACAACATCAGTTCCCACCTGGACAAGGCATCCATAATGCGCCTGGCAATCAGTTTCCTACGGACTCATAAGCTTTTGTCTTCAGGTAAGATCTGGCTAAAAGAAGTTAGTTGTCTGGGCTGGTTGATGGTAGCTTGGTAAGATTAATGCATTCTCTTCTCTGACTACAGGGCTACCAAAATAATTAGTGCAGCTATTTAGCCTCTAAAATAAAACCTCTGAGAACTCTTGAATATAGTTTATTAATCCCAGCTATGCGATTTTGAACTTTTAAGAGTTCAATCAGAATTCAATCAGATGCTTTAAGCTTCCATACTGAACCAAATAATTTGTAATTTGGCGTGGCAAGCATGTTTGTGCCTGCACATTCAAACAGCAGCTGGGATGCTCTGAAGGTCCAATACTTTGAAAGGGGTAATTGTGATCCACTGACAAAGAGTAGTAGGTAGGTTGCTTAAAACAAGCTGTACTAAGATAGCTAAAACAACTTCTGAATGCTTGATGTGAGTGGGTTCTACACAGTTTTGCTCATGTTGGACTAGTAGGAAACATGAACAAGCATAATTTTTATAGCCTGTGAAAACTGATAAAATTAGAAATGTTCTTCTTTTTCCCCTATACTTGAATAACCACTATGATGGAAATATGTGGCTTGAGTAGCCTGTAAGATCAATGAAAACAACTGATGTTTCCAGAACTTTCATACGGTGACCTATGAGTGTTGAGAATACGTTAAGAAAACAATGCCTGCATTGTTTGTGAATGGTAACCCCAGAATTCTGTCTTTTCCTTCATTAATGGCAACGCTCCCAATAAGGTCATGACTGCACTTCCTCTACTCAGAAAAGTTGAGTCAAACGAGCAATTACTTTAATAAATGTTATTAGGAAGCATCCCATTTTGTGGTCAAATTTGCTGTTGGTTTGTTGTTGGTTAGTCTGAAAGATATGGCAAATTCAGTTCTGCTTCTGTGTGCTCTGTAATTTCTTGTAGCACTTTTGGCTTTTGCTGAAGCCTACTGTATAAAATGTAGGTATTTTTATCTTAGCTTATAGAATGTGGTTTTATCATGTACTTCTGTGAAGAAAAGTTTATGTGCTGAGCAGTGTTTGGAAATCATCTCTCACTTTGTCATGTAACTAATACTTGAAGAAGTTGCGTAAATAGGTAAATGTTCTTAAACAAAGCAAATTTGTTAGTAACTTTCTCATAAAAACACAGCCTCAGCTTTTCAAATATTTATCTGGCATGAACTGGAGACTGACACACCATAGAAAAAGTAAATTTCTGAGAGGCTGTAACTGATAATATAAGTAATGTGTGTGCCTGTGAAAACTGACATTAAATAGTTGGATGCGGTAATCATCAGAAGAACACGTTTGCTACCCTGCAAAGATTAAAGTGAACTTTTCAAATTAATTTACATTTCTCAGTGAGGAAAAAATCTACTGACTAATACATTTATTTTGATGCTTCTATAGTGTTAAGACTTAGTCTCATTATTTGATAGTGATGACTATTCAGTATATAATATTCATACATACACATAAAAATATGCTATTTCTGAGACCTATTTCTGTGACAGTGTTTGAAAAAAATAATGTGATTCATGTAGACAATTTACATTTTCTTGAAGTACCACCAGTACCCAGCAGCAGAAAAGAATCTGGAAATAAAATGTTACAGTAGCAACAGGCCGTGCTTTAATATTTCATGCTTTCTCTATATTAGTTATTTGCTTAACCTTAAATCTGATGCACTCACTTCCTCAGTCCAAATATTAACTTGGGGTAAATCCTCTCATTAAAATTTGTGTTGTTAGTCAAATGCAGATTTGTCCATGGCTGCATCTTTAGGCACCAGAGCTGTAGATAAGGGTTTCAAAATCTTAGATGCTCCTACTCTGAGGAATTGAACTTAAAGTACTTTAAAACTATGGATTTTCTGGAAATTTTGGGTATTATTTTCTGATAATGAAAATACATTCTAATTAAAGAACTCAAGTCAGAAAACTTTTTCTGCTGCTCATCTACTATTCTGAGTATGACTAGCATATAAATGAAATTTCCTATCCTTGTGGACCTCTGAATAATGTCAGTCTTTTTAAGGACACTGGCTTTCACTGGAAGGCTGGCCAGTTTAATTCAGAGTGGTAGGTTTTTGATGCAGCTGGAGGCTCACAGGTCAAGAGGTTTGCTGAGGTTTTGACAAGTGTGAAGCAAGATGGAAAATGGGCTTGGGTGATGTTTGTGCTCATTCTGTTCTTGCTTCTGCTTTGGACCCTTCCTGAGCCCCAAGCAAACCTGCAGCAAAGGTTTCATGTGCATGTTTAGCAGCCTGGAATTTGACCATAAATATACTGTTGCATTTGAGAAGTCTGATTTGACTAACAGGGAGCTTGGGGAACTCTGTGTCATCTCTTGATGGATGAACTGGGAAATGGGGCGATGGAAGTGCATAGAAGCAAATGCCCAACCCACCCTGCAAACCCTCTTTTTGCTTTATGTTGATTTTATTGAAATGGCTTTGATTATTTGTAAACTGGAGTTAAGTGAGTGTATTCTGTCAGTAATTTGGACATTGAAATAACATGTGCTGCAATTCAGAAAAAAGCTTCAAAATGTGATAGAGAAAAAAAACTACTGCTTGATTACCATTTTTCTTGTTTCTGATTTAGTCTATCAAAACCTACTAGCGCACCATTTTATTTTGTGTTACTGTTAGTGGGCACGATTCTCAAACGCATCTCTCTGTTTTAAGGCAATTTTGCCTGAAGCAGAGAGAACAAGGCCTTTCCCAGGACTGTGCCCTCATCTTTCTGCAAGCTGATGCTCCAGGTGGGATTTTGGAGATGGCCATAGGCAATTTGCCAGTCTCACTCTGCTGGCATTGAGTGTCTCATGCCCTTTTCTATTATTCCCTGAGTCGGAATAGAGCTTTTCACTTGTGTAACTCAGGCTGTTTTATTAGCTGTGTCTGCATAATGATCATTTATCTGTTGAGAAGCCAAGACCTAGGGAAATCTATGCCCACATTCTTCCAGCAGGTGAATGGCAGAGCCCCTGAATCTGAGCTCTCATTGAGAGCTCTCATTGAGAGCTCTCCTGCTACGTGCTTTGAAAAATCCTGACTTCTGGATTGCAGAGTGCACGTCTCCTGCAGGCGTTGCAGGGCCCGGGCTTGGCCCTTGGATCCTATCATAATAGGAAATAGCTGGTTGTATATCTCAGAGTTCAAAAGGGTAAAAAATACCAGGTTTTGCTTTATAAAAGTTGCTGCTTTACTTAGTAACACGTTTCCCTTTGATTTTCACAGTAGGCAATTCTGTGTGGGAATGTTGGAGAGGAAGCCTTTAACATTTAGAAATGCAGGCTGTTCGTCTGACGGCCTGATTGAGATTAGTATCACAGGAAGCAAACTAAAACAATAGCTTTATAATACTGTTTCCATGTTGTGCACAGAACAGTACACGGTATAATTGGAATGCTAAGTAGAAATATTTAATTATGATCATCTTAAATATTTTTCAAGATGTCTCCTAATTCTGTTGGCATAATACATTTTTGCCATCGTCACATTCAAATGTTTGGGATAAATTTAGAACTGATCTTCGTTCATTTCAAGTAAAGGTTTTGATTTCATAAAATTGCTGCTGAAAATAGGCATTCTGATGCTTATCAGTAATGTGGAGCTTTTGGATTTGGGATCTTATGTCCTTTAGTGTGGTCAGAAAAACTGTTTGCAGTACTTTTCCCATATTATTTTCTAGTACAGCCAGTAAGTAAGGCTAATGTTTTTTGGGGAGCTAATAGATGGCAAAAGAGAAATAATGGCTTTTGCTAAAGAACAACTGCCTTGGTTAACAGCCAACACTGTGATAGTTGCTAAGGCTGCCTCAGATATTCTCTTTTTGTCTGAATATGAGGAGGAGAATCCATTTTAGGAAGCCTGTATGCACTGTGCCAATAATTTTAAGTGTTTATTTGAAGTGTGCTGATGCTAAAGGTGTTACAGGAACCAGAACTCTTCAGTACAGTGAGTTTCCCTGTGCCAGGACTACGGGCTTTTTAATCAGGCTAATCAGGCAAACTCAATTTTATTGGCTTGCCTTAATCGCATCCCAATTGTGTGGTCACCCGGGTGTCTTTTCTGTGCAGAAATTCACCAAAGGAAACTGGCTGGGAGTTGTTCTTGTGCAGGCAGACAGCAGCAGAAATGGGGAGGGAACAGGGATACAGACAGGAAGTTGTTTGGGAGAAGGGAGGCCACAAGGAAGCCAGTGTGAAGGTTTCAAGGGAGGGAGACAACAGAGCCGGAAAGCCAGCAGGGAGCAGAAGGGGAAAAAATAGCTTTTCTCCAGGCTTTTAAGGGAGAGGACAGACTGTAGGGAGAGCCGATGTGGGCATTGTTTTTGAATGTCTGGACAAGCTGCGTCTAATGTCAGGCCATTGTGGCATGAAACAGTGCTTTAAAAATAGCATGTCTACTTGATTGCTTTTATTAAATTGGGAAAATAATTTTATGCCAACCATACTGCTAGGAATGAGAGTGAGTTGGGTGCTGAGTGCTTCAGCTGCTTGAAGTAATGTCCCCTTTCAGGGAAGGTGCACCCAGAGGTCCCATGGGACTCAAAGCCTGGTCTGATGGGGTGCTGTATTCCTAACACTCAATACTGCAGGACTCCAAGCAAGTTCCTGGGAGCAGTGTATGAATGATAGGCTAGATACAAACTCTGCAATCAAAATAACACTAACAGAAGTGTTTTCTTTATCCAAGATTGCTTGTGCACTTGGAGATAAGAGCCCTTCAGGAAGCTTCAAGTTTAAGAGTAGCTTTTTCTTGATGTATCTAAATTGAAAGCTTTTATTGAACACATTGAAGATATCCCCTTGAACAGGATGTACTGCCCTGTCAAGACAGAAAAAAAGGGGAAAAAAAATCAGTCACTTTGCTTTGATGGAAAACAAGAAACCAGGAAGAGACAAGTCTGTCTCAAAGCTGCTCTCTCTGAAGCAGGATGAAGCTGCTGTTAGATCTTCCCTAACTTTTGCCTGCTGGCATCAGGCAGGTTTTACAACCCTCCTCTGGAGTGGCAGCCGTAGCCTGGTGTCAGTTATGCACAGTGTGTAAGCAACTTACTGGTACTTATAGGAACCAGGATGAGAGACAAAGCCAGGAAAATTCTGTGCAGGTGATGATGTGACCTCCAGTAGAAACACATTTTATCATTGTCTACCTCTGAACTGACCAGAAAGACCCCTCTGAGTCAGATCAAAGGTGTTGAGAGGAGTTATAGGCTGTTTGCTAGGAGGTTGTTTATACCTGCACGGTTATTTCTTTTAAGGAGAAGCCTGATTTTTGAGCCTTCAGACTCGTTCCAAGAGGTTGGACTGAAGGAAATGAGCAAGCATCTACGGAAAAAGTGTTCTTAAACTTGGGAACAGTGCACATCCTGACAGTGAGAATTAATCAAAGCTTGTTTACAAAAGTTATTTTTAGCATAAAAGCTTATCATAAACACTGCAATAAGCATTTGCCATTACAGTTCAGAGTTTCTTGTCAATGAGTAAATTCTATTTGGTGGTTAGAAAACTTGTCAAAATAAATACTTACCAAAATTTAATACAGACTGAGACATGGACTGAAAAATACTGTATCAAAATTCAAGAAATACTGCCTTGGGGCAAAATGAGCAGTTGATGACCCATCAAATGTTGGGACGTGGGACACCATTGCTCTGTTCCTGGTTCTCCTGTAGCTCTGACAGTCATCCCGGGAGGGCCACAGCAGCAATTTTGTGAGGCTTTTTGACATGTTTCAACATCTCCCAAGCTCCCCTAGACAGAGATTCTCCTTCTGTATAGGCTTTCCAGTGTCACATGAACACAGTCTTGGCTGGGCTCCATCAAGTAGCTATAATATGAACAACAATATTACAGCATTTCATTCTGCTGAATGTGCTGTTAATTTAAACTGATGTATTTGCAGTCCAGTCTCCCTGCTATACTGTCATGGTGCCTGAACTGAGGTACACCCCTCAGTTGAGGGGAGGTGGAAAATGTTGTAGGAAAAAAACCAGAAACACATCCTTATTTCAGAATTTAGCTAGTAGCTATTTTGAAACACAATGCTAACATAGAAACCAATCAAACAAAAAAACCCCACCTCCTAAAAATCAGTATGAACTGAGTCCCACTGTTACACTTCCCGAAGGCCTGCAAAAACCTGGCAAGTCTACATGAGGTGCTGCTCTCTGGATAAAGTGACCTCAGACCTATTGGAAACCCAAGGCTGAAGTTCTGCTCTCAGTTCCTCATGCTAACTTCCCACTTCCATTTGGTCCCACCTTTCTCAAATATTTTCCATCTGAAGCTGAATTTTCTTATGCTAATGCTCCAGTTCAGCTCCAAGGTAAATTAATGAAGACAATTTAAAGCAAAGTGAAACACAATAGGGATTTTCAGGGAGGAGCCTGAAGTAGCCATGCCATTATATGTTTTCCATCTGCAAATTAGATTTTTCTGAAGCAAACCAGATTTTTGTTAGTGGCAATGACTGAATGCTTCTGATGTATCACTCTCCTAAAGTGTGTATATCCTCTGTGTATTAGTAGCTAGTGGTTTCCACAGGAGAAAGGGAGCGTGCTCTAATGCTGACACTGCAGCCATAGGAGGAACTCCTATTTATTATTTATATTACTATAATTATACCAGGTTACCTGATACAGGGCATACCAGGGCTGCCACAGTGCAGCCCAGCATATTTCTTTGCTGCAGACTTAGGATCCTCAGGTAGCTGACCTGCTTCAGCAGGTTAGCACAGATGACAGCTTCCAGGGCTTTGCAAAGAACCTGGAAACAGGTGAAGACATGAGCACCTTTGGTGTGTTCCCCAGTGCTGGGTGGGCTGCTGGGCCCAGGCAAGGAATAGATGGGCAAGAGCAGCAGAGTGGCTCTGGAGGTACTTGGCACCCACCTTTATGTGCCTGATAGCGCCTGCAGTTTTCTTGTCTTTGAAACGTGAGCATGCCCTATTAAGTACTACAAGAAACCCGTATCTGCCAGCTCCCCTTTCCTGCTGCAGCCCGGCTGAGGAGAAAGGAGGGGGTGCAGTGGGGTTTATTGAGTTACCAGGGAGGCTGCAGTGTGTCTGCAAAACACCTTGGTCATGCTTTTGGTTTAGGTTAGACGGGGTGCACAGCAGCACAAACAATCTTCTCTCCCTCCTCCCTGTCCACATCACAGATGCCTCCAGCTGGACAAAGATAATTTTAATAAAAACAGTGAACTCTGATCCCACAAACCCCTGTAACCACATGCTTTAAAGCTGACTATATCTTAAAGTGCTGTGCTCAGCTCAGACCTCAAGGGTTTGAACCTGCAGCCCTGATGTGAGTGATCCATGTCCTCTGTGTGTGTTTGTATAAGTAACATAATTTATATACATAGAAAAGCAAACTTAATCATCTGATAATACAAGTAAAGTGTTTGTCTTTCACTGCTGGAGGCATTTAAGAATACAAATGCTTTGAATAGCCTTCCTGCCTTTGAATGGTCATGTTTTGTTAATGCAAACTTAATGAGCTGGGAAAAAAACGTGGAAAGGAGGGTCTGGGGTTAGAGCTGAAAAGTCATTTTTTCTCTGAACCCACACTTGGCTGATTGTCTTGGGCTATAGCCATGATCCCTGCTGAATAAACCATTTGTTTGCTTCCGGAAAAGTAAAAAAAGACCCTTGACATTCTTTATGCAGCAGAAACAAGCTTGGGAGCAGATGGTCACTTACCTCTTTTTTTTTTTTTTTTTTTTTCCTTTCCTAAATGTCATTTTAGTCAAAGTGCATGCTATTCAAATGTATTATTGTATATTTTCTGTATTTTAAATGCTAGTCCTGATGTAATTTCCTGAAGTCATTTGCTTTGTACTGAGGAGGAACTGGCCCCTGCATGTGTAGCCAGAATTGCAGTGCAGGAACGTGCAATGATAAATTCCCAGCCTGTGCTGGCCATCCCCAGAGAGCATCCTCTCTTCCCTGCTACCAGTCTTGTTGACAGGCAAAGGAGGATAAACCAAGTGCTCTCTGGGGCTGAGTCTATTTCTTCCCTTGTTTGCATCATGCATGATGGGTTGCTGCCAGGGAGGGATGTTGAGGAACAGGAGGGTATGGCAGCAGCAGCAGCCAGCATAGTTTTTGTCACCACTTACCTGTTGCAAGCAGTGCTTGCTGGGCTCTGCATTGCGAATGCTCATCCCTCTTGGTTCACTTGCAGTCCATCCTCAGGCACTGGCAGATGCAGTTCCAGGAGCTGTATAGATCAAACTTATCCTTTAATCATCACTCATTAGTGCTTCAAAGTGAAAACTGCATTAGTTTAGCTCAGCCTCTTGCCTATTCAAAAAAGCAACAAACCCAAGCCATATAATGTTTTACAAAGCAATGCCCTATTCCTGCTTCTAGACTTCTTGCAAAATGAGTATTTCAACAAGAAACATGAGGGAATATGATCAATGTGCTGTTTCATTGAAGAAAAGATCAAAAATTAATGACTTTTCTCAAGTGCTAACAGTATGGGTACTACAGAACAAACTGTAAGCTGAAATTGCAATGTTAAACCATCAAAGAAGAGCAACTTCTCCAAGAAATTTGTTTGTGTCCCACTGTTCTTGCAAGTAAGGCTGATGCAGTTATGGTTGGAGGCTCTGGACAGAAAAATTGGTGGTGGGCCCAGCCTGGAGCACTCTTGTGCCAACAGGAAGGGGCACAGAGAGCAGAATCGCTGCAGCTCTACTTTCATCGTCCTTGCTGCCATGGGCTCTAAGGCACCTTTGATCTAGATGGGGTTTACCCATGGCCCTATATCTTGGAGTTGGTTTTTTCTTTATTCTGAGACAATAAGGTGGGGTTTTTTTCTTCTTTTATTTGCTTTTTCCCTTCAAAATCAGAGCTTTACCATTCGCAATGACTGATCACAAATGTGCAGGCTAACTGACAAAACTGTAAAGATAAGTTCACCACAGCATGTCTGAGGTATGCAGATCAGATACAATATCTGTAAATAGTTTTGTAAAAAAATAATTCCAGGAGTTTCACATAAAACATATCAAGAAATTATTGGGCTAGCTCCTACACAGAATTTTTTCGATACTAGCTGTCTGCATGGCATTCCCTGACAGCTTCTTATTCATGGAGCTGAGACAATGCTTAAAAGCACAGAAGGGAAATGGGCATTTGTGTGACTGGCATCAGGAGGAGCAGTGCCTGTCCCCTCCCACCCTGCCTGCAGTTTTCCCATGTGCTGCCTCCCATGGCACGAGATGGGCTGTGTGGAGCACACACAAACCAGGGCATCGCGGTGCCATCAATTGTCACTACACTGCAGCCAAAAGGTACCAGGAAAATATATAACCAAAAGAAATATAGCTGTAATAAACATTCTAGCATGGCCTTAGGTTTCAGCTGAACAGTGGCATGTCTTTCCCAGAAATTAGTAAAGGTGCACTGGGTTCATGAATCTGCATAGGCAAACATCTGGGACATAAGCAGAGTCTTGCAGGACAGGGCAAATGTGGGTGGGTGATGAAGCTTGTCAGACTTCAGTGGAGTGGAGCATAGGAAGTTCTGAGGTCTGCAGATGAAAAAGCAGGTATCAGTGAGATGGATCTGTGGTTTTCCAAGGAATACTGAGATTACGATGACAAAGAGATTCACCCAGAATGACTTCAAGGGAGCAGTCTTCTACTTTTTCTATCCAAAGTAGTGTTAACAGATGTGTCTGTACTGAGTGAAGAGGGCTATTTAGGCATGTTTTGCAGGAGCTGTATTTGAACTTCTTAGAAAGCCTGACCTGATGGAAGAGTCCTGTTAGGTGTTTGTTATGGATGCACAGATTAATGCATCTTCTGTAAGGCTTGTCCTCTACCTTGTGCCTCTTAGGAGGCTGCAAGTGACCAAGAGAACATGCACAAAGAAGATCCACTTCAGTCATTTGTGTCTGCAGGTGTTAGTGACTGAAAACATGTCTTGCAGAAACATGCTAAAGCTGAAGAGAGGGTCTTGCATTTGACAAAACATTTAGAAAAGTATCTCCTGCCTTTCTAGTGATCCTTTTCATATGCTGTTCAGATGGTACCACCAGAAGAGGTTTGTTGAAAGGAAGTTTTAAAGCAGAAAATAATTTTGTTACCTTGTAATTGGATGTGCTTACATTGAAAAAGGCTGGCTGGTGTGCTTAAGGCTCTTTTTTTTTTTTTTTCTCAGTATGTGCTGATAATGAGAATGAACTAGATGCAGACCAGCAGATGGACAACTTGTACCTGAAAGCTTTGGAGGGATTTATTGCTGTGGTGACGCAGGATGGAGACATGATCTTTTTGTCAGAGAATGTCAACAAATACATGGGTCTTACCCAGGTAACTTGTTCCCTTACGCTTTCCTCTCTTTGTAATACAGTTTATACAAGCAACTCTTGCATCTAAATGCAGAAAACCCAGCTGCGTGTCACTGCAAAAAGACGGGAAATAAAATATATCTTATTTCTCAGGCAGGTACCATGCACAGCAGACATCATGGGTTGCACGTTGCCTCTCCCTTCCTGTCAAGTTTTTGTGTCTTTAGTGACTGCAAAGTTGCCTTCCTAGATCTTACTGGGGAGATGAGAAGGCATTTATTCTACTTGTGCCTTAGACTGTGGGACAGAAGGGATAGAGCTGCTCTTTTGGGGCCCTCCTTTTCTGCTTTGTGGATTGGGAGTTTTCTCCTGTGTCCAAAATAACAAGTGGTGTTGACTGTTAACTGCACTGTGAAAATTCAAAGATAAAAGAATCATTCTGGGGAGAAAAAGAGGAGTTATGCATAGGATAAACAAAGGGAGGGTTGTGAGATTTATGTCTTGTGAGCATCCTGTTGATGCATTTAGTTCTAGGGACCAGTTTCATTTCAATTGTATTTAAAAACAGAGAAATACTTTCCGTTGCTTTGATTTGGCTATGTGTAGCTCTTATTTCCACACAGGTGGAACTCACTGGACACAGCATTTTTGACTTCACTCATCCATGTGACCATGAAGAAATTCGAGAGAATCTGAGTCTGAAAAATGGTAATAATCAAAATACAAAAGTCCCTGTTTGTTTTTGAAATAACCAAATGAAGTAAATGGCTAGCAGTAGAGATCATGATAAAAGGAATTTGCTTTCCTACAGTAATCATTAACTGCTGTTCGGTGCTTTGCAGATTCATTTTGTTTTCCAAATATTGCTTAAATATGATAGTACTAAGGAACTGTTTGTTTAGTATTCTCCTTTCATCAAGTTTAGACAGGTATAATTTTTGCAGTTCTAATGCTGTGGAAAGATTCATGTGCTGCAAGCTATAACATAGGTTTAAAATGCACAAAGTCCTATTTAAGTTCCACTTAAAAGTTTTAGGTCTGAGCTCTACAAACTGCTCTGCAATGATCAATGCATCTTTGATGGTCTCTGCAGGTAAATTATCTGAGAATTAGTTTGTTATTTCTGTTGAATCCTTCATGCTTATAAGTAGAAGAAATCAAGAAGGAAAATGAGAAAACTTATTTTCCTTTGCCTTATACAGGTCCAGGCTTTGGAAAGAAAAGCAAAGAGATGTCAACTGAGCGTGACTTCTTCATGAGGATGAAATGCACTGTTACCAACAGAGGCAGAACTGTTAACCTCAAGTCTGCCACGTGGAAGGTACAATATCTGAGCCAAATTAAGTGGGTTTGATTTTAATTGACATTTTGATGTGAAGAGAAAGTACATCCTAAGTTTGTTTCTTGTTATTTCAGGTTTTGCACTGCACCGGACAAGTGAAAGTGTATAACACTTGCCCTCCTCACTCCCTGTGTGGGTATAAAGAGCCTCTTCTCACCTGCCTTATAATAATGTGTGAGCCTATTCAGCACCCTTCAAACATCGATATCCCCCTGGACAGCAAAACCTTCCTGAGTCGCCACAGCATGGACATGAAATTCACTTACTGTGATGACAGGTATGCTCCACTGGTTTTTCTTTTCCAGAGGTGTTTTTATCTTCTTGAACAAAACAAGCAGTTCTTCTAAATGTCCTGTGTGGACCTGGTAAGCAAGGACCAGAAGAAAATTCAGCCAAAGTGGCTATTTAGTGGCTCACTTGATCCACCTGAGAAATTTCAATTTGGGTGAAACTGTATTCCTGCTGTACTTCGTTGTCCTGCCAAGTGAGGAATTCAGTTTTACTGGAAGAAGATGAGGCAACTTGGAGCCATAAATGTCAGCTTCTTGGGGTTTAACAAAGTGAAGGGTGTTCAGGGTTCCTGTTCCTGTGTTTTAGAGAGCGTGTGCCATGGCACGCCGTACAGACCTTAGTCAAGGACTGTTGTACGGTTGGTTTGGCCCAGGATGCTATTATCAGTTAGCTAGCAAGTACTTTATGCTCTACATTAACCAAGAATTGCCAGGGCATCCAGAGTACCTGCTGCTCTGAAATGGAGTTGCAGGCTCTTGCTCAATGAAAAGTAAACAGCCTTTATTGGTTATCTCCCTGCACTTTTTAGTGACGAAATGAAAGGGAGGGAAGGACCTTGGATCAGGCAAGGGGCTTGTCCTCTGCTCTCCACCCTTCACTCTTGAGCAGAAAAAATGGAGATCCCTCTAATCTCCACCTGCCTGACTTGTCCTGGGATCTCCAAGGCATTTCATGCCATCTGCCTCTTCTCCCTGTCTATGTACTATGATAACCATCTTCTGTGCATGTGAGCAAGCCAGAGGTCCCTTGCCATGAACTGTCTTCCTGTCAGCCATTTGCCCAGAAGGTCCGGTCTTTACTGCTGTGGATTTGGGGTTTGTTTAAATTTTTTTTTTTAAGTTTATGAGGTTATCCCTGAGTTTAAGATGAACTCTTCTGCCTAAAGAAATTGGTCTCCTGAAATTCAGAGATGCTAGGAACCTCTGAGGCCTCTGAGGTAATATGCTTGAAACTTACGTGGAAACTCACAGGACCAATATCTTTGTTGATTTCTTCAACCTTCAAAGGTTTTTTTAAACTTTGCTAAGTAAGATTATTTTTTTAAACAATGTGATGAAGCAGCCATATAAACTTGCAGTGTTAGCAGCTGTGGATGAAAGCAAGATTGCAAGTGTGAAACTTGTGACTAACCTTCTGACCTCTCTGAGAACTGAGCAGCGAGTAACTAGAAATGGTCTCTGATGTAATCACAATCAGACTTTTTCCTTCGTTAATATTTTCAGCATGAAAATATTGAGATATCAATAAGATTTTGCTGCTGGAGTGAGAAGCAACAATATGGTAGTGACTCATTATTAAAAGCAATGTTCTCTGAATTACTGGGGCCATTCAGTGACAGGCTACAGGAGACTAGCAGAGGATTTTGCTTTATTGCAGCATGCACATGTCTCTGCAAGACTTAATGCATAAGCCATTATAAATGAGAATTAGAGGGACTGATGCTATCCCATTAAAGATACACATACTTATTTTAAAGATAATGATATATTAGGCCTTGTCTTAAATAGTGGGTGTTTGATTTACAGGGAAAATGTTCCACATGGCAGTGAAATACAACAGCTTCCTCTGGAGGATTGAACTTGTAGGGATTTTAGAGATTTTATTCCTCTAAAATCAGACTACAAAGTAGCACACCTTTTACTAGATAGTTTTGGTTGGATGTTTCATTCCTGTGTTATTCAGATTTTGGTAAAGCTGCAAAAAGACAGCCAGGGCAGAGAAGGAGGAGACCTCACAAACCTTTCAGGTTCTTCGCAGCAGATCTGCCTGGCCCCCGCTTGTTTCCCTCCCAGAGGGATGTTGATTTCTCTCCAGCAGGCGACACATCACTAGACGCATAAAAATGCAAAACACTCAGCTGTTCTTATCAAATTCAGTGCTGCTAGACAAATTGCATTGAAGGAGCAGCTTATGCCAAGAATGTAAATCCAGGCTGGGGCGCGGAGGAGGGAAGGCAGCATGTGCCAGTCAGATGCCTCAGCTCTTTTCTATGTACTCCGTCCTTCCTGCAGCGAGGCAGCAGGGCTGACACAGCTCATTGCTCCATAAGGGACAATGTCTTTCCAGTTCAGGGCTGGTATCATTGAGGGCAGTGTGCTTCCTCTACCAGGCTTCTGCAGTGGTCCTGGTATCCTCCTTGCAGTTCATCTGGTGTGGGCAGGTCTGCTTCCAGGGAGCATTAAGTTTTTATTTTCAAAGCACTCAGTCAAAGAAACTCTCGGGTTTCTGAATATAATTTCCTTCAGAAAGCTCATAGTCTATGTCTATCACAAAGCAACATGCAAAATACAGGCTGGCTACCTTACAGCATTTTATGACAAAAACTAGTTGTCTTTTCCTTAGGAGGGTATAGGGTAGATGTAATACGAAGCAGGCAAGACTGACCATCATTTAAAACATGTGAGACAGTAGCCCATATAATTTGCCTTCCAAAAATAAATTATGTATGTGGGCCTATGACTTGTCAGTGGTTAGGTGGGATATGTTTGTATTCTTAAAACAGTTTTTACAAGGTGATGAGCCTGTAGAGAAAGGTTTGTGGATATGAATAATAAATAAGTTACTCTCTTAAATGCCTGCTTCAGCCATTCCTGGAGAGTGATTTAAAACTGTTCTCTTGCTCCACTTGTCTTGGCTAAGTGGTTCACAGGAAGGATTATCTTAGCTGTAATACAGAAGTGCTGATCAGTGGTACAATTTAATAATCCAAATGAGGGTTTAGTTTAGCTGCACAATGCTTTTGTGTCAGGAAGGATTGCCAGTGAGGGTGTTTTGGTCAGAAAAAAAGGCATGTCTTTGTACAAAGGCAATTTTGTTACCTTGGTGGCATCAGCACTTACTTTGAAGGCATGGCTTGCTGTGGGGGAATCATATGTCCCTGATTACTAGTAACCCAATTAGTTATATACACTTTTCTTCTTTTTCTTGACTGGGACGTGTTATTGGTAGAGTTTAAGAAGACAAAAGGAGCAGTGGAGGATATGTGGTGATTTAGAATAGGATGGTGCAGGAAGATGCAATGCTATAGCGTTGGTCCCAGTTAGATTTCCCATATGAGTATTCGTGTGGGATTCAGGCTGTGCCCAACTGAGAGTAAACTGGGTTTTATTGTGTTACCAGTTATGTTCCAGTAAATAAGAAATATGCAGGCACAGGACTTTGGATAAGGATTTAAGTCAATTTGCCATTTGACCTATAGTTGGGGAATGTTTTTAAGTTAAATGAGAACACATTTAACTTAAGCATTTAAATGCTTCTCCTTTTATTCCTGCTCAGGGGAAAATGCAGTTTGGAGATGAGTGAAGTGGTGATATCTGAAGCCAAAGATCCACATTTGACAAAACTGACTTTTGATACACGTCATATTTAAGAGTAAAATGTGACCTACTACTTTTGTTAATAACAAAACCTTGATTTAGGTAGACAAAACAAGTGGAAGTGACAGTCCTGGTGAAGATTTTCATGTACTTGTGTAGTTTTTTTGCCTTGCAGGACAGACACACCTGACGAGGCCATCCATTCTGCTCAGTAGTGGCCAGGGGTCCCAGGATTTTGCATTTTGTTGTTTGTTTGGGTTTTTTTTCACTGGCAAGGGTTAGAGTAGAAGCAGCCGTGAATATTTTTGAGAGGAAATGTGGTTAGTTGGCAAGACTGCCCCACTGCCTGCTCCAGCAGGCTGAGAGAGTGCTTTACCCCAGGCACAGTGTCTGTGTTAGGCTTTATTATTTTTTCCTCTTTTATTTTTTTTTTTAAACTCATTCTGCTTTAAGTATAACTTTTTTTTTGTTTGTTCCCCTCAAGACAAATTTAACTTCAATAACTTGGTAACAGTTTGAATACAGAAAGACTTTAAGAGATCCACTCCCTGACACACACACAATCCGCACAGGGCCCAGTGAATATACACCCAGCTATTTTTTATAAGCAGTAAACTTTAGAGCAGTCTTTCACAGAGTCTGACTTCTCAGTTCTGATGGTTCTTACCATACTATTTTAACTCAAGGAATGGTATACAATAAAATGCTCTGCACTCCTATAAAGGGACAGAAAAGCACAATTTTTAGAAAAACAAAAATACTTGAACTAGCTCATCTTGTAGGAAATGCAGCCTCGAAGCAGTAAGTGTTGATTGCTTTACCATGTCTCAAAGAGGTAAAATAGGGCAAAGTTGTACAAACCAAGAAATAGGATTCAGATTGCTTGTTTCTTAATTGGGTACCCTAAGCACAAAATCTGCTTTTATTCCATGTCCCAAAAATTCAATATTAAGATACTTATTATATATTGTATATTCAAGGGAAACTGAAATAGTGCTCAAAACACACTTGTGTGGTGGCAGTTGGGACAGATCTACTGCAGATGACTATGGCCCACCTCTTCACTGTGTTTTCTGAGATTTTGACGTCTGTACATCATGATGACAAGTTTAGCTCAGAAAACTGAAATGCCAGTCTGGCAAAAATTAAGATTCCTCCAAAGATATTTGTGTTCTCAGAAACAAGTTGGTAACAGGAAAATAAACAGCCTCACAGCCCACCTGCCATCTTCAACAAAAAATTATTATTATCTTACTAATTAGCATTCTACAGATGCAAAGGAAACACAAAGCCTACCGTGACAAGAACACCATCCAAAACCACCATACAGTTTGTTTTCTAATTCTGTCATTCCACAGCTTGCACAAAGAGCAATTTTCTGTCTGGTGTCTAAACAAAAGTAGAAGTCCTGTGCCTGCGCTCAGTTTTGCAAATGATCCTTTGGTATTATGGGACATAGACATTTTCCTGACTTTCTTAGCTATATACTCCTCCTCATAGCTCCATGGGATGCTTTTTCCTTTGCATTTAGTCCACTCTGTGTTCACTTGGCATTTTGTGTTGCTAAGAGGCTCGTGTGGAAAGCACACAGAGCTTAGGGGGTGCACCTCACTGGCAAACCTCAAAGTAATGTTCAGGTGAGGTCAGTACAAGGACCTGTGCTAAAACACTCGCTGCCTCCTGGCCCAGGGGCTGGTCAGGCTCTTGGCTTTGCCCTGTCTTCTTCCATGGACATCTTGGGAGAGCCACAGGATGGGTGTGATGGATATAGGGATAGCTGCCCACTTCAACCCTGGTGCATAATGTGGCATGGAATATGCTAACCTGGTTTCCAGCCCTGCACAGCCTGCAGCCTACAAGATTTTTTTTAAGCTTTTCAGGGTCAGCAGCACCGTGGGAGGAATAAAAGAGGGTGTGAACTGCCAATGTATGTACCCAAAACTAATAGAGATAACAACTATTGCAGAGAGAGTGTTTTTTATAAAATAGTGGTATTTTAAAATGTATTTAGGAAACACTGTCAGCCAGTTTTAGGGGAGTTTTGTGAGTGGGAAAATGGAACATTGTACAATTTTTTTAAAAAAATCATGTCAATCTAAAGAGTCTTCAAAGAGAAGTGGAATGAATCTGAATAATGTTAACAGATGAACAGATCAGTCAATGAGAGCATAGGGGCTGTTTAGCCATTTATTATTATTTTTTGAAGTAACTATTTTAAAACAATTACTTTTCATTAGTATTTCAATGTTACCAGGCATGGGTTTAGAACTTAGCCAATGTTGTGGGGTTTGTGGGTAATTTTTTGATATCTTACTTTTATCTTGTCATGTAATATGTAGTTGCTTGTAGTAAAAGGATTCTACCAACCCACCACTTGCTAACATCCATCCAAGATTACATTAGATCTAATTAGATTTGACATTGTCACAGCAGGATTGCACCACAAGTCATTCTGTGCCATGGAATGACAAGAAGAGTAATTTTATAGTGAGGATGCTCATTATAAATAGCAAGGAGCAGTTTGAGAAGGGGAATTACAGGACTGGAGTACATAAATTTTGCATAGAGATTACAATTCCCATATGAGAAGAGTCCCTCAGCCTGCTGTAACATGTATTTTTTGTTTGCTGTCTCAGTTCTACTGTTGACTTCCATGAAGGCTGTAATGTGGGTTTGGATTTGCACTGGTGCTGCTGGGTACATGGTGCTTCTGGTTTTTCCCCATTATCTTCATTTCATTTTCCATCTCCCTGCTCAACCCCCACTTGGCTCTCAGCTCCCAATGACTGGATTAAGGGTAATACTCAACTTCTTGAGTTTTAAAATCCCTCCCTTTGTGATGAGCTCCAAACTAACTGGAATGGCTTTATGGTATTGTGCCATTATATAGCCAAAGGCAACAGTTTCTGATTTTAAAGACCATGTATTTACACTGGTCCTGGCAAAAGCCTCTTGTCACTTACACCAGTGTGTCCCAGCTGTGTAAAAGCAAGCAGCAACTGTATTCTGTGAGCCTTAATTTTATTAGGGCTCCTTCAGCATTTGTTATTTTCCCCTGATGATTCAGCTTTGATGACCAATTCATAATGAGAAATACTTTTCAGTAAGAAAGAAAAAACAATTGTGGTTTCAGAAAAAAAAGTTAGCTTTGAGTGGGATGCAATTTAAAAGCTCAGAAACTTGTCAGTGAAGAGAGTAAAAAAGCCTCTTTGAAACATGGATTCAAACATTTCCCCTTTGTTGGTCTAATTTTAAATGTAAATAAAACTGGAAACATAAACAGAAGAGTAAGTTTTTGAGGGGAACCCAATACAAGCTACAGCTTTTGCTCAACTAAAGTATTATAAACCCAGGTTTGTTTCGTGGAAATCAGGACAGAGAATAGTTTTCAGAGTGACAAAACCAGAGTGTCCTGGGTCTATGAGCTATAGAGTTCTGTGGAGGTGGAGGTAAGGAAAAGCTGACTCAATACCTTGGCGTTCAAGCCATACACAAAATAGTCCCATCTTATGTCTTCCTTGCTGGAGGGGGATCCAGGAGATGAATGCCATGCTCTTGCTCTGTTTGCTTTACAGTATTTACATGTCTGTCTTGTAAAGACATGCTGGTGTCTAGAGGGCTGGGCCAAAGCTGTCCTTCCAGGGAGTACACAAACCTGAGGACATCTCTTAAAAGTAGCAACACCACAAATCAAATGTGGTGGTGGCAGATAAAGTCACTCATTCTGAGTGAGTTAGTGGCATAAAACCTGGGCACTGCCACTGCCAGCTGTGAGGTGCTGCAAGATGTGACCATTCCTTGCAAAGCTCCCAGCTTTTAAAGGTTTAGGGCAGCTTCACAATTCTTTGTGTCCTTTCTGCTGTTGGCCTGTGTATTACAGGTTATTCTATAAGACTTTCAGAGGTAGGAAGATGCATCCAAGTATCACTGTCTTGTAAACCAGAAGATAACTTTGCTTTTGAATTAAGTTTTTATGTATTTTTTTAACCTACCATGTTTTCTGTAAAGCTCTGTGTGATGGTATTTCCAATTGAAATAGAGCATTTTTCTTCCACCCCCTCATTAGAGAAAATCATCTGCACAGTTTGATGACCTATTTTCATTGATTCAGGAACTTGTGAGAAATTCAGAGTCTCAAAAAGACTCTGAAAAAAAGGTCTAGTATAGCTTTCTTTTTGTAAAATCCTACTTAGTTTGTGGATTAGTCACCCAAGTAACCCAATCCATATGCCAAAGTTTTGAAATGATTGAGGAAAGGCTAAGTAGATGAGCATTTTTTTTCCTCTTAACTGCCCATAATTTCTCACGTGGTATTTTTATTTTATTAAATGCAGTGCCCAAAGTAGTGATTTAACCCTTTTGTGTATGTTTTTAAAATGTACACGTACTTTTAAACCTGGTGGCACCAACCACTACCCCCTCACATGTATTTGATTTTGAATGGTGGTTGTTGGGAGTTTCTGCATGTTTGTCAGTAACAAAAGTTGATATCTTCTACTAGAGATAGCATGCAATAGGTGTAGGAAAATTTGCAGTGCACACACTGACATCCTTAGGAATTTTTATTTCAGTAGTAGGACAAAGCAGTTTATTCTGAATGTGGAGATATTTCAGAATGTGATCAGAAGTCCTCATAGCTCCTCATGTGTTTGGAAGCCTTAGAATTTCTCGTTTTCCTTTTTTAATTCTGTTAGTTTAAGGGCTTGAGCTGATAGCTGCCCTGCACATGTAAGCATAAAGCTACAGTGACCTGAATTTTAAATACTTGCTTTTTTTCCTTTAACAAGAATAACAGAGTTAATTGGATACCATCCAGAGGAGCTGTTGGGTCGTTCAGCATATGAGTTCTACCATGCCTTGGACTCAGAGAGTATGACCAAGAGTCATCAGAACTGTAAGTCACATTCTTATTTTTCTTTGTCATTTGCATGTAAAGCATAAATTTTGGGTACCTCAATACATAGTTGAAAATATAAGTGCATGTTGTGTGCAGATACTCTAAGAGCAGTATTTACACCAGGTTACTGTGCTTGTCTAGCTGAAATCCGCTGCTGATCCTTTCAGAGGGTCTGGGGTTTGCCATAATTAAAACTAAACTTGGATGTTAGAGAGGAGAATCGCTGTCTCTCTAATGTATAGTGCAAGGTCCAGCTGAAAATTTGAAAAGCTGAGTTATGTAGTTCTAGCCTGGTGAGAAGGGCATTTCTTGGTGGCCAAGAGAATTGGGATTGTTCAAAAAGAAAAGAGAAGGTATTTGGGTGACCTAAATGTGGTCTTCCAGTACCTGAAGGGAGCCTACAGGAAAAATGGAGAGGGACTATTTACAAGAGCATGTAGTGACAGGACAAGGAGGAATGGCTTCAAACTGACAGAGGGTGAGTTTACATGAGATATTAGGAATAAAGTCTTTAGCATCAGAGTGGTGAGGCACTGGAACAGATTGCCCAGAGAGGCTGTGGTTTCCTCATTCCTGGAAGAGCTCCAGGCCAGATTGGATGGCGCTCAGAGCAACCTGGTCTAGTGGAAGGTGTCCCTGCCTATGACAGGGGCTGGAACTAGATGATCTCTAAGGTCCCTTAAAGATCCCAAGCCATTCTATGATTATCTTTTTTATGTGCTGTTGGACTCAGCAGACAGAGCTAAAGAGAAACAGGAAGATCATATTGTAGTGTTTTTTGGAATGTCTCTCTTTTGCTACCAAATAACAACTATCTTCCCCATTCAAAGGAGATTTTCTTAAAGGGATATTCATTATACAAATAATACCTACTGCCAGGAACAGCTGCTTCTTGTTATTGTTATGCCTTTGGGATGTGCCAGTTTTAGCTGTTCTTAAGGTAAAGCATTCTGAATTTTTCTGGGAGCAGAGATCAGATCCAGTATCCCTGTCTTCAGCAGGCCACACAGTTACAATTTCCATCTCTTTCACATCAGGTGTCTTAAAATAATTGGATTTAAATCTTCAGTCTCTGTCCTTAAGAGTTAGTAGTTTGGCTGGAGACAAGATCTCCATTAATGTACAAATGACATTTCCCACCCTTGGCTGTTATGGCCTCCGAACCAGTTTATTGGAGAGTTCTAAGCAGCACATCACTAAAACCTCTGCAGATGCTCTTTTAATAGAAACAAAGCAAAGCAGCTGGACTGGAACCTACAAGATCAAAAACAAAGCCCACACACCTTGTGGTTGCTGTGATGAAGGCCTCTGTCCTCAGGAAAAAGCCCATGACTTGGGTCACATCTATAGGGAATTGGCCACCAAACAGACTTACAGAAAGTATTTCTGTACTTCCCAGAGAAAAGTCACAACAAAGAATAGCTGTCTGACCTTAAGGGGTTAGCTCCAATGGCATAGATACAGGACAGTTTTAAGTTGAAATGTTTCTTGCAAAAGTGTTTGGCAGTGATGAAAGTTGTGTACTGTAAAAACAGTGTTGATATGAATCATCCTGTTTCCAAGGCTGCTTAAAAGAAAAAAAATAGATCAGCCCATACTCATTGAGAGTTACCTGGGAGTGTAATTTTTAAAATTGTTTCTTAGGCAATATGTTAGTGTTTTTACCAGTAAAAATGAATAAGTGATATTTATAGATAGGATGTTAATATCCTGTGCTGGGCTATTGAAAGTCATCCTGTGAAATCAGGGGGTGTGCTGCACTGGTGCTTTTGAATCACTGAATTGTATTTCTAAGAATGGGACACTACCAGGGAGAGAATAAAATGGGAGCTGGCAATCTATTTGGTAATGGGAAAGGGAGGGTGAGCAAGCCCTTGTTGGATATCCCCATCTAGTTAATGAAATAGGAGCACTGAGTTACTTGTCCATGTAAAGATTTTTTGAGTTTCTAGTACCCACTGTGACCAGGCATTAATAGATGTTGCTCCTCCCTCCAGCAATTCAATTACCCTCATGTAGTGCAGGGTGTGTGTCCAGATGCCATTTGTGCCCACTGAAAAGGGCCATGTCCTACAAACTTGCTGCAGGGTATGAGGTCTGATCAAGAAGCAGAATGAGGGCAAGAGTAAGATTTAGGGGGGTGATGTTATACCAGCAAAAGTCCTCGAGGCACGGCACAGGTTATAAATGTACAGGATCAAACTATTTCATAGGATTTATGATAGCATTGGATCAGCTATGGATTATGCTTTTACTGCTGGAAGCACAGGACCAAAGTCTGTTGCTGTGATAAATGTGATTTCCCACAACAGAACCATCAGTTTAAATGGCCAGCAAATTTGACCCCTTCAGTTTTCCTAAGATAAACAGTTCCTGTGTCTTCTGGGACCATCAGCTTCTTACTAAGTCAGAGAACAACCACAAAGACAAAGTGACAGCAAGCTGTGACTTGACAAAACGTATGAAAACCCTTCAAATAGGAAATGCCTGGATTCCATTATGTGTGCCATTGAGATGCTGTGTAAGGCAGGGTAACCAAGCAGGTATAGAGCTTATACAGACATTACTTGTTCTTCCAAGCATGTGGCTATACAGAACTTAATCATTTTCCCTGGCCCTGTCCTTTTGTACATGGAAATAGCATCTCAAAATTCATGTTCAGCAGACTTGCATTTGTTAAACAATAATTTTTGTTAGAAATATGTTATGCATAGAGTATATCTCCTTGAAATAATGCAGTCATCAATTCTGGCAGTGCCCACCAGTTAGCAAAACTTCAGCAAGTCTTCCAAGGACATAATGGTTTTGTGTTGTATAAATCTTGTCCCTGCCATCCCCCTCTTTCCACACAAAGAGTATAATTGGAGCTTATTTCTTTGACATGTAACTAGTTCTCTACAGATACAGGTTATGTATACTTTATAAAAAGTAAAAAAATAAATAAAGAGAGAAGTGAGAAGTTCACTCTGAAGGCAGAACCTTAAATGTAGCATTGATAACAAAGTCAGCAGTTACAAGTGTATTAGTAATTTATGAGATTACCCCATGGAGGGATTCTGCTGTACTTTATTATATCAGAACATGACATGCTTTGAATAATAATAATAAAAAAGATTAAAGCAGTAAAAAGCTTCTTTGTAATGTAACAGGCACCTACACTGTGACTCTTATTGATGAGCTGATGATTAGGAAGCAGTGTAATTATGTTTCACAAGCAGAGCAGAACAGTCCAGTCACTAAAACACTTTGAAATGAAAGCCTTTTGATTTTGTTCCACCAGAAGTATTTAATCAATAAAAGTAATGTTCTACTTTGTCAAAATAAATTAAATGAAGGATGATTAAATACTCCTAGGAAGAAAACAAACAAACTTCAGAAATAGAAGGATAAACACAGCAACAATTATCTGCAAAGCAGTTGTTGTATTTCACAGGCCTGGATTTGTACATTTGTATGGTGGCGATGCAGGAGAGGCTGACAATAAATAGCTTCCCTTAATGGCCACATTCACAAGGAATTTTTCTGTAAAAAGACCACGGTATCAATTTTCCAGTCCTCTTGAGTCAAACTGCATTATTTCTCGGGCGTTAGTTTGATGGCATAGTTCTTTTGGATGTAAAAGCTGTTTAAAAGGAAAGGTTCCTAATGTGTGGTCAAAGGTTTAGTTCAGCCAATTCCCACTTCTGCTGCTATTCAGTGTGACTATGTCTGCTTACAAGTACAAGCTCTTATTAGTGCAAATACTGCTTGTCTACTCCAGCCCAAATTTTTTTTGCCATTGATCAACATTATTTTTCCTTCACTGACAGCTTTGAATTACAACAGATAGGATATCATAAAACCTTACATCTCAGAAGTCCAAAGCTCCACACTGAAAAATCATTCTCTGCAAATATTGCAAAATATTGGCGGTAGCAGGGCTACAGATTTCACCCTTCAAACATTTAGAAGCTTTAAACCCAAGCTGTACTATTTTAAGTTTATTGTTTCAGGAACATAGGATAGTTCAAAAAACACAGAGTTAAATAAACATTATTTGATTTGGTCACATGGGTCTTGGTTTCTTCTAAGCTCCTGATTCCAAGCTCTTGCACAGAAACAGCACAGTTCAACCAGAGGGAGAAATACAGGCATTCAGCACTTTTTTTGATACTTTTTTAAGAGTGATATTACTACCATAAGATCTTAACTTTTTAAAAAATCTTTGTGAATATAGCTTTTTAAGTCACCTGATGTTTATATTTATTGATTACCTAAATAAGGAAACTATAGTTTCCTCAATAAATTCACTTTTCTACAGATCAATTTGGGAGCCCAAACTGAGACACTTCTACAACAGGGACTCAAGAAACGTGCCGTCAGCAGGCATTATTTTGGGAGTTGAGATATTGTGTTAAATTCTTAAAATTTCACATTCTGATCTGAAGATTCAGACCATCTCAAGAACTCAAATGCCAGAATTGAAATTTTCAATCTTGAGTAGAAGCTTGAAATGAACAGCCCCTTTCATGTTTAAATGGCTGAATTTCCCCAAAGTCAAGCACATCCTAGTCCACAAATGCCTTATTGCACTTCTGCAGAATGATAACTCAGAAGTAGGTGTATTTAAAACAAGTGTTGCATGTTGTGTGTTCCTGTCCTGATGCATTATTTATATCTCTGCCCCCTTTCCTCAGTGTGTACAAAAGGTCAAGTAGTGACGGGCCAGTACCGTATGCTTGCCAAGCACGGGGGATACGTATGGCTGGAGACCCAAGGAACGGTGATTTACAATACTCGAAACCTGCAGCCCCAGTGCATCGTCTGCGTCAACTACGTGCTGAGGTGGGCTCAGGGGACACACCAGAACATGTGTGCATTCACGTGATGGAGAAATGCAATATTTGGAGGAACTTTTCAAGGGTCTATTTATTCAACATTGTTGTTCCAAAATCAGTTTAGTCATGTTTGTTCAGTCTTGTTTACTGATGTTAGACATCGATGAAAAATGTGGCATGCCTGTTCCCATACGGGCTGTTGAAATACACCACAGCCTTTCTCCTCTGCAGAGCAGCTGCTATTCTCACACAACAGAGTCTAAGGTCTGCACCGAAGATTTTATTGTGTAACACTGATGTGTCTTGTTTTTCTAATGCTGTGAGGGAGAGATAAAACCAAGTAGTAACTGTATCATATGTTGCTAGGAGAAGCTGTTTACAGCCTTAAAAATCAGGACCAATCAGAAGTTTTGCCTTCATTTGGCAAAACTCGAGGTTTTTTGGTCCTAGTTGGGGCCAAAATAGGAAATACTTATTTGAGTGATAGTCTGGGTCATTACAGCCTCGACTACATCTCTTTAAAAAGCAGGGCAACAAAGCCCTGAGTATTCCCACAGAAGTCCTGACTACACTCTCTGCGTCATCTGAAATGGTGGTGCTCAGCAACGCTGGAACTGTGCCTCGCCTGTCGAGAGCCTGGCATGCAACCGAGAGGCCAAAATGCTCCTATAGCCCCAGCTTCAGGGAGTTTGTACTGCCTACTTTATCCACATCTTTCATCTTTATGATACAAAATGCCTAAAACCTATTCTCTTGTTAGTGAAATTGAGAAGAACGATGTTGTGTTCTCCATGGACCAAACAGAATCACTCTTCAAGCCTCACCTGCTGACAATGAACACTGCCTATGACAGCAGCATCCCTGAGACAGAGAAGAGTGACTTCTTGTTTACTAAGCTAAAGGAAGAACCAGAGGAACTTGCTCAGCTGGCACCAACACCTGGTGATGCCATTATTTCCCTAGATTTTGGTTAGTATTTGTATAAATTATTTTTGTGCAACAAAGAGCCACATGTGAGCCCACATTTAGAAACTTAATAGACAAGGTCTGTTTGCTATGTGTACAAATTGAGAGTAATGGGTAAAAGAGCCCACATGCTCACACCAGTAGAAAATTTCTGTGAATGAGAGCAGAATCAGGCTTTCTTGCTGACTAAATAACGTGCATTAAGTCTATGCCAACTTATTGTCATGGCAACTAGGAGCAGTGTTTACTTTTAATGAATAGCTGCAGTTGTATCATAACACTGCACCAGCTAAAAGTATTCATGAATATTGTTAAAACCCCATCCAGGAACACAGAAGTTTGAGGAAGCCCCTGCCTTCACCAATGCTGTTTTGACACCAAACAAAGCATGGCCAGTGGAAGTGAAAAGCCACCCTGCTCAAGGTGAAACACTGATGATACCATCCTTTACCATGCCTCAGATTGCACCTGGCAGCAGTACTCCAAGTGCAAGCAGCAACAGTAGCTGTTCCACGGTAAGAAGTGCTTAAAAAACATTAAAAGCATGTTATGTTTTGTATGCAAATCCCATCAATATATGTAGACAACATTTTTTTGTTGGCTGTCCTGTCTCACTGCTTACTAGCAAGGCCCAGAGTATCTCTATCCTTCCTGTACTGCATCATGCCTTAAGAATTAATAGCAAAACTATCAAATGAGAACAATATCCTGGCTTCACATTGCAGTCCTCATTGTCTCCCAGCTTTCCCTCAGTAAATACTGTAACATATAAAACAACTAGTTGGAGAACGTGCTAACCACCTTTCATGCAGTTAGCCTTATATAAAAAGCCAGTATAAAATTGTGTGACCAGTGGGATCATTGCCCCAGACCCATTCTCCTTCTGTTAAGTAGAACCTGTAGCTTTTAGAAAGCTTAACCAAGTCAGGCTTTTGAGAGCAGCTCCTTGGACTTTCCCAATGAAGAAATTAAGGTGCTTCCATGGCTCTGGAAGCTGGAGCCACTCTTATCAGAGGTCATCCAGTCTTAAGAAAAGAATGGAGCTATTGCTAAGCATCTTCTTCCTTGACAAAAGTATTTAATGGTGTACATTTCTTGTTCCTGGTCTAAGTTGCCAAAACACATTTAAAATAGGATGATGGCTAGGTTCCTGTAATGGGAGCCTATGTTTTGTACTGACAATCTTGGGTCAGAGAAAAGCTTCTGATAGAAGTGGACAGTTTTGGGTTCTGAGCACACTAAATATGCCATCTGCCCATTCACTTTTTGTAGGAAAGATCTGTTACTGAATAATAGCATGGTATAAATGATATGATGCTAAGCCAGTACTGTGGTTGTCTTCCTGGTTATAACGAATTGTTATTTCCACACAGCCTAGCAGCCCAGGAGATTATTACAGTTCTGTGGATGAAGATTTTAAGATCGAGGTGATTGAAAAACTTTTTGCCATGGACACAGAATCAAAAAGTCAGTGCACCTCCCAGGTAATGAACTATCTCTTCCAAAAGCCACCAAGATCAGTCTCCTGCCAGCAGACAGTATAGCTGCATCTTGTGTGTGCAGATATTGGCATACAGCATTTAAAGTGCATTTGCACATACACACCAAGTCTTTGATGCACATTAACAAAACAGTGCACTTCCAAAAGCTGCCATGTCAATCTCCGTCCCTAACTCTCTGAAACACGAGGTTTGGAGTGCCACTGCGGTGGGACTGCTAAGAAGAAAGGATCACCAGAGAGCTTTCAAAATTTGGAATCTTTTATAGATTGGATAAGTTATATCGTAGCAGCAATTTATTTTTAAATCCAGCCGAATGACTAATGAGTAAACATTGTTTCTAGAGCAAAATATAAATAAACTAATTCTTGCAAAACAGCCAAATGAGAGAGGAGTGCCCCTCACAGCACACATCTCCTTTAACTACAAAATGAAAACTCATTTTAGGTATATGCTGCTTCTTTTGCCTCTTGGAGGTTTTCAGAGAGACGTGAAAGTTACGTGCACATAAAGTAACACAGTCTCCATCTCCTGCATTCTAATAATGGTGTAAGTGTAGAAATATCCCCTATAAATAAATAAACAAACCCACTATTGTAACATTACAGCAAGTGAGCTAGTGAATAAAAGGTGTGGGCCTGATTCAGCTTACTTCAGATACTTAATTAAATGCCTGTGTTAAGAGCTTATAGTCAAGAGAAAGGAACAGGCACTGCTGATGGGTAGCACAGACCTCACATTCATCTCTATCTATTAATCCTACAGAAAGTTTGCGGTGCTGGGGCCCAAATTAGGTACTTTAATTTGCCAACACAGTTTGCAGGCTTAGGTAGGCTGTAATCCGTGTTCTGAAGAAATTTTGTCTAAGTCTGGAGATAGAAATGAAAGCCAGAGAAAGAGTGGACAGATAGGAGACAAGCATGGAAACTGCAAGATTTTACATGTGCAGATTTCAGTATTGTCAGATTCAGCATCTGCTTGCTAAGGTGTGTCCCACCACATCAGCTGCTTTGGTGGGAAAAACGAGTATTATAAAAGTGCTGCTGTGTTATGAGCTAATTGGGGGGCCCAGCACTGATTATCCTCTCTGTTCGGTTCTCGTCAAATGCCAAGAGACTTGCATGTGGGTATGACTAGTCCTCCAAGGGAAAAAAGAATACAGATTTAAGTGTGATAGTGTCCTTCTGGCTAAAATTTTTCAACCCTTGCATTTTTAGACACCTTTTTTATGTAGCTGGATTATGAGAAAGCTGTGTTTTCTATTTTAACATGAAAAAAGCCTGAGGTTGAACTACATGCCACATGTTGTAGAGTCTTGGCATACAAGTTATTCAAAGCTTAGTGAAACAACATCTACTTCAGATCACAGTGATGCTGGAGGCTGCATGAAAGCTGCTTTAACAAATATTGCTCCTCTCTGAGGTTTTTTCCTCCAGTTTGTTTTCTTAATTTTGCTGCTGATGATATGATGAACATGTGTGCTAGCATAGAAATAAGACATTTTTAAACAGGAGTTGGCCAGTTTCATTAGGTAAATTTGGCATACAGTGATTTTTCAGCTTTGCATCTGTTAGTATTCCATATCACAGTAACTGCCACAACTATTACTAACTTACAGTTTCTTTATGAATTTACTTCATGTTTGCACAGACTGACTTTAATGAACTGGACCTCGAAACCTTGGCTCCTTACATTCCTATGGATGGAGAAGATTTCCAGCTCAGCCCCATATGCCAAGAAGAAAGTCCTCTCTCTGAAAGTGCACAAAATACCCAGCAGAGTCTAAGTAGCATGAGTACCATCTTCCAGCCCCTCGCTCCTACTTCACAGAATCAGTTCCTCCCAGAGAAATATTGCCCACAGCTATCAAATGAAAAAATTAACTCTGGTCATGGGTCCTTATCATCGGTGTTCTTCAATAATATGAGTAGGTCATCACTGCCACCTTACCATGACCAAGCCAGCACTCCCCTGTCTTCAATGGGAGGAAGACCAAACACCCAGTGGCCACCTGATCCTCCATTAGAATATGTTCCTGCAAAATGGAGACTCATGGATAAATACTCAGGATCCCTATCAAGTTCCCCCTCAGGCCCACCAATAACTTCTCAGAGGGTGCCCGTATATAAAAAAAGGTACGTGTTTCTGTGGTATAACTGTGTATATTTACCCAGAAAATATTTTGGGAAATGAGAAGGGTCATAATCTTGAAAATTAATTTTTCTTCATAGAGCTGAAACAATTTGTTGTGATAGGCATCAGACTGCAGCTCTGGGGAAATTAATGTGGTGCTCACCCAGTGACAGTGAGTCTGGAGGAAGCAGAAGTAGGGTAATTTTTCATTGCCTATAAGGATACGCAAATGAATTTCCTGCTGATCCAGTTAAAATTACACCGGTAATTTTGCAAAGCATGCTTGATTTCATGCAATTTAAGAACAGTACCAAAAAGGCTTACTGCTGCAGCAGTACTTTCTTACATACTTTCTTACCTTGCATGTATTTTCTGCACAACGGAAAATGGGGAAGAGAGAGAAATGAAAATACATTATTGCTTGCATATGTAAATACTATAGCCAAGACTTAAATTGCAGGCTCTTTTTCTATAACGTTTTTGTTTGCTTTCTTACACATGTGAACAGTATGTGATGAGATGTAGATCAGAGGGCACAGTCCTACAAGTTGCCTCATAGCTAGAAGTTTCTCTGCAGCTCTTGAGATTTCAATGTTGCTCACACTGACATGTTCAGAAAGTACATAAAATAGCAATAGTCAATTTAAAACATGAAGCTGTGCAGTTTGCTTTTTGGGATTTCTTGTTGGTAGAAACAGCAGTGTCTGAATATGCATCTGGAAAGAAAGGGCTTGTCCCCAGTCAACAACTTCTGTGTTCATACTTACTATGTAAAAGCAAGGGGACATGCATGGCTCTCAAATCCAGTTTTTACTGCATGACTTTATTTTCCACAGCCTTTTTTTTTCTGCCTGGAGATCCCTAGAGGCTGTTTATGCTAAACTTTCATAAGTCTTTGATCCCAAATGTCAAAAGTTTCTAAAGATGGTGGTATGACTAATAAAAGGAAATAAAAACATTTGATGTTTGAGATCTATCCACTGGCAAGTCTCAGACACCTTAAACATCTTTAAATGAAAGAAGAATCTCTATAAATGAACCTGATGATTTCGATTTGCCTTCCTGTGCACTCACAAAGATCTCCTCTCCACAGGCCCCTAGATGCTTTTGGACAACGAGGCGTAGATGTAAACCCAGCAAGACTTGCTCTGTCCAACAGTTTGAAACTGAAACGACAACTGGATTATGAAGAACAAGCCTTGCAACAGCTGAGTGGGGTAATCATAAGAAGTGAATCCCCTTCACAACCTTGGACTCACCATGGTCATCAGTGTAATTGTTTGTTTTGCTTCCCTTCTCATTGTAGGGAGATCCATCTGTCATCAACCCATCTCACTTGATGTGGAAGAGAATGAAATTTCTCAAGGGGGAAAACTGTTCCTTGGTTACAGAAAAGAAGTCTCTCAGCACAAGTGTTCTTACTGGTAAGACAAAAGAAAGTGGTTTTGCAATGTTACATATTGAAACACCATTTTAAAACAGGTTGAATCGGGGAAAAAAGCTCTTTCCAAAGGAAATGTAAATAAAGTCTGTAAATATTACACTAAGCTAAAATTAAAGATCAAGTTGTATCACTAAGAGCTGAACAATTTAAAGGTACATTTGATAAATGCCATTTAGTTGGTTTCCCATATGCTCACAACTTGCTTGGAAGGGAACAGAAATCACCTTAATGGAGCTGTGTTCACCTCCTGCCAATCCAAGGTTTGAATATCTCAGAGCTAGAACAGATACTGTTTCTCTACAACACTGTGTTTCCTTACACGAGCATATCTTGACTGCAGTACTACTGCTAGAGCTGGAGCTGTTTCTAGACTTCTTTTGTGATAAGATGCAGATTTGCCTATGCTGTAACACCATCACACCAAGGTTCACTTTGCTTTGGATCAGTATTATCTACTATAATTATTACACTGGCCTCATTTACCTTTTTTTTTTTTTCCCCTACTATTTAAATGACAGATGAATTTTTCTGTAACTCGAGGGGTCTGAGCCAACCAATGAATCAACTGCAGCAGCAGCAGCATCAACCCACCTGTGACAGTCCGGGTGAGAATTTGAAAGCAGGAGCGTTTCCCCCTCTGTTTTACAGTTCCCATTGTCAGGACTACAGTGTCCAGCCAGCTAATAAAGCATCAGGTAAGAGCTGTCAAACACAGAGACTGGAAACTGTTGGTATTTTGTTCCAATACTGATTACATGAAAAAAAAAACCCACACAAAAATGTGGAGGAGGATGATAAAAATCAAAATACAGCACAAAAAATTGGTTTTGTGGTTTAGTGTGAAAACTGCAATGCTTACCTTTGTAATATATGAGAAAAATATTTTTACCCTTCATTTCAGTTAAACTTAACACCTTTTCACCTTGGAGGACCTGTCATCCTCCATCCATACTCTTGTCTTGTGGTGGAATTGATTATTACATTGTACTAAACAACTTTGCTGCAGCATTGATATGGAAGTTTGTAGATTAGAGTCTTAACCTGTGCCTTCTAAATGTTGAAATAAGTATTTAAAGGGGACATGTGTCTGTTCATTTTCATACATGAGAGGAGCGCTGTCAATTCAGAAACCGTATCTTTTACTACAGCTTTCCTCATCTGCACCAGTACAGTTTTTCTCAGTGCAATCTCAGTTTGGGGGGGCAGGAGGTAAAAAACGGCACTTGTTTGTGTGACACCCTTGCAGCAGTTTAAGGAGGGGCAGAGCACAGATTTGCTCTGACACCTGGAACTGCTGGTGGTTTGAGGCATATTGACATAAAAACAGAATGAAACTGGTGTAAACAGAAGAGGCGGGAGGAAACAAGTGCCTTTTGTGGTCTCGGCACCTTACCTCACTTCCCTGCTGTGTTCCAGGTATGACCAGTCGCCTGCTGGGGCCCTCCTTTGAACCCTACTTGTTGCCCGAGCTGACCAGATACGACTGTGAGGTGAACGTGCCTGTGCTGGGCAGCTCGACGCTGCTGCAGGGCAGCGAGCTGCTCCGAGCGCTGGACCAGGCGACCTGAGCGACCCCGCAGTGTCCCGTGGCCTATACCGTTCAAAACAGCTTCCGTTTTTAAATATATTTTTGCAAGTAGACAATTTCTAATACCAGTACACTTCTACAGGATTTTACTTAGTTATTAAACCTGTCCACATTACCAAATAGTGGCTTTTTGAAGTTACTCACTTTATTATTCATATTAAAGAAATACATCTACTGTATCTTCTCTATTGCAATTAAAGTGGTGTTTAGAGAGTTTGATTACCCTCCCCATATCTCATTACCTGTAATTTATATTCTGAATTTTTTTTAAATTTCATGCTAATAAAAAGCTGTGGTATAAATGCCTCATCATGTGATACTTTGGCTGAAGTACTGCAAAGATATATTTTTATTGCCAAAGATGAATGAAACAAATTTGATCTCCAACCACAGTTTTTTGTTGATCTGCCAAATTAAAATCCTTTGAGTCTTTCTGGTTTCCAGCATTTATTTTATTGTAACTTTAATAACTTTTGGAAAAGCATACTAAGGAAAAAATCCCAGCCTTCTGCCTTCCATCCCTTTCCTTCATTTTTATACACTTCGTTGAAAGAAATGTGAATGGTGAAATGCAATGTTTGTGGGTATCTGTGAAAGTTGCACGTTTTAAGCTTTTTTCCTCAGAAGCAAGCCACATTCTCAGCTGCCTTAACATGGCTTAGCTCTACAGCCAAGGGAGTCCTACAGATATGCCCCAGTGGAGGGTTTAGGCCTATGTTTTTGTTTGTGTTGAGGTTTCTTGTTTTGTTCTTTGTTGTTGCCTTTATTTTTTACACAATACAGATTTTTTTTAATTATTATCTCTCTCTGGGTCAGTTGTTAATCATCTCTTGGTACTTTTGCTATATCTATGACACAACTACTATAAGAGCTGTTTCTGCTAGAAACTTCTAGTATTTGTTATAATGTTGCTGATATTTCAGGAATCGGAGCAGTGGCCAGTACTAACACCTCTGATTGATGTTGCCCTTTTTTCATTTTATATGCTAGCTAGCAATAGAACTGCAATATTGAATCAACAAACCTCAAAATAGTATTTCCCAGTGTATTAGGCTAACTCAGTTATAATTAGACAAAAAGAATTAGGGATTGCATAGTGAGACGAATAGCCAGCAGGGAGGTCTCTCATTTTTACTTGCCTTACATTAATCAGTAGCTAAAAAGTCATTAAAAGGCAGCCGGACCTTTTCAGAGCTCCTTTCCAACTATCATTACTTGTCATGCACATATTTCAAAAATAGGGCTTTGAATGCTTTCAAAGGGTTTTGGAAGTTTAAATTACAACATCTCTAAACAGCAAAAAATATTGCAATAAAAGGCAGGTGAGAAGTTCTGACTTTAAAATACATACAGACCTGGATCTGTGTTGGGATCTATCTTGTTTCCTCCACTGCTATAAATCACTGTAGATTCACAGAAGAAAACGAAACAGTGGCAAAGTACTAAAGGTAAAAATCTGGCCCAGAAACTTAGAACAAAAGTATATTTTTGAGACTTCTGAGTCTACTGAAGCCTGGTGTATAAAATTGCTTTATATCATGCACTGACACTTGCATAGAGAGAGCCTTGGGTTCATAAAGCACTTCAGAGTTCACTGCGTTAAGCGTGTCTTAACCACATTTACTTAGAAAAGCTGAAGACCTTTTGTTATGGGTACATGCTGTAAAAAAATATATACTCCCTATTGTAGGCAATCTTTCCAGAGTTTATTACCAAAAATAATCTACTTGTAAAGTGAAGTTACTACTGTGTGAAAAAATTTATTGTAAGCATCAACATCTGATGAAAATTGGCCATCCAGATTTGACAAATTTGCAGTGGCACAGACTTAAGGCTTCAAGGATTAAAGACACTTGAATACTGCTCTTCTGTTTCTTATTTGTGTAGTTCCAGCATTAAAAATGTTATACCCTAACAGTTTACTAAAACACTCTGAAAAAATATTCCATGTCTTAATATTAATCATACTTTTTATCATAATTATTTCATAATCTATATTGCTGAATTTTTATTGACAATATTATAACTGTATGGGAACTTTAACTTGATAAGGAAATGTATTTTGACACTGATACCTTATTAAAGTATACTGATCCTAAATTCTTTGTGACTCATTTGCTATGAATTTGTTATTTGTTGTATCATTGTAAAACAAAAGTATTTATTAAATTATTTATAGAAAATAAAGGTTTGCATTGATCTTTGAAGACTGAAAGAACAATCAAATACTACCCATGTTTGAGAGCTGGGAAGGAAGGTCCATACTATCAACTGCTTTGCAGAGTTTACCTGTCTTTGCTCAAATGAAGAATTAATGCCCTGCAGACCACTGCCCTTCTGGAACTTCTGCTGTGGCTCAGACTGCTGCGTCCACTTCAGAACTGTGTTTCTAGCTGAGGAGCTGAGGGTGCCTTTTGTAATGCTACCCTAACAAAAAAAAAGAGGAAAAATTAAGTCCACCAAATCACAGTTTGGAAGCTGAATTGCCACAATTCCCAACCTGAGTTTTGGTGGAGAAACAGAAGCCATCATATTCTAGCAGTCTTGGCAAGCCCCTGACTAATGGACTTTCCCCATCAAATCCTTCCAAGCCTCTGCTTCACCCTGACAGTAGTCATTAATCCCAAGGCTGCTGTTAAACAGGTCAGTCCTTTTCCATATAGAAAATGCTGGGTTTGCTTGTGTAATTACACCAATCACATTGTAGGAGGACAGATACATTAAAAAAATTAATTTCCAAACATGCACCTAAACTTCAGAGCTGTGTGGAAGCTGTTAATGCTTGACCCTTCTGATAACTGCCTGTGAAAGCTGCAGTGCCCACACAGGCACCCGTGAGTTGGTCAAGCAGCAGCAAATCTTGTGAAGAGCCTGCAAAAGTGGGCTGTCATTACCTCCTTTCTTAGACTGGACACTCAGCACGTGTAGAAATCAAATTCTTACCTCTAAATCTGGTGTAATTAACATTAACTATACAAAACTCTCCCTTTTAACATATCCCCCTTAGTCTTTGTCCAAGTGTCCAGGACTAACTCCACATAGCAGATCCGAATACAACTGGGCCTTGGAGAGAAACAAAAAAACAACGTCAGATCCTAATCCAACTGAGCATTGGAGAAAAAAAACAATCTCTGAAATAGAGATTAACCTGTTAAGATCAACTGCTATCTTTTGAAGAGTGCAGTTGCTAACTGTTAATATTAATTTGTGCTGTCAGGCATTATTTTTTGGGGTGTCCAAACAGCTGATTGCTCACACTCTCAATACTTAAGAAGGTCTTGGATTCACCATTCCCGTGTTCAAATAACTGAGGGAACATACTGGTAGTGCCTTCAGCTGCCTTTTTTCTTGCCCCCTCTACAGCTAAATGCTTCTCCTGTTAGTGAGTTTTAGTGGTTTTTCCTTACATATATGAACATCCTGGACAGCTAAACTCTTGACAGTACAATTTACATACCCTAAAGACCCAAACCCTAGTCAGAAACACAATGCAACCTATGAATTAAGAGCCGAGTTTTGTTCTGCTGAACAGGGATTTATGGGAGCTTTTAAATTTATTTTTCTCCCCAGTAGGCCAGCAGAAGTGCTTAAAATTCAGCGTACATCATCTTTCCCTGCCTAAAGCACCATTTCTTGGCATCAGACTTTGTATCTCTAACAGCACAGCACTGATCCCAGCGATGTTTTTCAACACTCATTACATTCTGCTGAAAAATTGGCCTGTTTTGCCAAGCTTTCATGACTTGGGCTGGTCTCAGTCTCTGGCTGATTATCAAGTCTATCATCTTTTTAAAATGATCAAGCAACCATTTTTCCTAGAACACAGAATTCACTCAGGTAAGATTCGTTCATGTTTATGAAAGAAATGCCTATATCAAAATACAATAGGAAATTCTCAATGTGTGATTACTAATAAAAATACAAGAAAGCCTAGAAAAATTGGATAACAAAGTCCAACTGTCTTTTCACTGGAGACACAGGTTTCTAAGGCATACTGAAATCTACAGACACTACGTGATTCATCACACTCACTTGGAGCAGCAGGCAGAGTACACAGAAAAGTAACACACAGATGCTCCAGTTCTAGGTGGTAAAGGTTACATCTGTTACTTCTACCTGAGGAGCTTTATAAAGCCATTCACAGACGTGCCACATGCATGTGTGTGTGTATTTTTTTTTAAGAGTTACAGTGGAGAACTGGAAATATTCCTCTACATCTAAATAAACAGCTTGTTTTTTCTTTCCCCTCCAACTCCTAATTACAGGCTTCCCAAGGGAGGAAGAAATAATTTCTAAGAAAAAAAGCAAGTCAATTTCTAAGAAAAAAAGCAAGTCCTTAACAATATTTTATTAGGACAAGGTCTGTCACACATCCCTGTCCTGCTCCCTCAGCACAAACCAACACAGAGCACAAAGGCTGCCTTTTGGTTTCCTGGGGCTGTTTCTGAGCCCACCCTTCCCCGCGGGGGAGGCTGTCGTGGATTCTTGATGCTCCAGGCTCTGTTCACTGATATTTCCTTAGTTAACTGATACAACAAAAGCACCATCAGAAGGTTCCAGTAATTGGGAGATACCTCAGTTTTGGGTGTTTGCATTAAAAATCTATTTGAATAAACAATTTTTTTTTTAAAGTGAGAAACCCCTTAACTACTGTTTTGTTTTGTTGTTTGACTGAAAGCCAGCCTGAAGTTTTGGAAGCTTGTGTTGTGGCACAGATCTCACATGGAACATTTTCCTTGAAGAAGTCATAAATTCTTGTGATCGAGGAGTTACTTAATTCTCTTCGGTCATGCCTCCCAGTTAGGAATGTGGTTAGGATTAGGGAACAGCAGCAAGTGCGTGAGCCTGGCTTGCAAGGACTACCTGCAAGCCAACCAGCAGCAGTCCTTGACATGCTGCAGGGCAGCAGCAGCTGTGTCATACCTTGGGCACTTGGGTTGCATCTCAAAAAACCCAACCCCTTTTAGCTTCATTAAAAAAAAAAAACAACCAAAAAACCACACCCCCCCCAAAAAAAACCCCCAACAAACAAACAAACAAAACCAACAACAAAACCCACCCCCCCTAAAGAAACCCAAACTGTTCCATTGAAAAGTCTGCGTTTAGGTCTTGGAATTAGAGACAGAACTGGCAAGCTAGATCCTCAAAGGCACCAGCCCCAAAAACCAGAGTGACTTTGTTACACCAGGCTTCTTTCAATATCTGGGGTCTGGCTGTTGATCTTTGAAGGACTGGTACTAGCTCTAGTGACTGAAGCTGTCTCCCCCCAGCACTGACAAAGGCAAACCAGAAGAAAACTACCTCAAGCATTGCCTCTTCCAGGCTTATTGGTGTCCCGCTCCAGTGCACAGTTGCAGGACCAAAGGTCCTAAACAGCAGCACAGCACCACCATCTTGATGGCTTGTTCACCCATCAAACATCAAATGTCCTCTAGACTCTCAACAGCTTAATGTGTTTCTTAGCTGCAGCAAGCAACTGCAGACAATTGCTTAGCCTTGACTCTTGTCCTTTCCTCTAATCCTGATGCCATTCCTTCCACTAGCCCCCAGTCTATACAGAGGTCTATGGTTTCATCATTCTGATTTCTGCCTCATGCTGCCTTCCCCTCACCCAGCTCACCCTCCCCTCCTGACGAACCTGCTCCAATCTGTCCATTCTCTACACAGCCCTCATTGCAGGCAGCAGTTTTCAGCAAGGATTTTGGGACTTCCAAAATCCTTAGTTCTTTCTCATGTCCTTGCCATGACTGCCTGTTTGATACGGCAGTCATCCAGACTCCAAATATTCAGCCATTTTCACCCAAACCTCAGCTTCTCTGGTTCTTGGGTTAAGCTCACGTCAAAAATGTCCCAACCCCATTCCCACTCTAACCACTGGACATTATAGATCACAATCCTTTCCCTGGCATGAAAGCAGATTTAATGCTCCAACTCACAAGAAGTTAGTGCACCCTCCCAAGAGCTGCAATACCACTCCTCAGTCATTTCAGACATTTTTCTCAGCCCGTTTCCATTTGCTATTAAAGCAAGCACTGCTGGGGTATGATAGAAAAAGGTTCTGCTGGCTAACAGAAAATAGAGTGTCTCTTTGCCCCTTGACACAGGGCTTCAAGAAAAATCCCAACAAATTTCAGATGTGCACATAATTTATCCTACAGTTTTGGAAATGAGAGCAGAGTTGAGCAAGTTCCCCAGATGGCTGAAGTCTGATCTGTTAAGCCAGAACAATTTCCCAGCCATAAGGGGAGCAGGATCAGTTTGCTCTTTTAGTCCTATCAGTACCATGAAATTAACACTAGTGGGAAGAGAATCCATATTTGTAGCTCTCCAAACCTTCTTCCCATACAAATACTTGCTTGTTCTGGACAAGAATTAAGTCTGACCCAGTGAGAGGTGCACACACTGGTTAGACAGCTGCCAAATGCTGCTATGCACTTGACAGACACCAACAAGCTCACAAAGGGTGTGATTTCCAAGTCCAAATCATCCATCAGTATTTTCAGCCCTAAGCAATCCTTATACACTCACTCCAGAGTCTGTCTGTCCAGTATTTGGAGAATCCTGGGGTGTCCCAGAGGAGTGATCCATGGGGATTTCTCTCTGTCTAGTTATAACCCGTAAGTCAGAAAAATCAAAGTTTAAGACTCACGCAGGCAAACTAAAACCCACTTGTATGTCCACTGGAGAGAATGACAGGAAAGTGGTTACAACACCAATTCAGCAGAATTTTCCAGAACAAAGCTCTTTTTAAAGACATTGGCAGAAACACGTTTTCCCACAATTCAGGTGTTTGTGCACCTGAATTATATTTTATATTCTCTAGTGGGAAAAGAACATCAAACAAACCCAGCAGCCTGAAACTCTTGGTCTCTTTTTCTCAAGATGTTGGTTAACACCAAATTTGAGATAGAAGGGGAAAGCACAAATACAAAACATCCACAACTGTCAAACCTCCCCAGACCAAAGCACACAGCTCCCTGCATTATTTTGTAGCAGAAGTTGCACAAACTTGTAAGTGGCAAACCGCAAAAGTTGCCTCATATAATGAGACTTATGATCAATACAAATACATACTATTTTAGTTCAGCTCCTCCTCCACACAGCAGCCCACAACAGTATTACATTGGATCAAATGAAGCATAAAATGGGTGTCGTCACCATCCATTTTTAGATCCGTCGCATGACATCCATTGGCTTTTTTCCGGAAGAGCAGGCAATACTAATTGTGTCTATTGCTTTACTGCTAACACAGATAGTGCTGTCCTTAACTGCAGCCCCCAGAACACACTGGAGTTCACAGAAATCAAACCAGTGGAAGATTACTGGGAAAACAGGTTGCTCTTCTTTATTTTAACTTCCGCTGCAGACATCATGATGAGTTTTCCTGTGCCTCGCTCAACTACAGAGATGCTATTTTTTAACATATTTACACTTTCTAACACAGGTTGTTGTTCACAGCTTCCATTTTAATCTGTGGTCAGTTTTTGGAGTGCACAGTATGACTTATTTCAGAGCCATTCTGATCACCACCGAAATCTCAAAGATAAAAGTGACACCAACAATAATTCTCGGTGAACTTCCCTTTTCTCTCTTAAAACCTCTATTCTGCAGAAGAGATTTTTTTACTGACAGGCAAAACCTTGAACAACTACATGGTGAGTTTGCTTTTATCCAGCACCCGTCTTTGACTTCACCAGATCCACAGCAAACAGCCACCCAAGCGCTCTGAAAAGGGCACATAAACCTGGCTATTTTTACCATCAATTGTATCTTAGTATACCCAATAAACACTTTAACTTCTACTTTCATTTTTAGAGGCACTTCTTTAAACTCCCCCCTTAAACATTCTCCTCCCCTCATTCAAAACAAACAAGAAATCATCCTAAAGTCACTAAAATACTTGTCTGGTTAACCAGCAGAAGAACCAGGAACCCATGAAATATCTGGAAGTCATTGGAAAGACAGGGAACAGGGAATATTCAAGTCAACAGTACCGTCATTCTTCTTTCTACAACAGTCCCTGCTGGGCAGGGTTTGTTAGCACTGAGGTTTGTATTAAAACACACACACTTAGCTAAATTACACAAATTCCACAAATTCCACAAACCTATGCTGAAAATAATAAACAGAGTGAAAAGTGCCCATGCCCAGCAGTCAAGAGCCACAACAGGTGCCTCTGGATGGTAGACTGCCATCAAAACACTTGTCCCAAAACCTGCTCTGAAAAGTGATCCTCCTTCTTCCCTCCTTCCTTTTTTCCCATAGAGTCCCCCCTACCCATGGAAACATCTCAAAGAGTATTTTAATTCTTATAGGCAAAATCATGTCCTGACTCATGCCTAGGAAATAAATCCCACGTGCCTACAAATCCTATGCTACAAGGTGGTTGCTAAGGTGCCACCATCCACAAAGACCCTGATAAATAGGTCTTCTGCAGCCTACGACAGGAGCTCACGGTCTCCATAGGCACTCCTGATCCTGGCATGGGAGCACCTAGCACACCGCACAACAGGCAGTGGCTGTGCCCAGCAGACATTGCTGCTCCTCAAGTTGTGGGCCAGAAGTGCAGTGGCTGAAGAAGCTGCACATTTCATGGGCTGTCTCCAACACAGGCCACCTCTACAACACCCATCTTCTCAGGTTTAAAGTAGGTGATGCACAATTCACCTACATATGGAGCAAGGGGGTTAATAAACCAGGCAATGCATTACTTCCATGGTTCATGGAAATACTTTGGGACTGTGCATTACAGAGAAGCATCATTCATGGTAAAAGTTGCCCAACAGGAAATTGCCCCAGGAAGATTTCCAAATCCCATGCATTCTACTTTGACACTAAAACCCCCAAGCTTAACTGCCCAAAGGGCAACAATTTAGCACATCTCCTACACCAATATCCTACCCTGTTCTTCCCAATGAGTCAAACCACAACGGCAGCAGCTTGCTAGGGCTGAAAGCAGTACAGCAGGGTCCCCCCAGCACACTTGTGCTGAGCCCCTCACTCACAATGTTTCACAGTGATCACATACGTCTCCAATTTGCCCCAGCAAATACGTGGAATCCCCCAGCCATACCCTTCCTTTCCACACTACCAAGGTGCCAAATTCTTCTCCTGAGAGAACACCTCCAGCTCACTTTTCCACAATGTTCAACAGCATTTAGAAATCATTTTCCAGACGCTCTTACTGGAAATGCAGACCCCACAATTACAAAAGGAGTTCTGGGATCTGATCTCACACTGTGCTAGTGTGACTAATCTTTGAAAGTAGTATTTCAAAATACTTCTTTGAAATACACAAAAACATACATTCAAATTACTTTGGGTTTGGGGTTTTTTTTGTGAGCTACAGAAGAAAACAAATAGTCAGCACTATGCACATACATGTGCAGCACTAACACCGCAGTTGGACAGACCTAGTTTGGACAGTATGAGATCCACACAGAAATAAGTCAGTTCATACCCAAAAAGGTACGAGGTTGTGAGATTAATAAAATTTCTCTGATTTTCTGAAAATTTTTCTGGTTAAGATAGTTTTTTCTGTTAAGAAAACTGGGCATTCAAACCCCAATTTTCAAGATAATATGTTGTAACTGCACAGCAATGCTAGAAACAGGAGACTGCTGTACCTGTATCACACAGTGCCAGTAACTGAACTAATGCTGAAAGAGTAAAATCACTCCCCTTCAGGGTCCCATCGAGATCCAAACAAACAGGTATTTTTACAATAACCAAGGCAACAGGACAGAGTGTATTTGAAGGCAGAAGTCAGCAGGATACAAAGAGGCCTTTCTGAAAACAATGCTGAGCATTCTCTCAGACTTTTAAATGGGAACAACTAGTAGCCCATCATCCATTTCCACGCAGTTATAACATGTTCCTGCCCAACATATCTTTCTACTGATAACTTATTACATCTTCACGTTTCTCTGCTCTATCAAAAAACCACAACCAACCAACCCACCAACCAAATCACCTGACAGGCTCATTTGGATTTTTCAGCTTCTTAGTGTCTCCCATTAAGAGCTACAGAAATGTAATTTACATGCTCTAAAAAATTGAGCTACTTTGAAAACTTAACTTTTTAAACAGCTCAGAGAAGATGTCTGTCATGCTTTCATTTCCAAGCAGCAGTTTGCGTAGATTTTAGTACAATCAACTCATGTCTATGTCATGTTTCATTTTCATGCTTCATTTTACAAGCCCACTAATCAGACTAATGAGGTTGAATGTGAAGAAATCCCTTTGTTTCAAATTGAACAGCTTCTGAAACCACAGTTATAATGGTCTTTCTTTGCTTATTCATTTCCTATTTGCAAGTAATAGCAAAAAAAAAAAAAAAAAAAA
>VZSR01001479.1:14348784-14368935 GCA_013398615.1 Brachypodius melanocephalos
GGCATTACAGAATTTTTCTGCTAAACCATAAAGACAGAAAGCCATCTCAGTACAACATCCCCTGTAATTTACAGGAGCTCAGGCTGCGTGTTCCTGTAAGGGAGTCACAGTGCCTTTCACTTTGTGAGCATGCTTAAATGAAGTAAAATCTTATTAACTGCTTTGGTAGGGTCACGAATACACTCTGTATGTTCCAAAGCGGGGGCTTGAGACGGTCCAGTGAGCAAATGCCTGTCTGCAGGCAGCAGGGAATTTGTGCTGTGCTGAGCACACTCCCACAGAGTCATCGATTCCCCTGCGCCTGTGTACAACATGTCTAGGACCTGCCTGGGATCAGGGAGCTTCCTGGTTCCTTGGCCCATCTAAACCATCAACCACACATAGACAGATAACACATGGCATGAGACAGAAGCTAGAGGTGAGGAATGGAAATTCCAACTTGGAGATACATAACAAAGCCATCACAGGCTGCAATACAAACCCACCAGTGCTCCTCGGAGCTTTTTGCCAAGCATCAGTGGGAACACAGAGAGATGCACCAAGAGACTTAGAAGAGAATATACTTAATTATGGGACAGTATCACAAAAGGCAACACTGTCTACCCTCCAACAACTCTGATAAATTTGAAAGCACAATCTAAACAACCTTGACCTTAATTTGTTCATTCTGAGGTTGGGCCTTTTTTTTTTTTCTTTAACATTGCATAAAAGCAAGGCTTGTTTCTGATCCTCTAAATGCCTGAGGAGTTGCCCAGACCACATGCTGAATGAGTGACAAGTACATTGCAGAGTTACAGGATCATGGAGCATTCTACCAAGTTTACTGTGAGTGTCACTAGACCTGCTCAGAATGAATATATAAGGTTCAACTGTGGTTCAGAGTTCTCTGATAGAAGCTGGATATGCCTGTAAAGGGGTATGGAAATGGAGAGGGGACAAGTTTCTTGTTTTAGCCTGTAGCATGATGACAGCACAAGCAGCACAGTGCCACGGTTTACGTCTGACTGTGGTCACATTCAAAGCACAAAGAATCTATACACAAAATCCAGGCAATCTATTTCCTCCTAAAGCTGTAAGTCGGACACAGAAACACTCCTGCTACAATACATCCCAGGCTGTAACAGAAGTTTTAAGTCCTTCACAGATCGCTGAGAACATCAGTGCAGCTTTAGGGAACTAAGTGGTACCAAGTACTAACCCTCCTGTCCCCAACCAGTCCATAGAGAAGGGATGAAGATGTCAGAAGACAGATCTACCATTGCACAGCAGGAGCCAACACTACTCTGCCTGGTTAACGACCAGCACATTCCTTGGGGAAAGGAGGAACATCACTGTGAGAAGACAAAAAAGGCTTTTCACCTCCTGCTCTTTCCCACTCCTGGAACAAAAACACCTATCATGTATCAGCATCCTCCATATCAGCTGGAGCCTGGATGCAGAAACAAATGTGGAAGGACTGAAGCAGAGTCCGTGGTGGGTTACAGCACCAGTCTGATGGCTGCTACCACCACAGCATGTGTGAGTGATCATTAGCCAGAGCCTACAACCACCCAGAGTTACCAGACATTTGAAAGTGGTTTTGGTTTCCACCTTCATAGGAAACAAACCTGAGGCCTCATTAGCAGTATCTTGGCAGGAAAATAACAGAGCTGACTAATCTGAAGAATTCTGTGCAGAAATATCATTTTAGCTTTCAACTATCTCAAGTGGTCCTTTGATATTTAATCAGGAATAATTAAAGAGCAAACAAAAAGCCTGAATCCTTTCATGAATTCTTCATAGGTATATGCTAGTTATTTCAAACAGGAGCTCAGTTCTAGAGTGGCAGACTCCCTTTGCACAGGAGCCGAAGAAAAGCAAACTAATCTGTTAAAGAAATAGACCAAAAGGTGTCAGATTTCTTCCAAAACAGTGGGGGTTTTTTTGTCAACAAACTGGTTAGGAAGCTTGAACAAGATGCCTGACTAATGATAGACAGTGATCCCCCACAACCAGCCTCAAGACACAGGTGTTATTAAAAATCAACATGTAGCTTTACTGAAGTCTTTAGACACTGTACTGCCTTCCAGACATGGGAAAAGAATAAAACTGCCAGAGCAGCTTGGGTTTGGCATAGAAAAAGAGCATTCATTAAGGACTTGGGTTATTCCCAAATGGTGGTGTTTAAGAAGCCCCATTATACCTGCTGCACAGTAGGTGGGATCCATTTTCTTTCAGCAGTGCTCATGTCAGGTGTTAATTGAAGATCGTGTAAGAAATATGCCCCTAAAACAAACTACCTTCTGCTGAAAAGATATCAGCCACTCAGTATGTGGTTGAAGAGCAGGAGGCCATGGCAATACGCTCAAGCAACCTTAAAGCTGGAAGATGGCACATCATTTAGAGGAAGAGCAATAGAAAAGGATGATGGCACTCCTCAAGGCAAGGAAGTGCAGTCTCTATCATTCTGCTACGTCTCCTGACTTCTCTCTGTTTTTTGGCACAATCTGTGTTTTACCAACATGAAGAATGTCCCTTCTGTGCTGCCGGATGCTGTTCCCACACTGAGCGGAGCAGGACATAGTCACCACCTCGTGAGCATCCCTAGGCAAGCTCATCCTCCCACGGGGGCAGGATAGGACAGAGCCCCACGGCTTTGGCACAGCTGTAAGGGCAGCAAGCCACACGCCACTGGTGAAGCGGCAGACACGTCGCCTCTCCAGCAGATGTGGGAACAGCCTGTGGAGACCTTCCTGTGTGAGGGCGCAGCTGGCACGGGGGCTGCCCCCACATCCTGCCCCCACCACTCCAGCTGCACAGCCCAGCTGGGCACTGCTCCGGCCAGGGGGAACCGGCACGCACTGGCACGGGAGGGACGGCGGGCACAACAGAAAGGGCCAAAAAAGCAGCATGGAGAGAGTGGAGAAGTGAGCAACAGCACCCCCACCACAACACTGCACCTCTTCTTAGGAAGCCTGTGCCCCAGAATGACACACGGTCTCACCTTCCCTCTCCATGGACACAAGAGCCTCCTGGGTGCACCAAAAGTCACCAGGGCAAGTGGCAGGAGCATCACTTGCAGCAGCAGGACTGAGAAATGGTGACCAGGCCAAATAATCCCCAACAGCAGCTTTTGCTTTATTTTAGCACCAGGTCTACAGATTTCTAAGGGTGCTGAGGAAGGTCCTGAAGGCTACAATCAGAATTTGAGCGGATGTGTTGCATGGGAAACAGCAGGTTCCTGGCTGCTGACTGTGGGAAGGAAGGAGGCTCTGCAGCCACACTGGGAGGCACCCAAGGTGTGAAAGGATGATGGGGCTGAGCACCCTGTCTTCCTTGCCTCACTGGTCCCTTCAAATTTGAAGATCTCTGGTGCAGGGATTTTTCTCTTTCTAAATACCTCCAAGGATGGTACCTCGAAGACAGTTGTGGTTCTACGGATTTCCATACATATATATTATACTAAGCAAGAAAGAGGAATTTTAGTCACAGGACGACAATGTAGAGGAGGTATTTAAATCAGCCTCCATCTCTAAGCACTTACCACTCACCAGTAATGCTTTCACCGTACTGGTATGCACTTCTTTTCGGCTCAGCAATGCATTACATAGGAATCCCCCAGACAAATTTTGGTTACCTTTTCATGCCCAGCCTGTCTTCCTTTGCATCTACAAAATCAGCATTTCACACCAAATAATCCCAAAGTCTGCTGACTAGAGTACTTCTTAAATGGAGAGAAAGCATCACAGCTTCACCCTCTTCCCCCTGCATTCCCAAGGGCATAGCACTCTTCCTGTTTGATGGACACCCCTTCTGTCTACAGCACTTGTGTCAGTGTAGCTGAGCAATTACTAACAGCTAAGCTTCCAAATCCTAATCATAAAGAGTGGCAGGGCTGAGCCCCTGAGCATCAGTTAATACATATCAATTTAAACCACACAAACTACAGCCTGATGCACTGACCACCCTGGACTCAACGAAGCCCAAGGCAGCCAGCAGACACCCCGCCCTTTGCCCCAGGCAAGATAACAGATCTGCCTCTGTGAAGTTAAAATGATGAATTTCATCTAGAATATCAGTCTTGCAGATGTTCCTTCACCATCTCCCAGCCCGGCTGCTGTTCTTGCAGTTTTTAAAATACTCTGGAGGAACCACGATATCTTTCTGAAGGAAGTTCAGCTGCATAAAGTGAGCAAAGACAAACAAAAGTAGGTAACAGTGCCTCAATTTCATTTCAAAACTAACAACCCTACATAACTTGGACAAGCAAAATCATTTGCAGAACAAATGGTCACCAGCAGCAAAGGTCACACTATTATGGTTATTTTTCATGCTTAACCCTTCCAATCTCATTTGTTTTTCCCTTCCATGTCCTCATAGAAGGAGATAGTGCAGCCTGACCTCATCACAGAGACTTTCAGAATTTAACCAAAACACATGAAAGATCGAGAGACCGTTTTCACCGATTTAAACATAGAATATAGACCTAAAACGATCCTGAATTGTTACCCACTTTAGGAAAGCAAGAAACAAGAGATACTGTACTACTATAAGGTTTTCAGCTACAGCTGTTCAATAAATTTAAAATTATATTTCACTTTTTTTCAATATTTTCTGCAGAGGAACTGTTGAGAAATGCTACAGAATATAATGAAAGGTACGCAATTCAAAACAAAAGAAAAGTAAACACGAAACTCCCAGATTACCATCTCCCCCCTCCATTGCTTTAGATCTAAAACAATACGTTTAAAGGCAGAATACTTCTGCAGTGGGAAATATACAGAGTAATATGGTTTAGTGATTATAACTGGAGGGGGAGGGAGGGAAGACAGGTTCCCCCTTTCCTCCCATGTGTTTCAGGTGAGGTTTTGGACCTGAAAAAGTTTACACAGCCCAAAATTAGTTACTTTTTGGAGAAGAGAACAACACAAATACATTATGAAACAGACCAATACAGTTTAACACCAAAAACAATAGAGGAACACCACAGTGTTATCTTATTTATTCTTGGGGTTTTTGTAACATATTCTCACCCATCCATTCTTCATAATTATTCCAGGGAAATACACAGCAATAACTTGTGTATATTTTAATCTACAATCTTTCCTCGATATAAAAACACTTCTTTTGCTACTAAAGTGCTCTTACTCATTCCTCCAGGAAACATTAACATCAGCAGATCTGATCAGGGACAAAGTCTCCCCATGGTTAGACAGTGTTTATACTTTCAGTAAAAAAAATCACAACAGACTAAGTCCTCTGGGATGAGTAAGCAGAAAAGAACATCTAGACCAGTGCAATTGTGCCATATGTTTCTTCATTAATACAACTGTGCAACACTGAGTCAAAAACACAAACTCTATGCCTCTCCAGTAAGCACTGGGGAAAATGACCTTATTTTTCTACACAGCTTGCCCTTTAAGCAATTGTCGTTTGAAGGACGGCAAACCACAGGCAAAGGAACTCGATCATCCCCCAAGGATCCCTGAAATAGTTTAGCCCTGATAAAAAGTTCTTAACGGGCTCTTCCCAGAAGCACGCATATTTTTTCATAAGCATTTACCTAAGAAAAGTGAAGCAATGAAGCACACAAATGCCGCTTTATGTAAGCCCATTCATGTGCAAACATGCACATAAATACCAAAGGCTGAAACTGTGGGATTGCATTCGAAGGTACTCGGAGTGTAAACGTCTGAATCTGTGCAAACAAGATCTTAACACCTGAGGTTCTGGGGACTGGAACTTAAAATTCCCATAGTGAGAAATAGGTCATGGCCACGATGACATGCAGCTGTGATCAATATTTGGCTTCTGAAGGCATCAAGTGTTTTGCATATATAAATGTTGACAGTTTAATTAAGTAAATCTCAGACTTGCATAAAGCAAAATTATATTGAATTCAGTTACATCGCACCATACGTAAAGTTTGTTCACTTTCAGTTTTATTTATGTAAAAACACTTTAACACCTTTTTTAAAATTTTCTGTCTGTGCCACTCAGTTTTCCTAGACCCCAGAGAAAAGACACATTTCACTGACAGAGTGAATTGTTTACCATTCTCTGGGATGACCAAACACAAATGGACTCCGCTCTGAGACTGAATTATCTGTGCAAATGTATGATTAAGACAATATGGCCTTTTGAGAAAACTTACAGACGCAAAACCATCCCATTCAGAACATTTTCAGTCATAGTATGAAATGCAAAGAAAACAAAACCTCATTACATTTTGCTATCCATAAAGACAAGTTTTTAAAACTCACTTCTGAATCCATTGGAGAGAACAGAGCACTAAAGTCCCTTCAAAACATTTCCCTGCATGGCTTACTTATCTACGGGAAATTCATTTGTGATCACAAAATCCTCATTGTGATACCAAGTGATCATCATTGCAACTGCTCCCACAATCGCCAAGATGCCCTCTCTGGGCTATTTTTGAAGAAGAATCACAAATTACACAAGTGTGTGAGGGTTCAAGAAATGTTAGACCCAACCTATTATATCTTTCCATTCCACCGTGCCTGTGGTGAAGTACCTGTGACCTTCCACTATAACCTTTTATTTCCTTTCCTCAACAACACTTGCTAGCAAAGAAATCTCAGTTTTCTCCCTGAATTTTGAGTACCTGTTATGAAAGAAAAGCCTCTAGGTCATATTCCCACAGTCCAGATCTAGACTATTTGAAACAGATCCCTGTGCCACTCCTGAAAGTGATTTTGATGAGCAGAAATCACTGACAAATGATGCCCAGGAGGTATTTCTCTACCCTCTGCAGAGACATTAGCATCATTTTCAAGATTCTCCCTTACTCATTACTGATAGACATTCTATCACCATAGCACATTGTTGCAACTTATGTACAGTTTAGTTTCCCCTCAATTTTATGCCATTGTTCCCTAGAAGGATGGATGCCAAGAATCACTGCACCATACCATGAAGCATAAAGAAACTAACTTTGCCAACAGGTTGACAGCAGCTGTTTCTGAACATCTGGCTTAACCTGTTGCCAGAAGCATAATTATCACCTATAATGCTTCCTGAGATTTTGGCAAGAATCACAATTTATGGTATGAAAACATACCCTTATGATGGACAGCAACTATCAGACATGAAAAGAGAACAGAAAATTCCTCCTTTCTAAACATTGGTGGCTAAAGCTGTCATCTCAAGATATGACTTTATATGCATTTTGGGCATAGTGTTTAGAAAAACAGACCACCAAACATTATTCTTTGAATACCAGTCTTTCTCCTGGCTGATTCTACTGGCAGTGACAAGAGACAGAAGACAGATTATTACAGAGGGCTACTCAGAGCCACCTCTGAAATGTCCTGAGAAAGGACCTGTCTTTAACTGGTAGTATGTACAAGGGTCTGGTAAAACACAGAGCCATAATGAAAAAAAAAAAAAGAAGAAAGATCCTTGGACTAGTTAATTTATTGCTAATTTTTTCCTATTTGGTTTCACACCGTCATCCTTTGCATACCAGAAACAAACCTCTCTGCTATCTCAAAATTTTCAAACTTCACATGTGTTTGACTTTGATAGTCTCATGGGTTTTGAGGGCATACTAATACCAATAGTCCTCCTGAAATCAGAATCAGGGTTTCTCCTGTCTGGAACATGAGAGTGTTTTCAGTATAACATTTGGTGTAGTTTTGATTATTTAGTCATCTGAAAGCAAATTTATGACAGAGAAAGAAGCAGAGAAGGGAAAGGAGTAAATGAACTTCTAATACTACTAAGAAGGTGCCGGACAGGCAATAACTTTCTGTTACATTATTTAACATTTATTGGCAAATAAAGAAGGTAGAAATGATTCCCTTCTTTCACATGGCTTTCTGAGCAGTAGGCAGGTTTCTGTCCGAGTTCTTCCCATCTTTTCTCAATATGAACCATTCTTTATCAAAAATGATCCTTCACCAGGCTCAGCCACCACTCAGTTTGTAGCCAAAGGCTTGTCTGTCTTGAATTCTGAGGTACCTTGTCTCCATAAACCATCTTTAGTTTTTTTCATTAGGTCATCTATATAACTTGCTACTGGGGGGACAAAAGGATGTAAAATTATTGCCAGAGCGATTCTGTTACCTCTTTCCTACTCCAAATCAACTCTCTCCTATGTATCATGTGAAAAATGCAGAGTTGAGACCCACTAGCCAAATTTTAAAACTGTATTCTTTCTTGTTAATTATGACCATTAACTTCCTCTCTTCAGTTTAGGGGTTTTTTTGCAAAGTTGAAGTATTCACCTCCTGTGTTTTTGGTTATGTTCAAGATTTTTCAAGCTTGAATTCACAGACTTTAACCAGGAATGGGTTGCTAGGAATGGGAAGTGAGCATGCCCAAGAGTAAACTCCATTCCTTTGCCCGTTGGGGGTTCTCATACCTTAAAAGGGGCTTCAACACTATAACCCACTTAAATTAGTCTTGCTTTTCTTCTTTTGTTTATTGATCCTAGAATGTCTTCATATGCAATGTCTTTTGTAAGTGTTGCCAAACAATCGTGGAGACTTCATTAGTAATTCTATCGGCTTTGTCATAAATGGAAAAATTGAACAAAGAGTTATTCAGTTCTGGCCAAAGTAGCATTCAAGGGATTTTTAATTTTATTTAATCCACAGCTAAAATATAAGATGAAATATAAAATGTATTAATACAGACTTCTGCTTCTGAGAATGAAATTTATCCCTTACACCAACATGTAGCTCCAAGGTAGCCTCAGAGAGAAAATTACATAGCCTTTCTTTGCTCTAGCTTTTCAGGGAGTAAAGTGAAAATAACCATAGGTTGTTATTGAATAAGATAAAGTACTGAGAGATAAAAATGCTCTATGTAATAATTCTCATTACAAAGTGCACAACTGTTCTCCTACCTTTGATATGCACAGCAAACATTTAAAGGCCATGAACTTGAAGAGCACATGGTTAAAGTCTTCTCCCATATGTAGCTGTCAGCATAGAATAAGAAAAATACTTCTCAAGCTGTTTTGATTGTGCAGATCTACAGGACACAGGTGAATACCTATGCGACTTGCTATTGATTTAAACACAAAATAAGTGTGAATGTGAGAAGCACACCCAGATTCCAGTTTATAGGCAACTTGTGTAACCTCTTTCTAAGTCAGTTATTTCGGAGTGTTCTCTCTCTTTACCTATCTAGTTATTTCCAAACACAGAGCCCATCTCATGGAAATTCAGTATTTTAGACAAGAAATAACTCTTTTTTTCTCCCAGAAAATAAATATTTTACTGGGCAATGCCAATAAATAGCTGCTCAACAGGACCAAGAACATCAGATACTGATCTTTTAAATCTATGGCTTTCAATTCTGCCTCTAATTACAGAATAGCATGGATTCAGTAGAGCAAAAAGGCATTTTCTTGTGTCAACAGGACCATAGCAATGTTCAAATACTTATGCTTTGTTTTAGTATCTTATGATATATCTGTTGCTTTTAGTATTCATGTCTCAATCCTGATTCACCTTCAGTGAACCAGGTGAACTTGATTCATGCCTGTGCAGACGGCCACATTCAGGCTCGTTGGCGCATCTCACACACCTAAAAGATCACCTGTCTCCTGCCTCTTAGCTCACATACGTTGCTTAACCAAGCTGTATTGTGCACCATGTAACAGAATATCTTCCCTTTTCCAGGAGGCCAAATACATTATCTGCCCTTCACTGTTCATATTGACTTTTCTGTATTAGCACAGTGCCTCTGTTAGCAAGGAACAACAGGAACCTCAGCTCCAGGCAATCCAGACTTCCTGCACTGTGTTCAGACAGGCGAGAGCTCAACGGAGGTTCTGGTTTTTAACCTCTGCTCTACCTCCACAGTGCCGCATTCATGGCAGGCAGAGAGCTGTACAAATCTCCAAACACATGGTGTTTGCCTCGCAGCAGACTGAACCACAGCTCTATCTGTCCCTTCCCCAACACTCCAAGGGCTTCCTTTTCTTAAGGAGAAAGACTAATACCACTGGTGGGAAGATCCAAGCTGGGAAGAAAACGAGAAGTACAAAAGCTGTAGATTCAGGAAATGCTGTTCAGTGCTCAGTTTCGCGGTGAGATCAGGAATGACAAACTAAGACAGGGGAGGAGAGAGTGATAAAGAGCAGGTGAAAAAGATAGCAGGTGAAAAGGAGGGCTGAGATCTGCTGTATCACTGGGGTGTGCTCCAATCCCACAGGGAAAGTGCAATCTCTTTTTCGTCTACATTGAATCCTGGATTTCTGTTATGCTTGCTGGCAACCTGCATGCAAACTCCAGAAGTTCATACCAAGTACTGCATTTGATGGAGCTCTGTACTGGAGAGATGGGAATAGACACTCAAAGACATCGACAGGCTTTTCAAGTGCTTCCAGGAAAACACAGCACACATACTGACTCAACAATAACAGCTCTGCACAGGCTTCCTGTGAATCCTCACACATGGACAAGTGTTTAGAAACTAAGGGCTCTAGTTCAGCCCCCTGCAAGTGATATACACATGCTCTGTAATTTCCATATCGTATATTAAGAGGTCTTTTGGTAAAGCTGCCTTGAAAGGTGCAGTGTGATTGCCACACATTAGTGCTTTTTGGTATAGCCAGCCTCAAAGGCTCCCTCAAGCTATCAAGAACTTTGTATCTCTGGGATGTAAGGTTTCCTCACTCAGGCATAGAGTAGATGAGGCTATGCAAGATGAGCGACAGTAGGATGCTGTTTTAAAGCTGATATAGGAGCAAAAAGCAATGTTGAAATGCAAACAAAATTAAGTGGTTTTGCTCCCTTCATGACCTGTCAACTAAAAAAAGATGGCTTCCTCCTTTCTGGGGAACAGATTTGATGCTGCTGCATCTGTTGTGGCTTTTTCAACACTGTGCTGAGCAGGAGAGAACTGTGCACCTGTTGCAATGCAAATACTTTTTTTCACCTCTCAATTGCCTGGATCAGCCCCATTTCCAGCTCATGATATAATATTCCAGTAACTCTGCTTCCATCCTTGCTTTCTGCTAACACAACAAAACAAAAACAAAACCAAAGACAAACAAAAAAAAAGAAAAAAGAAAAAAACCCCAAACGAATAAACAAAAACCAAAACCAACCAGACAGACAAACAAACAAAACCCCCCCAAAAAACGCAAAATACCAAAACAAAAAAACCCCCAACAACACAAAACCCCGCCATCACTGATGTAATATTTAGCTCAAAATGCTGTTTATTTTTTCATTTTCTAAAATGCAGAGCCTTTCAGAATACTTTCTCCAGTCATGTATAGTAATGGACATGAGACCACAGCTGAATAAGGCGCAATAGTATTAAGTCACCCTTCTGCCCACTTCTCTCTACAGTGTCTTCTAAAGCTACACAATTAAAATATATGTAACCAGGAGTGGGTGGTGCTTTGCGGTTTCAAGCAGACACATGAAGTATGGAGAATCCAGAGAAGCAAACATGCTGCTCTAATCTCCAAGGCATATTCAGAAGACACAGATGGTTAGGGTATGGTGCTAATAACACCAGGTTGTGTGTTTGATCTCCTTACAGGCCATTCACATAAGACTTGGACTCGATGATCCTTGTGGGTCCCTTCCAACTCAGAATATTCTGTGACACTACCTTAAACAAGATTTCACCTTAGGTAAATAACGCAAGTATCACATTGGAAAATGCTTAAATACACTGAAATCTTAAAAATAATCAGATAAGCAAACGAAGTTCATGCAAATATGACCATTTAGGCAACATAAGGAAGAAATAACCAAGAGAATAAGAGTGATTGCTTACTAAAACAGTAAAAATTTTATTCTTGCAGAAGCAGTTGTATAATAAAGGGTTGGGTTATCCAACATACAGATGAGTTCCTGAGATGTCAGTGGATGACAAATCAGGTAGGAAGAACCAGAGACTACTTGACTACCAGGCAGTAGTTTCTCATATCATCCTTATCTTTTAACATATCTTGCCAGTCAAGGAGGATGTGCTCTAAAGCCAAATGGTCTAATGTGTTAAAGCCTACGAAGAAAGTTGTAGCATAACAAGCTGAACTCAATTCCTTTATCATTGGGTTATCACTGTTTACTAACACCTACAATATAAAGATCTTTATGTGACAGTTTAAAGAGGAAGACCAGCTAGTGGATGAACAGAGATTAGTTGCATACTGGGATTTTAGCAGTATCCTGGACCAAGGGAAATGGTCTATAATGAAAGATCCCAAGAGTTTTGTTACATTACAGAAGTGGGGTTCACATACTCTCACCCTGCAAGTAAGAAGCCTCAAGCAGAAGCATGAAAATCTAATTTTAATTTAAATATTTTTAATTAAAAAATAAGGTCTAGATTATATATTTTCTGAAATTCACCTCATCATCAATTTTCCACCATAATACTGAAAGAAATGGGATGGTGATGATCCTAAGGAAAACGCCCAGCAACTTCTATCTCCTGTACAGTTTCAAAGCGTGGACAGCAGCACAAGCTGACTAATGAAGCAAGGCATTTGAACTGCAATTCAGATTTCAGTCCCAAGATCAAGGGTATGCTGGCAGAGGCCAGACAGATGAATTCACCTCACCATGACAGAAGGCATCTTGGAAAATAAAAATCTTACTCTTCACATCATCTTCCTCTGCTGGGGAAGAGGGAAGATGAGCACAGTAAGAAGTCTTCTAACCAGATGATCTGCTTATTTTTTTCCTTTTGTAGGACGGAATCCCCTTTATCAGGGAAGACTATCCCTGCTACACAGGCTTGGTGGACCTATCCTCTGAGAGCACTGCCTTTGCTATAGGCAGGCAGATGGTCTTCCTGTCCTGGAAAGAATAGGTACTGAAGAATGCTGCTGGGATTTTTCCCTAAACATCCTTAGGAAGTAGACTTCAAACAGAAATGTTGCTACGCTTAGTACCAGATGTAGCTACGTGCTGCACAAACATGTTTTAACCATTCCAAATTAGATAGAGTGGCAGGATGGCACCAACCGACTTTAGGGCAATTTATATCATCTTAAAGTAATGACTGGGAGAGGAAAAGTAAGAGTAAAATGGTAACTTGCACTTTGAACATTCAAGCAGCAAGCACAACAATATCAAATGTGTGAAATGCTTTGGAACACAGCTAAGAATGAATCCCCAGGTTTCCTCTTCCTACAGAAATCTGTGATGCAGAAAGCTAACAAATTTTACTCAGTTGATACAGAGCTTTGACATGGGCTATATGTACTGACATGTCCAGACTGCAGATCTGATAGACCAGGTTGTGTAGAAGAGGGCCTCTCCCTATTAATACTGGAATTTACCCCACACGTTTTTTTGAGTGTGTGCTCTTTCCTTATAGTGAGAAAGAAAAGTCCCAGCCCTAGAAACCAAACCCAAACGGTGCCTTACATGAGACCTCTAGCTTCATGGTTTTTACAGTATATTTTCAAGAGCTTTATTTTTGCAATACATAGAAAGTATTTGAAAAGCTGTGACCTGAAAGAGCCCAGAAGTTCATAGTCACACTGACATCTGCTTAACCTCACACCTCTATTTCTGTTCCTACTACAGCTATGACTGTCTCTGATTTTAATCAGTGTCACAACCTTTCATATTAGCTCTAGAACACAGAAACATAGAACAGGGAGGGGAGGAAGAAAAAATATGGCAAAAAAATTTTACCTTCTGTATTTAATTATCAGCATGACCTGTCTTTAACCCAAACACTATGGTTAATAGGTTTCCTGTAGCCATCATGTGATTAGCAGCTCTTGCACCTGTTGGTGTACTTAGGCATATATTTTTTGAGTTAACAGCCAGTGTCTCTTTCTAAATAAGCCACGACTACATTTTAAATTGCTTAAGTCAACTTCCTCAAGCAACCACAAAGCAAGACGTTCTCGTGGGAAAAAATAAAAAGAAAATAAGTGCTAGACATCAGTTTTCAGCTCAGAAAACCTCAACTAAACCCACCAATTATTTTATCAGAAGAATGGAAAAGCAATTAGAAGCAACCTGGTCAAAAGAGAGAATAAGAAATATAGAGTGGGATAATAGGGTCACAGGTGAAAAAATACCTTTATCTATGTTTTATCTTCACTTTGAAGTGCTGTTGCTTTACCCTGATTATCATAGATAACAAGTTCTCTGAGGGCAAACATTGTAGTATTCCTCCACAACCACTCAGAACAATATAACTAATTCCTATTCAGGAAGAGAACAGAAGGCTTCTGGCACAGGTTGCTTTAACAACTCTCTTACGTGTTTGCACTTGGAAAATAATATCATCAAAAAATACAGGTTGGGGCTTTTGGGTTCGTTAGGTTTTTTACAAAACAACAGGGTCATTTACCCTATTCCTCCTTTCCCTTTTGAAAGCATTGTTATTAAAATAGCTTTTGTCTTCTAGGTTATGTTTCAGGATCAAATTTTGTGATCATAGTTGACATTACTCCCCAAGTAACACATTTTGATCTCATCCTCATCTCCACTCATTCCTTTTTCACACCTCCTTATTGGGGCAGGGCTGGATTTCCACTCCCTGCCCAAGCAGCACATCCAGCTCCTTTCCCACCAAAGGGGTAGGGGAATGGCTCTGTCTGGGGCGGGTTTCTCTCAAAGGCTTTGCAGGTACTTTGTATGTAGTGTCACCACACAGGGTCCTCCCTGGTTACCAGGCAGTCACTGTGACTGTGTGACTGCATTTGCTTGAGACCACTGCTACAAGGACATGTACCAAGCTCCATTTAGGTGTCTTCCAATAGTATTTGTTTCATATGGTTTCATATACAGAGATGAATGGGAAAGGTACCCTAATACCAAATACCACAACACTGGCACTACCAGTTCAACTGTATTTGTGGGTTGCGTAAAATAAATCCTTTGGAACAGTTAAGGCTGTGTTTATTTTTTTTTTTCTTTATTTTAGCATGGACAAGACCCAAAATACTGACTGTCATTATCAGATTCTGGCTTGCAGTCAACTGATCCTTTTGTATGACCACACCGAGATTTCGCACGAGCTCTGGCTGGGCACAGCCCTCAGCTCAGGCTGCTCAAATTGAAGCAAGCACTCCTTCATAAAAGGCTGCTCTGTACTAAACACGCAACCACTGCCCAGCATCACATGGAAGAGAAAGAAATAAATTATGAGCTTTTCTTCCAGCTCAGTTTTTTATTTGGAAAACAAGCAATCTCTGCAAAAGGTGAGGGTGAAAAGCAAACTTATCAGATCTGACTTTTGCCCAGGCCAACAAGGAGGCTGGTAGCTTTTAGAAGAATTTGGTAACTAGATGATACAGAGGCGAAAGAGGGAATCTGCAGCTTTCACCTTGCTACAGAAAACAGCCTGGCAAATAACTAGCAGGATAAGCAACCTAACTCAGCACAAGGACAAACTTGGGAGTATTTTGCCATCATCATCAGATAAAGCCCTTCAATTTTTGTGCAGAAATTGTGTTAACCCCTTCATAAGTGCCTCCTATCTCATCTCCGCATGAAGCCATACACTTCCGTGTATCATTACTGCCGCTATAACATGCTGGTGACAACAAGATGTGGTTATCTTGCCCCAGGGTTTATTGCTTGATTTCTGGTTTTGAAGTTGCTGTATCTGCTCTGAGTACTAATTATGGTTTTGTACTTACGGTTTGAAGAATGATGTTAAAAAAAAAAAAAAAAAGCAAGAGCAGAATTGCTAATACGGAAAAGTAGTTATGCTGGTTTGCCATGGGTTTTGCTATATAGTTTTGACAAGGGTGATACATGTATTTCTCAGGCACTAAGCACATTGGGTAGCCATGAATGAAACAGTTACAGATTTGGGGTTTCCTGCTTACTCATCTTTTTTCCTGTAGCTATTTAAGAAGTCAAAAAGAAAACCTCGGGAGTGGCAGGTTATGTGATAAAAATTCCTTTGCACACACCCAAATGAGCACAGAGAGATGGTGGCAGGAGGGGAAGCCCAAATAATACCCAGCCCCGGCTAGACACAGGAGCCATGAGCTCACCACAGCCTGATCTTCACAATGCCAGAGGAATACAGAGGCACTAGGGCAGGAAGCCAAATTAAAAAGACTCTACTTAGACCCCTCCTGGGGCTGTCCCAGCAGTGCTTCAGGCCCAGTGTCCAGACATGAAACCCATCAAGATGGATCAACACTAGAACGCCTTTTGGATGGAGCGGGATTGCTGCCCAGGGGTATGGGACATGTTGTGGAATACAGGGGTAGAGCAATTTGGAATTGCAGAATTTTCTACAGGATGTTAGAGAAGGCACCGGAGGTGGAGAAAGGAATGGATTTAGGTGATTTGGGATGAATAGATGTGGGGAAAATAGAGAGACAAAGGAATATAAAAGATTGGTCAATGCACCAGTTTTCTCTTTGGTACACTTGTCAGGCTGCACCCACCCTGACTTCTTATCCAATTAATTTCTAACTTTTATGCTGGGTGAGGGATTGTTTTCATTATGTACATGTGTGTGTACAGGGATCTGAGTGCACCTACTGGAGTCAGACCCTGGGTTGGAGTGTACGTGTATCCATGGAGTGAGCACAGGTGTGCAGGGGAGCATGTGAGACCAGCGCCAAAAATACATATACTTTTTTTCCCCACCTCTCATAGAGGACCTCTGCTCTACTCAGCAGGAAAAGGGAACAGCATGCGACCTTTACTAATGCCTGGGAATACACTGTTAGCCTCACTATAGGTTGGGCCTGGGAATGCAGCTGCCTTACCTATCTCAGGCTGCTGGAGACGTATCTTCCCTTAACACAGTAGTCTTTTCTGGATTATTATGACTTGCACACGAACTGTTGTCACTACTCCATACCATAGGTATGTCTCATAAAGTACTCTAATAATCAAGAGGGACCTATATGCAACAAATGATTGTTTCAGCATCTTGCCTTCTCAAGTTCACTCTGACTTTAATAAAAAGTATGCAATGGCTACTATATTAATAATTCTCTGGAACTTGAATCAAGGCAATTCAGCTGGGGAAAAGAAGAGTCATGAGAGAGTGAAGCATCTATTAGTCACAGGAAAGAGTAAATGTGTTTGTTATTCATAGGCAAATCCCAGACTGTGATCATGAAGGACCTCCATATCTTCTAATTTATCCACTATCACACATTAAGGGCCATAGCTCTCAATAGAGATGGCCACAGCCCTCCTTCAGAGATGAGGAGAAGTAGACTTCCAATACTGAAAGCAGTCAGACTCTGCCTGAAGGGTGTGCAGGCTATATAAACAGGAAAGGAAGCACAGGCAGGGAGAGGCTGAGTGCCTTTCCCCAGGTCATGAGCCAGAACCTTGGCAGAGCTAGAAATAGCACTCTGGCTTCCTGAGCCCCCTCCAACCCACGGCACACCTGGTCTCCCACGCAGTTAGCCTAAAGACATCAGTCTCAGCTAGAGACACCCTTTCAGACATCAGTGCATCTGCAGAACAGAGCAGCAGCAGCAGCCTCACAGGAGCAGCATCTTCACTCTTTTCAGGAAGTGAAGTTTTAGGTGAAAGTATTGGGGCAGGATGTATTACACAACAGTGATGATATTTTAATATTCTTCACTCCAAATCAGTGGTCTGTCCTTTCCTGGATAGCATTAAAAAGGATTTGTTCTTCACTGTAAACTCATAGTTTCTCCTCCCACGTAAGAGGCTATTTTTAATCACTGGTCAACATCACCACAAAGTCTAGTTATATGTCTGCTAAAAAAATAATCCCATTTTAAGCACTAATAAACCAAAAATCATAGCACAAGAATAAATCACTCTGCTAGACAAACATCAAACCCAATACACAGCATTCTTGTTTGCCCTTCCCTGCGAACAGTGGAGACATTTCACCCTGGAAGTCATTCTTAGTTAAGCAACTGAAGGACAGAAATACTCATTCTCCTCATATTCCGTGCGACAACAACTGCATTGTCTGAAATGAGTGCTGGGGTTCCAGGCCTGTTTACCCACAAGCAAAATTCATCAGGTGAGAATGAGATCCATATTCATTCTTCTTGGCCCTTTTCTACCAGAGGCAGGGCAGTGCTTGGGTTCCTTAAGTAACTCAGAAAATCAGAGTGCAGGCAGTGGTGTCTCATTCAGGAGCAGCGTCTGCATCATTCCCACCCAGCAGCATATGCACTCAGCGCTCTATTTCATACCCCCAGGACTGTCTGGCTGTGCTAATGCAAGAAGTAGGTGTTTTGGTTTCAGTTTCCTTGTTTCTACCATAGCAGAATTTGGGGAGGGTTTGAATTGTAACCTAGGGAAACTGTATATAAAATTTGTTCTTGAGTCTCTGGGCTGCTTTCTCTCCCACAGGGAGTACACCTCAGCTAAACAAAACGCACCCTCCCTCTCTTCCAAGTTTGAGCTAATTACACATCCATATTATTCGGTATTCACAGGCTGCTACCTCTCTTTGCAGTAACAACAGTCATACAAGAACTAAAAAAAGTACCATTTGTGAATGGACCCTGCCTCAGCGCATGCAGCCATGCGCCACCACAACCACACCAGTGTTACTGGGAATGTGTCCTGCCTGGTGCCATCTCATGTTTTTCTGTTTTGGCCTTCACCCTGTACATTCCCACCCTATGGCTGAAGCAAATTCGCTTGCAAAGCCTCCAAGCCTTGAGATCAGGCTGCTGTCACCTGCATCCCATGGCCTTTCAGCCCCTTTGTCCTTGGGGTTTAATAGTCAAAGCTGAGCTCTGCTAGGCATGTACCAGAAGAGGCACAGCCAAGGCCACCATCTCCCCAGGAGAGTGGGGAGGAGGAGAGGACAGCAAAGCACAGCTCTGTGCCCAGCTGCAGCCTTGCACCAGGCAAGGGAGAAGGGCCACCAGGCATGCCGGGCAGGCTGTGGCCTGGAGAGGAGCAGGGGAAAGGCTCCTCTCACCCCATTTCTGTTTTGAGATGTGTTACTCTCATTTGGCAAAGTCTTGCTATTCTCCTCCAACATCAGGCTACTCTGGGGCTGAAGAAGGAAGGGCCAAATGTTTTGGTCATGCACGTAGGGCCTGGAGTAAACCAAAGTGAATTAACAACGCTACACCTGGGCACAGAGTGCACACGCAGCCTATTACTGGGAGGCTGTGAGCCAAATGCCATTAACCTCCAAGGCAGATCATTATTAGACCATAACACCCAACCTGTCATGTATCATTGTTTCATTAACACAGTTCTGGAAAGCCTCTAATAAAGTCAGGGAAACTGTTGCCTCAAAATTAGCAGAGATTACAAGATTTTCCACGTGGATACTGAAGAGAAGAAAAGGAAGTTTATTACAATAATTTTAAGGGCATTAGAGATAACTGTGATAATTTTGCTTCTGATCTAAAGCCCACTGAAGGCAGTAAACAGGCTCCTATCCTTTTCTTCTGAAACAGTGATTTTATTATTATAAATATGATTCTCCCCCACTCATTTCTTAAATTAAATTAGAGGTTGCCCAGCCCAGAAGAAACCTGTAATGCATATGCCAAAATATTTGCATGGCTGACAAGCTCTGTCTTTGAATCTTCATGAAAGGCATATAATTGTGTTTAATGCAATTTATTTGTCATTAAAGAAATAAGCTTTGATCCAAACATCTTTGCAACAGAGATCCATAGAAACTAAGACTCCAGGTCTATTTTAAAGCAATGTGCATTTAACATTCATTCCTTTCCTTATCTGATTAGGAAATTTATTCCCTACTAGATTATAAAAATATAACAACAAAATGTTATACTTACATAAGTTTATTAATGCCTTAAAAGTTATACCTGGGCTAGTTTGCTGTTGGACTCTGTTTTAAGAAGGGTCATTTTCACACAACTTACACAAAAAATCTTCAGAACAAAGATTATTGACCATTCCACACCCCCAGCAAGTTCTAGACAGCAACTAACCAAGTAGGTTTCCAGTGTTTCAATGGGTCTCCCAATGTCAGCTGACAGGAACTGCCAGAAATTTAACCAAGGAAAGAAGGAAAATGAGGGGTTTGAGAAACTTTAATTGAAACACTCTTATGAATTATTTTAATGCCAGTGGCAGCTTGTCTGCATCTCTGCAACGTGTGCAGGGCCAATGTGATTGTGGTACTTCTGTCCACAGGGGAGGAACAAGCTACTGGTTTAAAGGTTTTCTGTGTATGTTTCTTTTTTCCCTTGTTTTTCGTGTAGTCCAGATATGAACAAAGTAAATGCTACAGAATGTGATCAGT
>VZSR01001479.1:14369002-14496589 GCA_013398615.1 Brachypodius melanocephalos
CCCACCTCTGTAATAGAAAAAACCTGATGTTTCTTTCCTCTGCCAAATGCCTCTAGGAAACTTTCTGTGGAAGTCAGATTATTCATCTCCCAGAATCTGGCCCGTAGTGAGAAATTGCAGTGTGCCAAGCCAAGAGGTGGAAGAGTAAAAAAAAATAGAAGCAAATTCTACATTGATTGTGAAATAATCCAGATCATCCAATTTCCTTCTACATCTGTGAAATATTTCTTTGAAAGGAGAAAAGTTACTTAGAAGTCACGATTGCCTAAAGATAAAGAGAACCTTTAAAGATGTGACATTGAAACTGATTCTTATCCACATGAAATGTAGTTATTGCAGTGTTTAAAAGTCACTGACACACACAGTAGATGGGCCCATCTTTTGGCCACATCAGTCTCTGCAGCCTGGGTTAATCTGTTTCTGACACTGGCAAATACCAGATGATGGGGGTAGTAAGCAAGACTAGTGCAAGCATGTGGTGACACCTCATCAGATTACTCTGCCAGGATCAGCACAATTCACAGGTCTCCTGTAAAACTCCTTAATCCCACACTCCTGAACCCATGTGAAGTTCTCATACCTCTAGCCTCTGCATGATTGCTTAGATGACATTACAAACTAGGTCCCCTTGCTTTAAATCTCAAACCCACTAAAATTTTTCACATTCCCTGGATCTCTGATTATAAGCAGCAGCAAGAAAATCCCTTTTCATCTTCTCCTTCCTTGTGGCAACAGAAGTCTCTTGTCCATCCTTTCTCAGTAGCTTTTTTCCCAAGAAAGGAAGTCCCAAGCCTATTTGCTGTACAGAAAGTGTTTGGTGCCATTGACAATCACTGTTTCTGTGATCTGAATCTTCTCTAGCTCTGATCTACCTTCCCTGATGTGGATCAAATGCCCTCAGACATTTTCTTGCTGTTGGCTTTTGACTACTTATTCCATTTTGTAAAGCCTTCATGCAGGCAATGGTGGAACCAAAGGCCCTTCCAAAGACCAGTAGTGAGGCAAGTTGAGTTTTACACTCATCACTTCCTCAGGGCCTGGCAAACAAATAAATGCATTCTTGAAAACAAACTAACACCACACTCCCAAATTCTCTCTACACACACACACACAAAAAAAGAAAAATTCAGGAATTTCAGGTTTTCATTCCAAATCATATAGTTTTCCTAGTGAGGCTGAGTCAGATTTTTCAACCAATTAATTTATTTTTTAAAGAAGAGAAGACAATCCAAGAACAGGCCCTATGATATAAACAGATTAGTTAAATCAAATTTCTAATGGTACCATGCTAGTTTGAATTATTAAGATCCTTTTAGTCCAACCAAGCTGGCATAGAAATTGTCATGCAGTAAAGACAAAGCTACTCCAGAGTGCCTGCACAGTAGCAAGCTCAGTCCCAGTGAATCTGTCTCTAGAATACACTAGTTAGTTTAACCCCACATTACAAAGGGCCTAAAATACAATGTCAGGCTCCTGAGTGCAAAAGATCCATTCTTGAAAGTCTGTTTTTCCATTTGTTTTTAAGGAATAACCAGCACGTGCCTTTGAGTGTCCCAAGAGGTAAACTTGAGTTTCTGTCCCCAAATGGAAGGACAGAATTATCTGCTTCTGCAGACATTTTCCATTCCATTCCCTAGGTTCACTGAGTTTTTTTATTCATGTGTGTAAGGAAGTGGAAACATCAAAGTATGAAATGCATTCCCCCTGCCATTGGCTGGATCTTGCAGGAAGATCCACAGGCTTGTTTGTTGCTGTCAGACCCAGCTGTGGTACAGGAAAAACTCTGCTTGTGGAGAAGTAGAATCCAGGCTGGCAAGTAAATACAGCTCCACTGGAAAAACATCAGTAAGCAAAGAGTCCCAGTTCCACAGGGTGTAAATTACAACACGGGAACTGTTTCAAGTCCTTCAGGTCTCACCCCAAGCTAAGCGAACACTGAATAAACCAGGAAGCTTTCCTTATAACTGGAGAGTACAGGTCCAGGCCTTTGGCAGGGTTTTTAGGGAACGGTTGTAGCTGTGATGACATTTTAAAAAGCTGTGGAAGCCCAGTCACAGATGCAGAGATGAAGCATTCATAGCATGCATTCTAATATTTTTTGTTTACACAGCTTAGGAAAAAAACCTTACTAAAACTAATTCCTTTTCGTGTGGGAATCTGCTCTGGTTTAACTCAAAGGTCATTTTTAAGTCTGTGTGCATTTACAGTGCTAGACAAATATTTGTCAAATATACAGGCTGCTGGTCTCCTTTGAAAGATAAAGGTTATGGAGGGAGGAGGGGAAGGGAAGAAACCCAACCAATGCAGAACATTGAACTGAATGAACTTTAAGGATAAGCATCCATCTGCCAGCGAGAGACACATTCCTGTTAGCAGAGACTGCCACCTTTTGGGGAACAGCTTCAGAAGCCAAGCAAAGAGGATGCTGCATCTTTCCCATAAATTTCCAAGCTTGGTTCTGCATTTGCATGTATGTCAGAGTCAAATGGCTTTAATTGCTCAACTTCTAGTAAAACTAAAAAAAGAACATTTACAAGAGGATGTCTGAGCTCTGCTAGGTTTTTCCTTTGTTTCTAAAAAAGCAAGGTATATTGTGTTCAGTCTGTTCATCTCTGCTGCTAGCATTTTTGAATGTCAAAAATTACTAATGATTCATACCATTTGAGCTAGCAGATCTCAATCAAATTTCACAGAAGGGGAAATACCTCGGATCCCAAAATCCCAACTCGCTTCCTGAGAATTAGCAGTTGAGAAAATGAGGTACATTCAGATTCATGCTTCATTTGGGGAGAGCAAAGGAGGAACTTAGCTAGGGCTCTTCTTGGCTGGGAGCAGCCAGCCAGCCAGTCTGGATGTGGCTCTGCAACAGTCACTGCAAATACTCTTTTACCCCAGCACTGACCCCAGACACACAAACACAGGGGTCATTACTGTAGGTAAGCAAGAAGCAAAATAGATCACAGATCAATTGGATTAAAACGTCATTGACTCTGCTACTCTTTTGGTGACTGACTTGTTCATGCACAGGGACAGAGCCCACAGGGAGAAAACTAAATACTTTCCACTCTTCACATGTGTTTTTGGAGCATGCGTGGAACATCATTGTGAAAGACACTGCCCTGGGATTTTTGGATATATTTTATCTGCAGTCTGACAACAAAAGAGGTCACTGGGTTAAAAACAAAAAACAAACAAACAAAAAAAACCAAAAAACAAAAAACCCAAAACAAACAAAAAAAAGCTGTTAAGAAAAATCATCTTACTACATCTTTGAAGTAGAAGCAGATTATTCAGTAATTTCTGCTACCCTTCTTGCCTCTCTTAGAGTCTTTGGGTTTTATTTTCCCTTTTAAAATAAATATCTGCCCAGTTCCAATCCCAATTTGACAGAGACCTCAGGAATATTAGGCTCTTGTAAGAGTCCTGACAATATGTAGGAAAAGGAAAGAACCTGAATACCTCATAGAGGAACAGACCACAGCCAGAGCTAAGCCACAACATTAGATACCAGGTGCTGTGCAGGAAACAAGGTGTCACATTTTATCTCACAGGGCAATCTGAAGCTGTGCCCCACTCAAATCCCTCTCCTGACCTGCCTTTTTCTGGTTTTATAAAAAACAGTCTTTGCACTTGCACTGCCTCTCCCGGACCTACTCTCTTGAACAGGGAACCCTGCAGTCTCACATCACAGCAGAAATCTTCTGTACAGCCCTGGGGGCAGTGCTGCTGAGGAGTACATTTCACAGGAGTCTGCCCTCCAGCTAAACTACCTTCCAACCCTGTAAAACGCTCTCTTCCATCACCATTCTCCATTCAGGACAATGAAAGGCCATTGCCTTTCAGAAGGTCAAAAGCAGCTACGTGTTGCCCTTGTACTACCAAAGGGAATAAGGCACAATACTGTCCTCTGCTGTGTCTCCCAGAGGAATCCTTCCCAGCTGCTGTCCTTACTAGGCTGCTACCTTCTTGTCCTCTCCATCCTGCTCCTTGTCCCCGAGCTGAAGAGGGCACTGGAGGAAAAAGAATTTTGATGCCACTGTACCAGCCCCAGCACATCAGTGGAATGGGAGCTAAAAGACACCCTGGTCTTCCTGTGTTGATGATTTTCCTCTCCAGCAAGAAAGGAGAGACAAGAGAAGGAGTTTAAATATGTGTCCCACATGAAACATGCTGAGAGCTCACTGGTTAGAAGCCACAAGTCTCAGATCTGGAAACATCAGAAGAACACAAGATATCTCCATATAAATCATTATGAGCTGTCCTAATCTTCAAAATGCAGTGAGATGTGTTAAATGCTACCAAAAACTGACTGACTACTTATTTCCATTTTCTATGCTGAAATACCATGGTGGCTACAAGCAATTGAAGCCCACATAAATTCAAAGCCCAAGCCAAATTTTCCAGCAGCTGTTCTAGATTGTACCCAATCAAAATAGCACCTGTTCCAATCTTGATATTAGCCAGGGTTCAGGAGAACAACTGAACATAAAAGTTTTGTTCCACCATAGCTGAAAGTTTAAAGCATCTTAGGGAACTATGCTCTTAAAACTCATGCTATAAGAGTGGCTACTTATTCAGCACTTATTCAGGTTTGAGACCAAAATAATTTTCCACCCTCTACAGGCTCTGGAAGGAACATGCTCCCACCACCATGGGAGGATGTTCATAGACATCCACTTGTGGGAGTAAAAGAAAAAAAAAATCAGGTACTTCCTTGTCTTAATAGACAGAGGAATTGCTAATTGTACAGGAAGCAGACAGATGATAACTTAGTTCATCTTTGAAAAGTTTGTCTTCACAGAGACAGACACTCAGAATACTCTTTTTTAAGCTGGATATCTTTGAAGGCTGCTGTGATCTTGGTAAGCCAACCAGTATTAATCAATTAATTTCCTTTTTCTCCTGTGAAAAGATAAAGGATTTTCTCCTTTGGAATTGCTGTAGTAAAACCAACAATACGCACCAACCCAGTGAGCTGAAGAACACTGTTGGGAATATGTGACAGCTAAAGGCTTGAGTGAACCTTTGCTGAGCAAAGACAAAAGATCTGGGATAATCCCAAGTTTCCAGTGTTTTGTTATGAGGTGTCCAATAATGTGACCTCAGACAAACCAAAAAACTAATTTGGTCCCTTGAAGTCTTCAACCTGAGAAGATGCCCCTGAAATCCAGTGAAGTAAAAACAATTGGAGCCTGTTGTGGCCTCCTTGAGCTGCCTTCAGCCCTGTCTGGATTGCTGCCCTCCTACAAGTCTGAGTATCTTCTGCCTGTTGGTTTACTCTCAATGAAAAGGACATGTTGGTTTGGTCAGGAACATGGATCAGAACATCAAGAACCTCTCCTCTGGCCTCAGGATATCCCATGAAATTAGGTAAAAAATCAGCCTTCAGGGGAATATTGTAGTAAAGTAAAATGGATTTGCTCCTAGGCCAGCAGAAACATTCAAATTTATCTTCTCCCTAAAACAAATAATAAGCTCCTCACCAAAATTTGCCCAGCCAAGCTTTAAAAGCAGGATAGCAGAGTTTTCTCAGCCACACCAACTTTGTGTCATGTTAAACCACCTGGGAAAATTTTTTTTTTTAAACCTTCACAGACAAATTTTTTGTTTGTTTGTTTGTTTTGTTTAGGCACCAGAATGAGGCTGGATAAAAACGTCTATACCAATTTGTCAACCTAGCTAAATTTCAACAAATATTTCAGCATTATTTTAGCTACAGAAAACTTTATAGTTTTCTTTACAGAAAACTTTTTTAGTCCTTATACCTTTTTGTTACCCTGGTCATATTACTAAAATGGTGTTACTTGAAGCATTTAAGTAGAATGCAATTCAAAATCATCATACATGATCAGCTAGAAGATTTAGAACACTGCATACTAACACAGAGCAAGATTTCCTGTGGCATTGACATCCAATGACATTGAAATCCCTCCCAAAGTTCAGCAGGGTTTGGTCATCTACATCCCTTTGGCTCCTTGGAACTCTACCATTGCTAGATTCAAAACAAATGCTTCAAAAGGTTGATTTATTTCTAATCTTCCATCAATTTCCCTTGTTTCTAAAGGAAGAGGAAAAAATTAAAGAAAAAACCCCAAAACTGAGAAGACAGTGGTCTACCATGGGGTGAATATAGTAGAAAGTATCTTGAATTATTTTGGAACTTCCTAGTGATTTCTCCAGAAGGAGAACCAAGCCCTCACTCCAGGAAAAATAAAATAAAAATAAAATAATAATAATAAAAAATTTTAAAAAATTAAAAAAAAAAAAAAAAGAGAGAGAGAGAGGAGAAAAAAAAAATGTAAAAGCAACAGATGGCCTCCAAGAGAGGGCAGTCTCAGACTAGGGATGATTCACAGAAAGCGTTACAATTACACCTGTTCTCTGCCACATTTTACTGTATGTATCTAAGAAGCTTGGTGTTTAAATACCACCATCCATCAAAAAAAATCTTGTGTAAAAGTCAAAACTTACAAGCTGGCCTGCTGCAGATTTCAAAGGAAGGGAGATATTTCCATTTTACAGATGCTGTAACATAAGGAACAGTGCTCGACACATGGATTTAGTCCAATAAATATGGCTCATAAATACTGCTCATCTTTAAACACACCATCAATTTTATAGAAGCCAACTGACCTTGCTTCCAGGTTCACCAGCAGCAAGGTCATGGTGAGATACAATCACACAGATTCTGCAAGATCAAATACCAGCATAGCAAAAATTAGTATTTTTAAATGTTCAATTTACCATATCTCCTCAAAGATCAAGGTTCTCCAAGGCTTTTTTGTTTGGTTGGTTTTAAGTCACTAGGAGCTAACTAGGCTATGCCAGCCCTACTGCCCAGTTTTCCTTCTGAGCAGAGGCTTGACTACCTAAACAACTGGGGTGAGAGAACTACACTAGACCAGAGTCTTTTCTGCTCTTAGTCAAAGCCATAGTGTCAGCCCCCAAATGCAGTCCAGTATCTTCTTTCTTGCCAGTGAACACACTGGCTTCTAGAAAGATGCAAACCTTTCCACTAATTCCCACCACTTCACATACTTCCAAAGCTTCAGACCCATCCTTTTAATACTGATACTTCAGCCAAAGCACCAACTGACTGATGGTGGTCTCCAGGCCCTGTGGAGACACCACATTTTGTGTGATTACACTCAGAAGACAAAAATATTATTTCCTGGTTGGAAGTAACCCAAGTTGTATTAGCCATTTACCTCTACTTACAGCAATGTTGAAGGCAAAACCAACTGCTGACCAAGCAGCACCCAGAGCTGTGGGCACCAGAGGCAGTGGTGCTTGTGTTGGAGCCATGCAGAGCAGCAGTGCACTGGGGACAGACACAGGCTGTCCCTCAGGAGCACTGGAGAAGTGCTTATCAAACTGGAGATGGGGGAACAGCTGTGAACATGGCCCTGCTTCAAATTACTAAAGTAACAAGACCTTGATTCATGTCCATAAATCTCCTCCTAAGACCCTTAGTCCAGCTGCATCACATCACATCACACCTGTGAGATTCATCTGCTCTTGCCCTGCAGGTGGCAAAGCCTACAGACAGGTTCATCAGTCAGATAACCTCACAGCATTCTTGTTTGCCCTTCCCTGCGAACAGTGGAGACATTGGGTTTGTTTAGCTGAGGAGTTTAGCTGATGTGCCTGATACTTTTTCTCTACCTCTCTCCCTAAAGCATTCACATCTTTGTTCATGTTGGTGACCAATTTCAGTGAAGTCCAATTTCATTCATTTTACTAAGATGGCGAAAAAAGTCCCACACTCATGTTTTTTCTCCAGTGAAGCTGACCCATATGAATATCAGGAGTTTCAGACAGCAGTGAAACTTTCAGGGACAGAATGCAAAAAAAAAAAAAAAAAAATTATGCAGGGGGGAGATATCTTAATGCAAATTGAACTTCTTTAGTGTGATTTCAAGGTTGCATAAGAAAACACACAAGGACATATTTTCCCTCATTGAAGGAACTAAAAATTCTCCAAACAAACAAATACTCCTTTGCTGCAACAAACTCCACCTTTGCTGCAAGAGAGCATGGTGTTTCCAGCATGAGAAAGACCAAACAACTTTTATCTAAGGTGGTGCCCAGCGTGCAGACCCAAAAAGTTTTGTGTCTGAAATGAGACTTTTGCAGCTCCAATATGCCATTGGTCTCTACAGTGATAATCCTCTTGAGTGCTTTTACAAGCCAGAGGAGCTAAGCCAGCTACCACTGAGGTTAACAGAATGATTTTCACTGGTTTCAGCGGAAGTTAGCCTCAGTGCTACATGGTAAGGTCCTTGGACAAAAGCACCAAGGCAGGATTTTAAAATTCTCTGTACAATAATAAACAACATATAACAACATATCTCAGGATATCATGGCTTTTAAGAAGCCAAATCGCCATTTCAAAACCACACATCCAAAGTTGGGTATTTCAAGTCACTTGAAAGGATTTGAGTCCATGAAGTACTAAGCAATTTGAGTTCCCAAGCTTCAAACAAGTAGGCAATCCCAGAAATGCAGTTAACTACCCTAACCACAGCACTACAGACACCTTATTTTTAAGAGAAAAGCCAAGAACAGAGGTGTTTATGCAGACAGGTGCATTTTTGCAGAAAGGTAGTATCTTGCTTTTAAACATGCAACATATGTCAAAGCCAGCCCTTATACAGCCAAGCACAGACAAAAGAACTATTCAAAAACCTTACTGTAATTTAGGTTAAATGGATCTCGGGAAAGAAAATGGAATATGACAGAGAGCACTAGGATTTAAGGTGTGAGGCGCTTTGAAGGAGACCAGTTCCAGACCTGGCTATGATCAGTGGCATCTCAGGTTCAAACACCCCATCAGGCCTCAATCCCCACCACTGAGAGGAAGCAACTTGTATACACAAACCCACATTTTTACACCTCAGTACTGTACTTTGGAGAGTCATCCTCAGAACTGTAATGCAAGTGGGAACCTATCTCATTCTGTAAGACCTACAGAGAAGTTTATAAAGCTGAAGACAGCAGGCAGGACCCAATTTTTTTTTTTTATTTTTTATTTTTTTTTGCAGCAGCAGCCTGTGTTAATCTAAAAAGTGGTCTCAGAAGGCCTGGAAGCCTCTTCTCCCCACTTCCTCCAAACCCAGAGCACATACATTATACCTAGAAGCTGGCTACTCATGACTGCTAACAAGTGTTGTACTGGCCTTTAAACCAGTCCCAAATGGACTTGGACCAAAAGCATCCAACTGAGACCAACAGCAACTCTATATTCAACTAGAACTGCACCAAATTCTGCCACAGACAAATTGCTCCATAAAACCAGTGGGGCAGGAGTCCTACCACCTGCCTTTACTGACACCCTCTGTCCTCACCTGTTCCTACCATGCTCAGGGTGACAAGGAGCACACCTGAGCACCCAGGCCCTGCTAAGAACCTGGGACACTGCTGCAGCTTGACAGAAACATTTTTTTTTTCCTCTTCCTATCTCGTGTCACCCCTCATAACGGCAATTTGCAAATCATTCTTAGCAAATCAGTACAGGTATTTTATCTCAGCAACACTTCTGGATTTGCATTGGTGAAAATAAGCAAAATTAACATTACACTCTTCAGAACATCAAAACGCTCCCACAGCCTCCTCCTTCCTGTTACAGAAGAGTTGCAATCACTCACCCTTGTACGGTAGTGAAGGTCTCCAAAGTTTCTTTGTGCCTCGCTCCCAGGGCCCGCCGGTGCTTTCCCTCCGGCGGCCACTCCCGATGCTCTCAGCCCGCCCCTGGGAGGTACAGCCTGCCCGGCCCTGCCCTGCCCTGCTCCGCTCAGCCGGGCTGGGGCGGGGCTCCCGCCGCGCCTGTCCTGGGGCAGTCCCGGAGCACCCGGGGCTCGCTGGCAAAGCTCGGGAGCTGCTGCATGGGCCGGGTCGCTGCGCTGTCCCGCCTTCCAGGAACGCCAAGAGGGGCCGGCTGCCTGTGGCTGCGCTCTGCGGGCACGGCGGGAGCCACAGCTCCGGCTGGAGCATCGGCCCGGCCGAGCACTGCACTGCTGGGAATGAACACCGCGGGCGATCTTCTGGAACGATCTTCCTTTCTGCTGCACTGCCCTTGTCCTCTTCCCCTTTCCTTAGCATTCCACTGCAGAATTTGAAAAACGGGAAGGTTTTGATCAGGTTTGTTCAGCCTGTGTGGAGGTGGGAGCTCACCTTGGGCTCCAAACGTCCATCCGAGCTCTGAAGTCACCAATTCACTAAAAAGTCGTCTGTGCAAACTTTTGGCAACAAACCCTACAGTCTTCTAACCCTCCAGCTTTGAGTTTAGAGAAATTTCTGGCTAGAGGGCCCCAGAACGAAGCTGCTAAATCCGAAACAAAGTTAACTAGTGAGTCAGTGCCTTGCTTCTGCTTCCAGATTTTGCCCTTTGATTTGCTGCAGCCTATGGGAAAATGCCAAATAAAATATGTGAAATGTAGACATGACTGAATTAACAAAATTTTTGTTTGGCCAAGGTCAGTAATTCCCAACTTGGGGACTAATAAATCACAAATTAGCTGCCAAAAATCTGGGAATTATTATTATTATCAATCATAAATCTGGGGCTCTTCATGTGGCTTATGATATTTTAGCTTACGGTACAGCCCTGAAGGTTAAAAAGCTTTTTTTACCTGCTGTGGTTCTCTTGAAATCAAACCAGCTGTAAAATACTGCCCACTTTTAGGCTTAAAATAGCTGAAACCACCATTTCCTGTGGTTTCACATGAAACCATACATTTGGTGATGAGTGTGCCTACTGTTGTAAAATAAGGGCACAGGGCATGGCCAGGCAACTCAAAAGGGGTGTTTGTCAGCACAGAGAAGGGCAACAACTGATCACTGCTCAGAAGGGCCTGAAGCAGTTAGGGAGCATTTTGGATTTTTCTGCCCTTTGCTGTATTGCTACTTCTCATGACTTCATCAACAGTAATTTTCAACAGCTTTTTGAGCTGCAGGTCCCAGATGCTAGGCAGCTACACAGAAATTGCCACTTTAAAAAAAAAAAAAAAATTTCGCTGTCATCATGGGAATAACTTTGGAAGTATAGCATGGATACCCACAATGGCTCAGAGAGAACCTATCAGTTCTCTAACCTATTTTGCTCCTTGATTTTATGATTTGGGGATATATTTAAGACTATTTAGTGTTACTTCCTGTGTGCAGTAACTAAAATGCAAAAGATTTGTTCTTCTTCTCCCCAAAAGTTAGCATTGAATGAGTGTTAAAAACAATACTTTTGTGCAACCTATTTTGAAATTTTCAGTGGTCTTACATCTGTGATTGCAAATTTGAATTACTATTAGATGCAAATGGATATAATCTCTCCTGCTGATGGAAACCCAGGGGTTACCAACAATGAAAAGAAGTATTCAAAGTTGCTCATGATATTATAAATCGTATTTCTATACAGGTTATGTATAGGAAATAGTCACATTCAGCAGAAAACAAAGGACCAGCTTTGCCACCCAGTTGTGTGGGTGATATCCTTATGATTTCAGTGAGAGAAGAGCAGAAGAACACAGATTTGAAAGCAGCTTATTTACAGGTCTTACTCTTAAGTAATTTTAAAAAATAAAGCCGAAATCACTGCTTCCCACAGAAAGACTAAAGCAGTAACCGGGCCTAAAGAGATTTTCCTGTTTAAAACACAATGAAGAGAAAATGCAGACCGAGACAAGGCTTATTTAAATAAAAGACAGTAAGAGATGTACATGAGGATATATGGATGAATTATGCTCTGATTCTAACAACACTGAAATGTTGATAAGATTGTACTGACTTCATGACTGGTGTGTTGCTCTGATCCTAACAACACTGAAAGGTTGATAAGACTGTACTTACTTTAACCTGACATACCATATGGTAGATGACTCTTTACCTTTTCTCAACTGGAAATATCCTCTACTGAATGACTAAAGCTGTATGAAAAGGGTCCAGTCATATTCTCACTAGACAAAATACCTTTTATTTGGGCTGTATTTGATATCTTTCCTTATCAGCATGGAAACTCCAGAAGTCACAATACTTCAGCTACAAAGAGTGTATGTAGTCCCCAGTACCCGCTGTTCTATTGACGACAGACACCTTGTGTGACTGCAGAGGGTGGCACAGCACAGAGGACAATGCTTCTGTCCCAGGGGCACAGACAGCCTGAGGCAATGCAAGGTGCCTGCCCAGCACAAGAGAGTGAACATGGAACAGAAAATTAAATTCTTCTGAGCATCTCCTTTCAGGCTAATAAGCTCAGCTCTGAAATCTCTCTGTGACAATTTTTTAAAGTTGAGCCCAAGTCACTGTATTAATCCAAGGAGATAAAATAGAACATATTCCAAAATGATTTCTTATTGTGCATAACTTTATTTGGATAGATGAATGCCCTTGCATGATGCCAATTATGTTGGTGATATGATGTCACTCAGACACAGTTTTCTTGAGGAAATCAGTTCATTTTCCATAATTAGGCTACTGAAATTCTCTGTGTACAATTGGTGTAGTGAGGAAAAAATAATTTAAAAGCAGAAAAAGAAGAGCAAAGGGAGTATAATAAGCTCCCTTTTAAAAGAAAATTTTTTCTTATTTTTGTAATCATGCTAAAGCATCTTCAAGGATGTTCTGGAACAGAATGGGGATATCTATGTGCTGACAAAGATGTAGGTTAAGGAAAGGAGTGACTCAGGATAATGTAGGCACATACTTACAAGGCACACTGGAGTATGCAGTAAAGTGGCTAGGAGCTTAAGTCTCATTTATGGTTATCATGTTCCTTGCCTAGATATTAATTTAAAAATTGGCACTGAATATGGGACTGTAGGTAAATCTTCCAAAAAATCTCACCTGTAGGCTTTTGAAGAGAGAATCTGTCAGCAATCCCTTGTACAGTACTCCCTGTGGAGTTGGCTAAGGCCCACCAGGAAGTAAGAACAATTTATCACACTTCTTTAAAATGTAACATAATCAATATCCTTTTGTAGCTCAAACAAGGAAATCTTTAATGGAAACCTACCTTAAACGGGGGGGTTTCTTACTCCCTCCAGCACAGTCAGAGCACAACTTATAGGGTATTGTCAAGTCTTAGCTAGAAGACGGTTCTATCCTTTTAACTGACTAGAACTAAGCTGACATTTCAGCATGTGAACTAAAAGTCAAACCTCTTGTTTCCAGGTTTATAGTACTTGTTGCAATTTATGGAAGTGGATATAAGACATAGATTTCATATATTAGAAAATATTTGAGTAAATGAGTCAATTAAATTGTTTGTTATTGAGTTTGATGAAGAGGAGCAGAAGAGGAAGAAAGTAAAGCAAGTTATTATGTGGCTAACTAATGTCTGAGGACAGGGTAAGCAGCAGGCAAGAGACTCTTCTTCACAGGTTTTCCAAACAGAAAATGTGAAACCAGCTCTCCCAGGTCAAGGGCCAGGACACAACAACCACAGAGATTCTGCCCTTGGCTGACTTCATGACTGGTGTGTTGCCACAACAACCTGATGCCTATTGTTGGCAAGGTCGAATTCTGTCACATTTCTGTTTTGACCCCTGGGGCAGTATCCAGGCTCCTTGAGGGGGACAGAGCTTACCACCTCCATCACAGGCCATCCTACTCAGTCACTGTTTACTCCCTTATAAATACATCTACGTGTTGCAGTGAAGCTTTCTGCCAGAATCTGTGTGCTCCTAGAATGTCCTTGTGCACAAGCAAATGAACTTTTTTCTGGGAGGCAGGTTTATTGGATCAGATAAAGCAACATGAAAATGGCTATCCCATTTCAGTTTTCCTGAATAGTTTCTCGTCAAGGTGTTGCACTGAATCTCATAGATATAATTAGCCCAGGAATCTTTGCACTGTTCTCTATTCCCTACTGTAGATATGCCAGCTGGAAGTGGAATTCCTTGCAGGAACCGGTCACAACTTCACAGTGCCTTTGTGATACAGTAAAAGATGTCCCTGTAGTAAGATAATGTGAGGCCTTTAACAATCTTGCAAAATACTTTCTTCTTTGTTATCCAGGCATAGAGAGACAGAGTTCTACTATTATTAGTCTATATAATCTTTCAGAAAAGGATCTATCAATTACAGTTGATAACATATGAATAAACACAGGACCTCAGATGCTTTTTGCCCTGTTCCATCTATCATATACACTAGTGCAAAGTGAGTATATTTGCTTAGTAGGTGATATGTGGAGAGCTGGATGACAGATACAGTGAAGATATGGAAGATTAATGGAGTTACTGAGACCACTTCCTGTTGAATCATTTATCAAGTATTTTGTCAGTTTACAGGTTTTTCAAATCCCAAAGGACACTGAAGACAGAATGATACACTGTTCTCTGGAATTCCATCATTAGTTCTAGCTGAATATATTAGTTTTTAATTGCTTTTGGTGCCAATGATCCAATTACCTAGTTCAACTATTATTCTAGCTGTGGAATAATCAGTAAAAGAGCAAGAAGGGATAGAGTGTACACATGTATTTGCATATTTACCTTGTGCTTTCCATATGTGTATTTTCTAAGAAGACACTGAAATGGAGCTGTGGCACTCTCTTTACTTTTATTAGTTAGCTTCCTTGAATTCCTTATGGAGAATGCAGATATCATAATGCCTTAAATGCTTTCTAGTTATGTATTTGTTCAGCAAATCTCAAGACATCCTCATGAATTTCTTTCCTCATAAATCTTCAAGAACTGCAAAAAGGATTTTTATCTCTGTCCAGGGATCAAGCCTTGCAGTCAGGAAATCAATTTGGATTTACTGAATGACTTAATTGGCAGGATAGTATGATACTGTTTGGCAGACATTACAGTAAACCTCCTATAGTAAATAGGTACTTACAAGATCACTCATTCTCCATGTACCCAAGACATTTCAATTTTAAACATGCTCTTGTCCTTGATTTACTGTTTTAAAATATGTCTTTATATTAAAACCAGAGAAGAAGCTAATGTCATTTCTTTCACTCAAAGAGGAGGCTGCTTCTTCCACTTTCAAATTATGGTCTCTTTTGCTCTGTTTTGCTTTCCTTTTCTCTCTCCAGACTTGCTGTTGCTTTGCTAGCAGAGCTGAAGCTAACACACAGCAGGACAGTATATTGTTGCCATCACTTGTGCTGCAGTTATTGCCAATTTTTACTTTCATTTCCTTTTTTATATAAATTTTCCATAGTTGCAAGGGCACAGTAGGTATGTAACAGCTGGGACAACTGCATGTGTTTAGAGATGTTCATGCCTGAGTAGTAAGTGTCTCTTCATTATGTATTTCAAAATTTGAAGGTAATTTCTCTGTAAAGCCTGATGTGTCTCATATAAGCATCTGTGCTGAAGGACAAATTCAGAGCAGGATGTCAGTAATAAGGGATTGTGAGTAGGTGCAAAGAATTCCAAAGGAATTCCAGAAGTTGAATTTTTGGTAGTCAGGCACTGAAAAATTCCTACAAAATATTTAATAAATGGTCAAGTCAGCAAATGGTGTTGTATGTAGATACCAGCTGTTTCAGACTACTCAGGTGAGGCAACTTCTAACACACTGGATCACAGCACTGGTATTTGGAAAAAATGGGATAGGTCTGGCAAAGTATTTCCTTATGCTACAGTTTCTAGGCTGTTAAAGTAGCCAGATAGTCTTTGTTAGATGCCTCTTAGGAAACAAAAGATTAGCTGTTTTGCAGGACAAATTGTATTGCTATAGATTTTTACACAGTTGGGTTAATTTGTGGTTAAAAAAATTAATCAATAACATTAATTAATGATATGGTAAGAGGAGTTATCTTCTCTTTACATATGGGGAATTGAGCCACTGGCTAAAATAAATGACATATCCAAGCCTAATCTTTAGTCTTACACCCTATGCGTGCAACCATCCTTCTTTGCTCGTATTTCCTCCTTCCAGTTGCAGCAGTAGATAGAATAAAATTCCTCTTAGAAAGGAAACAAGTATCAAAAGTTTCATATATGCATTGCTTTTTGAAAGCAGACATAAAGTTCCTGATGCACAGAGACATTAATACCAGAAAGAAGTCTGTGCATAGGAAAATGCTGCGTAGATACAATAACTGGCACATGCACAATCATTCCCATGTTGGGATCACACTGCATGCACTGGACAGTCAATCTACGTATACAGGCAACATCAGTAGGACTTCTAGGATGCTAAAAATTTAGAAATTCCAGAGAAATGCCCAAATTCTTCTTCCTTTGGCCAGGCAAAACTTACATGCAAGAAAACAGTACATCTTTCAGCAAAACTGAAAGATGAATAACCTCCATCAAATATAAAGGCCAGAAAATGGTGATAACCAATATTCCCAAACCCTTTAAAGGCTAAGGTACCTCATCTACTTAATTTTTCACCAATCCTCAATTTTTAAAATTATCCTAGCCGTGCTTCACTGTTCCTTTTAGTGAGTTTTGATGACCACTCAGAATATACATTTGAATTTCCTGAAGATAAGCACAACGTACATTGTGCCCCGGCTGTATATACTAGATAACAAAGACAATACTATCTAAAGTGTACTGAGAGAAAGACATCTAATTTTACCATTAAACACATTCTTTTGTTTTTTCTACAGTTTATCTAATGAACTCAGGATCCATTCCTTTGCCAGCATGGGATAGTTCACTTTCGTGGGCTGATTTATCACAGTTCCTTCTCTTTGTACACCAAGAGAAGATCTCTTCAATTTTGTACAAGTAGTGAAAAACTATTTACCTGTAAAATCTAATTACCACATACAAATCTACTTACATATCTACATATATGACTATTTTAAGATGTTTGTATGTCAGGAAGGACAGAACAGGAAATACATATAGTCCTGTGACTCATTAGGGTACATTAATTTTCTGAGTGATGGTTTGGATGAATAATATTGGTGTTTTAGCAATTTGTGAAGATACTAAAACCCTCCAGGGATCAGATTATCATCTAGACTAGTTTAGCAAACCTCATTTGCTTCATGACATTCTGCTGTTTTTCACATCTGAAAATTTCACCTAGAATATTTCACAACAATTCTGAGGCACTCTAGATGAAGCAGTGCTCTTTTACCCAAAAAGTAACTACATACCCAAATACAAGTAACTTCTTATATCAGGAGTTTATGGAATGACAGAATTGTTTCATTATGCCTATATTTTGGAGCTTCTTTAATTTCACACTTTACTTTGTACTCATTAAAATTCTAACTACACTTCAGAAAAGCTAATTTCTTGAAGCCTGGGACCAACCCTACTTGCTCTGGTGAAAAGGTGTAGCATGGCTTCTCCCACAGCAGGTATTGAAACAATGCTGTCGAGCTGTCTAAGCTTGAAAGAGACTTGAATGATGAGAGTAGAAGGCTGTGCATGTTGTGCCTGACTCGTTTAAGTAAGCAAAGAAAGCCAATATGTGTCAACAGCCAGCTCAAAAGCCTCACCAGTTTGTTTTACTTGAAATTTTATACTAACTTTGGCAGTTATCCCAGGTAATATTAGAAATTACTTCTGAAAAAAACATAAAATTATTTGCAAAACCTGAGCTATGTTCGCTGCATGTTTCACTGCAGTGAGTGCATCAATCACTGAAGCATTAATTAAATTTTTGCTTCCAATTGCTCCATGTTCTAAGTCCCAAGTTTTGTTTAGGTTCTGGATCATTGATAGAGTCTGAGCTAAGAAAAGGCCAAACCTGAAAGATGAACACATTCTTTCTTCCACTGGCTATAGGACAACACTATAGAAATTATTTCTCCCATTGCTTCCACTTACGTGAGTTTCACAACTTCCTGCAGATCTGTTGGAATATAGGATCCCTCTGGAGAATGGCAGCTGACAAAATGTGATTTCTTCCTGTGTAGATGTTGGTTGGGTGTTTCATGTTTGAGGTACTTTCTACTTTTCTCTCTAGAACCAAAGCTTACTGCATTTGTTATAGGCATAGAAGCTGGCAAATTTCTGTTTTTAAAATATTCAGGATATGTGTGTTCAGATGAAACAATTCACTAAAATTAGAATGTTTAGAAAACTTAGCATATACAATGTAGCTACTTGAGGAGCCATCTCCAGCATCCTGAGAGCAGAGGGGTACCACACATGCTGCTAGCAATGGGACCCTTGCTCAAGCCTGAGATGCCATCACAGCATTCATTTGGATACCTTCTGTTATTATCCTCCTACTCTGGGAACTGGCTCACGATGACAGCTGTACTTAGAAGTACCCCCACACTAATACTACTCACATTAAATGTCAGCCTAGTTACTCAGCCTGCTCCAGCTCATACTTTGTGGTCAGAACTGTCTCAGAATGACATTAACATTTGAGATGTGTTTCTCAGTTATCAGCAATCCTTCTCCAAAAAAAGAGTTATTACTTTAAAGAGAAAAAAAATTCACTTCTCAAGCTATCAAAACTACAACGTCTCTTTATATTTGGATATTAAATACTGTGAACATTTTTCATTTCTTCTCTTTTTTCTAATATATATTTATATACACATCTGACATTTCTATCAGCTTTCATCTTTATGACTAACTTTACTGAACACTAATATGTCTGTCTTGATACACATATGTCCCTTCTCACAGAACATTACCATATAAACCAAGGTCAGATGATTCAGTTAAAAGCCAAATTGTTCCTGGCACAGCTCTACTTCTGTAAACAGAGCACATTACTTATTTATCTGGCTGATCTTTTTATTTTTTTTAAACAAAGCAGAATTTCAATAAGAGCAATGGAAGTACCAAGTACTTCTCAGTCCACTGGGTGGAAGTTGATAATACAGGACACACATATAAATAGCAATTTGGGAGATGATGCTTGGCTTTTTAGAGAAGCAAGGCAAAAGAAGAAGGCATGAAAATCCATGTAGGACAAAGATACAAAAGAAGAAACAAGTCCAGTACTTGAACTGAATAAGGAAAGCAAGTTAACAAATAGCTTTAAATGGAACTCGCTCCCAAAAAACAAAGCAAATTAATATCACCAAGATTCAACTCCCTCATGGAGAAGCCCCAGAAACAAAAAACAATGGATGACTCAGAGAGGAGCAAAAGAGCAATGAAATATTAACTGAACATAGACAGTCTTGATGTGAAAGGCAGTCTCTGTCTTCAGTCTGCATTTGTGTGTATTGCATGGAGAGGAAGCCAGCCCTGCCCCATCCCAGGGCACAAATCCCTTTTGCAGACTGTAACCCTGCTAATATCACATCTTGCAGCTCCCTTTACATTCTCCCAGCAAGTTAGACAAGTCCTAGAGAACATCAGCCTTTTGGGGATTTTAATTTACTGAAAAATTTAATAAGCAATACAAGATTATCCATCCTGCCTTGCCAGGCAGCTCTAGATCTTCCTACTTAGTCCTGAATATAATTCCTACAAGCACAACTCATCTTTATCATCGAGACTATCAGCCTCCTATTTTTTGTCAGCTAAAATCTCTAGAGAAACTTCCTAAGTTTCTCTTTTAAGTAACTTCCTTTTTCAAGAAGCAGGTGACAGAGTTTCCCATTCAATACTTCTCTGAGGGAACTAACAGATGTTCCTCTAATGTTAACTGGGAGGTCTCTACCTGGTAAGCACCTGGCCCCATTCCTCAGCTTCTCTGCTGCTGCCCCAAGCAGCCACCTCTTTAAATGGCAATTGTGGGATAGTGCAGAGAGGAAGATTGTAACATAACCTACACTGCGTAAGTCAAGGAATGGTGCTGGCCACCCAACACAGTCAAGCCTCCTTTACACCCAGTTTAAAAGATAATACTTATAAGCAGTGACAGCCTTACAAAATGAAGAGTGCTGTATGACCTTAAAGTGACCTGCTGCAGTTGTCATTCCTGCTGCCAGATAAACTACTGTAGCAACATAATAACAGCAAAGAAAATGCATCAGTCTGTAAGGCTTGGCAAACCATTCTGGAGTGAGTCCAGGAATGACAAATGGGTTTGCACAGCCAGATGTAGCAGCATGAAGTGACTAGCCTGTATGGACAAAGACATAACAAACTTGAGGGAAGTGTCTATCACCAATACAGTTATAAATAGTTGTTGTGTTGGGAGATGAAGCACACACTGAATACTGTCATGGTCTGTGTCTCCAGTTAAATAGCAACAAGGCAGCTTTGGAGTAGATATGGATAAGTAACTGGACAGAAACAGTCTATAGGAGACTTTCTTCCATTACTGAGCTTGCTGCAAAAGCACTCTACATTGAAAAGTTCTGGTGTTCTGTGTGTGTGAAATTTTATGCCTATATCGACTAGATGGCCACATAACACGAGTATCCAGAAACAAGCAACAGCATCACTAACTTACTCTTGGGCACAATTTATCCTGCCTTGCCCCACCACCAGTGGAGAAGCTAAAGGAGCAGCATCTCATCTAGATCATGAAAAGGAAACTCAAAAATAAACAGTTGTGGTGAGAGAGCAGAGAACATTTGCTGCAGCTCTGCATGTCCACAAACTCTTGTTGCAACTTGTGTTTGCAGAGAAGCTGAACATGAGTCAGCAATATGCCTTAACTGGGGAGGAGGAGCAATGGTGTACTAGGCTGCACTAGTGAAAGGGTAGACAGCAGGTCAAGGGAAGTGCCTATTCTCTCTGTTTAGGACTTTTGGGATGACATCCAGAGTACTGCATCCAGTTTGAGCTCCCCAGTGCACAAAAAGACACTGTCAAACTGGAGGAGGTCCAGTGGAGGTATCCTAAGATGACGAGCACAGCAATACATGGATTAGAGACCGATGTTTGTTCAGCTTATGGAAGAAACGTCTGTGCCGGTATCTACCTGCTACATTAACTACCAAATGGGTAGTGGTAGAAAAAAACCAAGCCAGATCCTTCTCAGAGACACACTGGGAAAGGCTGAGAGGCAAGGAGCACAAGTCACAGCCAGTGAAATTCTGTTCAATTCTATCAAAATTTCACAATAAGAACGGTCCAGGACTGATGCTGGTGCCCAAAGAGGCCAAACAGTTCTTGTGATAATGGGCTTAGTGCCACTTTCAGGTGAAAAAAGCAATTTCTGCCTCCTTATGTGGGGAAGCATTGAGCTGAACATTAGCCATACTCTATGAAGGGAGTTACTTTCAGCCCATCAGCTAACAAGAGCTTGTTTCTGTGTATGCCAGTAGCTCCATGCTGACCGGCTGCTCCACTTGCAGTGCTTGTAGAGGATTTCAGACTGTGCTGGGAGCTGCACTTCTGGCTCAGGATGTGGCAGGATGTGGGTTGCTGGTGTGTGATGAGAGGGAGAGAGATATGAAATTTGATTTGGTGGTGCAAGTTCACGTATTGCACTGAGAAGACAATTTGTAGGAGTGAAGAATAAAATAGGTTATAAAAGAGGGCTTTCTTTTTCTGTGTATATAGCTTTTTCTCTTATGGAAGGAGAAAAACATACCCAGAAACTCAATGTTTCATGAGTCAGATTTTAAAATCTCATGATTTTTTTCACTCACCTGCCGTGGAAAAAGAGGAAGAAGAAAGTACATTTATGTTTTTGTGAAAATCAAAAAACCTAAAGTCTACTTTGAAAATACTATAAAAATGTTCTTTTCAATAGTATTGTGGCCATCAACAATACATGGTTTCTTTTGTGTAAACCATGGTATTCTCCAGAAATCAACTAACTGGGAATGAGAATAAATCTTTTGCCCCCATAAGAACTCTGGATTTTAGCACCATTTTGGTGATAAATGCCTGTTTAGATCATAGACATACAATGGGTTAGCATTATGCTTGATCTTTTAGAAAGCAGAGATGAGGTTAAAGGTTTCAAGTAAATACATAGCAGGACAATGAGATATAATAGCTACTGTGTATGACCATCAGGTTCTCTGCTAGCAATGGTAAAAGGAAACAAAAAAAGAAACTAGAAGGAAGAAATTTTGAAGCAGAGTTACAGCTGTTTCACACTCAATAGCTGAAGTAAGATGAAAAAGAAAAGAAATTATGCTCAAAAGAAAATATCTATAAAAGAGAAAGGAACCTGTGCCAGCTCTTAAGAATGGATGATGTACTCACTATTAGCTCAAAAAAGCTCATTGCTATGAACAGTGTCCAAGCCTTTCAGTCATTATCTCTATCGTCTGATATTTTCCAAAAATGAGAAAAGCAGTGTGAGTAGGTCATTGGATTTACCTGCAAGTATCCCATTAGGATAATATATGGAAAAAATATGTCTAAATGAACTTTGTCAAAGCTGATTAAAGAGCTTTTGCTGCCAAACAATGTGAAAGACTTAGAACATCTTTGAAGTGTGAAGTTTACAGAATATTATGGAGGATGTGATGGGATTCAGAAACAAAAAACCCAGTACCCCTAAACATAAAAGGCGTTTGAGGAGGAAATGGAGAAGATATGTTGATAGTCAGTCCACAGATCTGTAAGCAAGGATGGAAAAAGGAATGCTGGGCAGGACACAGAAGGAAGTATCATCTCCGGCTCAGTTGTGAAACGCTTCTGCATTTTGCTAACATCTCCTTCCTTCAGAAATTACTCTTCAGAATTCTCTTAGCCTGTTTAAAATTAGATCAGGAAATATGTCAATAGTGCAAACATATTCACAGACAAAGCCAAAATACTCCTTGGAAAGCTCAAATAGATAACGTAGATTATTAAAGTATGATGAAAGTATTATGAGTTCTGCCCTGAAGAACAAAGGTGAAAAGTTCAGATGGAAGAAAAAAAAACCCTGAAAAATATATTCAAACTGCTGAGAATAATTCACTTAATGCATGACTTCAGTTTTTTACCTATCTCCTAAGGAAAGTTAGCTCATCAAAGTGACCACCTGACATGTATTGTTCAAGACCTTAGGCCATTATATCCTCAGGTCCTCATCCCCCCTTGCTTCACAGAGCATCAAAACTCGATTTCTAATAAGTGCGCATGGGCCTGTTATGTGTTTTGTCTACTTTGCACAAAATAGGACCATAAAAGCTGCCTTCCATTTTCATAGTCCTAGCGTCCGCTAACATACTGATTAGACTATGTTAGTATGGGCATCTAAATTCATATCTCCACTCCAAATCAGATGAAGGATGCAAATAAATCTAAATTCTACATTTCAGTTTTTCAAAGAATGTCATAGCTTGAAACCCACAGCTCCAGCAAACATGAATCCTATGAGGAGAGTGAAAAGCTGTCTATGAAGAAACAAAAAAAGTCTATTCCTCCACTTAGCATTTTCAGATGGTTATCTTGAAGGTCAGGATACTGATCAGTAACTTTTGAATTCCATTGAGCTACGACTGAATGCTATAGTTCCTACGATTCTTCATGGTGAGTCTGATTGCTGGTTATATTCACATTTCTATTCTATGCACATTGTGATGGTGCTACTTGAGTACTTTCATCTGCTTTTTGAAATAACTTTGACATTAATTCTGTTCTTCTTTTTAGTGTTTAATTTCTTTTGGAGATCCATGAAGTTATCCAACAATGAGTACATCTGTCAAAGCCCAAGTTTTTTTGTTTTCCCTGTGGAAAACAACAGGCTTTGAGTAGTTTGAGCACCCTCGTCAGTTCTTTCTATCAATTCTGTGTACTTAGCAGTGTAGACTCATGCTCTTCCAGGACTTCTTTTTCCCAATGTCTATTACAAAAGAAAATTGTCTGCCTGTCAGATATTTTCCTGTCTCAGTTCCTTTGAAGAACAGTTCTCATAATTATTCCTTTTTGTTCAGTTCTTAAAGTCTGTTTCACTTCATATTCTACAAAAGAAGCACAGATCATCTTTTCTTCTTTTGATGTCCTCAATTGTCTTCATTAAAACTGTTCATAAGAAATGGAGACTCTAGGGTGGGGCAGAATAACCAGGTATTTCAAAAGTACATTTGTGCTTAGCTGTTCAGTTCACAGGGAGGAGAGAAATGGCATGAAGAAATCAATACTTTAGAAACACATTGTGAAACTCACTTCAAAACATAGATAGATGGTGCATGTCTATCTAATGGTGACAACATTTCAGGGTTTGCTGCAGGCCTGTTATTATAGTCTGACTAAGATTCAGGCTTCTTCCCATTTTCCATCTCTTTCTCCTCTCAACAGGGATGACAGCATCATCTTCCTACTCACTAAGCATAAGCAAGGCACCATCCTTCCTCATCCCATCTCCTAGATTCCCTTATGTCTTGGCTCTGTTTAAATCTTACTACTCCTTTCTCCACAGCTTTGCAAAGACCACCATGTTTTGCCTGAGAGACTGGAAAGTGTTTGTCCATGGACCTATAACCTTATTGCTTGACTATGGTCACCTCCACTTTTCCAGCTCTGTTGCCCCAGCCTTTTTGCCACTTTGTCTATGTCAAACATTTTTGCCACTTTCTACTTTGCCTTTTGCCTTCCTAACCAGCTCCGCTTTGCTTTCTTTTTGCCATCTTACTACTTTAAACATAAGCTTTCTTAAGGCTTTAAAGACTGTTACAAGGTAACATCATAGATACTCTTTCATACAAAAATGACAATGCTAGTCCATGTTATTTTTCTAAACAAGCACATCTGTAAACAACTTAATTGATTTGTCATGATTGATATGTGACATAATATGAAAATGCCTTTCAGAACCCAAGAAAGGTTCACCAGCACATACTTTAACTTCCTTCTTAAGTCTTTTCTTCTCCATGTCTTTCAGTTAATCATAAATATTTTGGAGGGTGAACTAAGACCACTCTATAGCACACAGAGTCACATAGGTAAAACTGCATCTCCCACCACAGCAAACAGAAAACAAGAGATGAGCAGGAGAGAAATTAGGAAGGGTGGGTTAGAAGTGCTTTAAATCTGGTCTCAGGTAAGCTGCATCCAGACCTGGCTCTTCCCCAAGTTGCATATATATAAGGAAACTCAACATTATCCAGGTTTCCAAGCCAAAAAGGGCTCTGCAACCACACAGGGACAATCCTGGTGCAGTGGGTGGGCAGTGAGGGCGGCACAGTGGCCAATGAGGTCAGCACAGCCATCCCATGCACCAGGCACCGAGCTTGGACACACTGAGCTGACCTCAGACTGGCTTCCTGGAATCCTCTGCAGGGAGAATGAGAGGCTTGAGAGACTGAGGCAACCATATGTGAGCCCAGCATCAGTTTCTCTGATTTTGTACCTAACTGCTCAAAGGTAATAGAAATACTGTCTAGTTTCATGTTTACTCACTGTTTTTATGTAGACTATAAACGCAGCAGAATTTAACACCTGTAACAGGAAGAGTTTACCTCTTCTGTTTGATCTTTTCTCAAGAAAGTTTTTGTTCAGGTTTCCTGTGCCTGCTAAATAAAGACATCTTCAGACAACATCCGCCAGCTTACTTCGACTGACATCATTTTGAAAGGGGACAAAATTATGAAAGTTTACATGTGAGGGTGGCAGTACCCAAAAATCCTTTCTCTAAAACTTTATATGCAACTCTAATTTGAAATCTCCTGTCCTGAAAACAGCAAAAAATACTTTAAAGATTTAGTCATGATGATACAGGGCCCAGAAGATAAAGGAGATGCAAAGCAAAAGACTCCATATAATATAACATGACTCAGAAGTGAGGTGAGCTTCAGAAAATTAGGTGAGACAGCAAACATCTAGTTTTCTCTAGGGTTTTTTTTTTTCTGCTTGTAAGCACAAGCTTACTCTGCTTGTAAGCACAAGTGACCTTTGCTTTGAGAAAAGAAAAGCAAGCATGCCACAGTCATCCTGACAGATGTTTGTACCACCACTTAGAGCTCAGTCCCACACTGCTGGTCTGGCATTTGGCACAGATGACAGAGGAAGCCATTTCAAGCAAGGGATGGGACAGGAGCGTTTTAAATTGATAAATAAGTTTGTGAAAATAAACTAATTAACATAGACAAGCTTTAGAGACACTAAAATATCCAAACAGGCAAAAAATTTCAATCTCATTCTCAGTTTCCTTTACTGGGTCACCTCTGCCTTTTTTCATCCTGATGTCAGGGATCTGGCTCTTCAGTCTCTGCTTGTCAGGAGGAAGCCAGGCTGAGGGGTAAGAGACTCCCTTGTTCCTCTAGCCCAGCAGAACTGGAGGAAGTTTCCTGTAACTCACCACTATCTTCAGCTCTGAGATCTTGCTAAAGGAAGCAAACCCATTTTTTCCTTCCTCGCAACAAACTCTCACTCTTCACAGATGCCTGCTGTGTCATCAATGTCATCCAACAGGCAGCTTCTTCTGTAATTCCCTTTTCAGCTAACTTGCTGTGTGATACCTTGAATATATTGTCACACCCTCTGCCTGGAGGAGAGGCCCACAAACTCTCCTACACTCCCTCTGGAGCAATTTCATATAGACACTTATTTTTCCAGATTTCCTTGCTGTAACTGCCTGCCTGGAGTGTATAGCCCCAAATCTCTTTGGTTAAAGGGGTATATAAACAAGGCATGGCAGAGGTTGGAACCTGCATTACAGAGGTCACATTTCTTTTCTGAGGCAAGGGAATACTCACTCAGTCAGCTCAAAAATACTCTGTGACTGAATAAAATCTGAAGAAACTGAAGAAGAGATTAGAGGACCAAATCCCAGGCAAGGGAAAACAAGCAGTTGTGATGATTAATAGACACAAGGACAGCTCATAGGAAAAGAATAATGAGACATGGAGCATGATGTAACAGAAACAGGCCAGATGGCGGTACAGCTGTGGGGAAACTCAGCTAGTTCTAAAATGAGTCTTCAGTTATTCAGACTCCTGACTGCAGATCTGAGCCACTGACTGCAAAACAAGCTCTGGTTGTCTCAAGCAAGAGGCAGTTTGTTAACAATTACCCAGTTGAAGGCAAAGTGGAGCAGGTGATAGTAAGAAATCTGCTATGGCACGTCTGATGAAGAGCCATTCAAGAGTGTCCATGGCCTCTCTTTTCTTGCTATGGCATAGATTTAGAGATACTTGAGAAAGTAAAAATATAACTTACACCTAAATAACTCAACAGCTAATAACTTTGCTTGGTACTGGATTATCCAGTTGACATCAGTTCCAGGAAATCTTTTGAAGTCATGCAATACCTGCATAGATGACTCAGTGTGAAAACAGGAAAATTAATCCATAAATAGATTGAAAAATATAGTAGTATGGAATTTCTGTGATATCACTGAATGCTTGTAGTCTACCAGTGAGAAGAACCACAAAGGAAAAACTTGACACTAGTCTAGGTCAATTCTCACGTGAATCAGGATAATTCTTCAGAAACACCAATGCTCTCAAATTACTAACTTTCATGATAGAATTTAGCAGCTACCAGCTACCCAATATTCAGCATGATGCTGTTCTTACAGTAACAAGAGTTAAATGGAGCAGTGTTTCAGTTTTAGAACAGCGTGCCAAATGTATGTCCCAGAAGTCTCTTCTGGGGAAGTAGACTACGGAACCAAATGCCAGTCTCCAAAGAAGTGAAAAATGAGAAGTAGCAATGATTTCAAGAGACTTTGCATACAAGTTCCTAGAAACTGTGCAAACTCTACAGTGACCTGAAAGGAAGTTGTAGTGAGGTGGGGGTCAGTCTTCTGAGTAACAAGCGACAGGACAAGAGAAAATGGCTTTGAGATGTACCAGGGGAGGTTTGGATTGGATATTAGGAAAAGATTCTTCACCAGAAGGTTTGTCAAGGATTTGAGCAGGTTGCCCAGAGAAGTGGTTGAGTCATCACTGAAGATGTTTAAAAGACATGTAGATGAGACACTTGGGGATATGGTGAATTTGGCAGTGCTGAGTTAATGGCTGGACTCAATAATCTTAGAGTTCTTTTCCAACTTAAATGATTCTATGATCCTATGATTCTATTATTTAAGTTGTCCTTTGGGATTTGAAGAAAAAATCTGCAGCTGATATAAAAATATACAGAATACTGCTGTTTCTGCCTCTGGTACTGGAGAAGAACTTCATGCACAAGAAAGGCAGAGTTCAGTGCCAGAATATTCAGAGACATTTAATATTCATCAACAAATACCATCTGAATGGTTTCCCTAAGTAATGCCATTAGTCTGCAATTCATTGACGTTCTTCCATGCAGTTGAAATGGTTTTCAGTGGATCATGACAAGTGTCACCGACAAGTGCTTGCCCTTGAAATATTCATGGCTGAATGCCATTCAGATGAGACGTCAACTGTCCACCACTGTATGAGCAGTGCTGAGGAATGCAGAAAGAATGCACTGGTTTTCCCCACCTGATGAAATCCTCCCACATGTATCATGTATTTTTGCTCTTTTTGCCTTGCAGCCTATTGAAACATCACAGGATATTTATGTGTCCCAAAAGCAGATTGCTTTATTATCTGCACTGCTTTGTCATCACACTCCTTACCTACACACAAAAGGAATTGCTGTTCTTTTTCCTTGAGAAGCATCAGCTGTTTGTTATTGACTCTGTTATACATTATTTTAAAATCTCTGAAATTATTTACTTGCTATTAGTTCTTCCTCTCCAATATCACCCTTCACCAAAATTTCTGATTGTAATCCACACTGTTCAGATATAGGAATGAACAACACCTTACAAGAACGATTAGCCATGTGATATGAGCTGTGTGTGTTTTTTTCTGGTATTTCACTTCTGAAGAACTCATTCTGTCCTTCAGATAACCCCTAAGCTCTGTAAAATATTTCACTGATAATAAACTGTTTGGTTTTTTTTTAATTAACTAATTGAGTATGGTATAAGAATGGATGAAGTGAATATCTACCACAGCTTTTTGTCAGCTAATTGGGAGCTAACAAACTGTCTTCTCTGATACCATGTGCAATACCATCTTAAAGACCCCAAGCAAGAGCAATCTGACTTTACCATGAGAGGTTATTCTAGAGTATAAGAGCTACTGCCAGGAACATCTGACATGGTGCATTTCTCTCTCCGTAATTGCATGTTTTCTTTTCCAGCTATTACTCTTAAAGGAAGCCACCACCAAGGAAAAAGGGAACCCTTACTTTTAAAAAGTAATGGCATGATCTTGTGTTGTGCTCCCTTGAAACAACACTGACCAGTTTTATCAGTTACATTGAACAGATTTCTGTCAGACTGCTAAGCCAGGGGGAAAAAATTAACATAATATTAGGGGAGCTAATAATAGATTTGGGAAGAAGACACTAGGAAAGATTTAAAGACTGAAGTCCTCAGGTAAAGCCTTAACATACTGCTGGGATCACCAGAGGGTGGCATGGTTATTCAGAGAGCTGAACCAGCTCACTGAGACACTCTCCATTATTTTTATACTGATTAGAGGCAACTGAAGGGTATAAAAGGGATTACAAAGCATGGCTGCATACAATATCTGAGAACAAAACTGAGAAAGTCAGGTCTTGTCCCGTCTTTGTAATTCAGGCTGAATCTGACAAAATCCCCACTGTGAGACTAGAAATCATTTAGAAAGAGAATATTCATGTCTTTCTCTAGTCATAAATCATAGTGCTCATTTTAAAAAGTTCTCTATAAGCCTCAGGTTGGCATGACTATAAACTATTTAGATTATGCAAGCTTAGACTTTGCCTCAAAATGAGCAAGCAAAAAGAAGAAACATATATCAAAACCTCATTCTCCACTTCTAAACTCAATTTGGTAAATAGAACCAGCCATAAATCCTGCAAATGTTCTTGACTGGTTCTTTTTCATTACACTTTATCACCCATAAAGTCTGGGTTATCAGCTGACACACACACATACTAATAAAGAGGAAGAACTTTTACAGCCACTAGGATGTGAATTAGGAATGTTATGTTTGATTTAGAGTTTGATGCAGAAGAAACAGATTTTACATCTGCATTACTGGCTCAATGCTGTTGCTTTGCAGCTAGGTTGGCATTTTTCACTTCAGGAAGAAGAAAGTTACTGCCATACTGCAGTTTCAGTCCACTAATTTTCTATTGCAAGGGGACACTTCGACACCCACTGTTCAATAGTATCACCCCTTTCACCATAAATCGTCTCTCTTACTCCCCTTGTGGGAGTCTTTGCTGCTTACAAAATCTCTACAACCTTTTTCTCTAACACCTTCATGAATTTCTGTTCTATCCAACTGTTCACTGTTTACAAAAACCCCTCTCCTGAGACTAAAGATGAATATTTCATAATCTGCAGCTCTCTTAGAAACCTAGAAGAGAAGGGAATACTAGGCATGGTTTCCTGGACAGACTCGGATCTCCACACACATTGTCTTTTGAAAAAATAAATAAAATCAAGTCCAAACAAATGATCTACTTTATTGAGAGAATAACCTCAATTTCAATATAAGGTCCTAAAGAAGATTACTGATTGTGTTGGAGATCTAGTTCCTTCAGGATCTGAAATACTGAAGAACTTCTTAACAGGCATAAGAAGTAACTCCAGCTGATCTACAGGACCATGGAGGGCAGTGAGAAATTTTACCTTTAGTTAAAGAGTGAAGAGATATACTGCCAGTTTTAGCTATCTCTTGCAGCCTTAGTCTCCATCTTAGTCCCTTTTATGAATATATTGTCACATAGACTTCTCATGCAATAATTCCACAGATGAGCATTTATTTTATAACATCACTGGAAAAATTGTGTTCTTACACAGAAACTGTCATCAGAGCTATCCTATGGAAAGCTTCATACCTGCATGTGCTTCTCAGTGTACACAATAACCACACTATTATCTGCAATTAAAAAGAGATAGCAATCCTATGACTTCTAATTTACAGCTGAAACACAGTTTGTGCTGGAATAAAGGATAGGCATCTTGCACCAAGCAGCAAGCAGTAGCAAGAATTTTTAGCTATTTTCAAGACCAGAAAAAGTGACTTTCTCTCTTCTTACAATTAGAGCCTGCTCCACTGAGCCAGTGGCCTTTGTGGAATTGTCTCTTGTCCTACTTCCTTAGTCTAAGGGATGTCACCTTTGTGGGTGAATAAGGTTGATTATCTTCCCTCAAAAGAGAACTATTTTTAAATTTTTTTAGGGAACCCTGTTAATTATCTATGCAGAATGATGGCAGCTGAAGCAGACCCGGGAGTCAGGTCCTATGCATATTATTAAGGATTCCTTTCAGGACAGGAAACCAGCTTGTTACTCTTCCTTTGTTAATTCACTTTCCTGGGTGATGAAATGAGCTAAATGGCAGGTGCTAGTATGTGTAGTGGAAGTGTGTGTAGGAACAGGAAAAGTGGATGAAACTGCTACAACAAAGAAGAAATTAAAAGAAGCAGCAGCACCATGAGGACAGGAAAGAATTAAGCAGCAGATTTAGGGTGACAGGGATGATGATGCTATAAGAAAAGAGGAAACAACATGCAGTTCAGCATACATAAGTTATTCATAACCATAAAATGAGAATTGAAACAGCCACCATTAGAATGCCTATGAGGTGAAGCATTTCCTATGGCATAAAAGGTAACAAAGCAGGAAAATAAAGTGACAACCATTTTTAAATACTTTTCACCATTCCAAGTCAAATGAAATTTTTTGTATTTTCCAGATGTCACCTTTTTTGAGAGCTTATTTGGTATATGGGGAGACATTATCTGTGTATAAAGTCCACATAACAGCGACTTACTGAATGTGCCTGATACAAAATCCATTTTGGAACCTGTTTTATATATTGAGACACACTACAAACGTCGTTATTCTCAAAATGCCTCCTTGGTCTTAGCGGAAAACGGGGTTTTCTGGGTGAACAAACAGCTGCTCTGATGTGAAAATTCTGTGCGTTTCCTTAGAATTTTGGGAACAGTAAGGATAAATTGTTAAGCCACGACTCCGCTTTCCCGGTGAAACGCGAAGATCAGTTTTTCCGCTGCCGGGGACGGGGGAGGGAGACAGGTGTCGTGGGACGGAGCAGGGACGGGGGGCAGGACGAGGGGAGCAACTCACACGTGCACGGAGAGCACCCGCGGAGGGCGGAAGGTGCCGGCGGCAGGAGCCAAACAGAGGACAGTCGGCGCCACACAGAGCCCGATTTAATCGCCCCGAGGCGCCGCCGGCCCGGCCCCGCCGACGTGACCGGCGCGGCGCGGTGGCGGCCCCGCTACGTGCGGCCCCGATCGCCGCTTCCCGGGGCCGCTGCGCCGCCCCCGCCGCTACGTGAGCGCCGGCAGAGCCCGCGGCGGGGGAGGCAGAGGCGGCCCCTCCACTCGGCCCCGCGCACGCAGCCCGGGACCGCCGGCGGAACCGGGACACGGAGGCACGGTCCGTACGCCAGGAGCTGTAGGGAGCAATGCTGGCCTGAGGAAACTGAGGTCATGGAACTGGGATGAGTCCCAGGTCTGTACATTTCAGGGATGAAGAATCACAGTTTATGCTGGAGACTGAGGATTCAGCAATTTGGAAGTGACTGAGAAGGAGGCATCCGCACTATGAGATGCCCTGTTTGCAGCCTTGAGAAAGGATACTGTGTCCAGTTCTGGACTCCTCAGGATAAGAGAGACATGGAGCTCCCAGAGAAGAGGGTCCAGTGGAAGGCCATAAAGATGATGAGGAGTCTGGAGCATCTCTCTTATGAGGAGAGACTGGAAGCTGGCCCTCTTTATTCTAGAGAAGAGAAGATTAAGGAGGGGTCTTTTAAGTCCATATAAATATCTCAAAGGCAGGTGCCAAAAGTATGGTGGCAGACTCTTTTTGGTGGTGGCTAGCAACAGGATGAGGAGCAGTGGCCATAAACTAAAACACACTAAGTTCCATCTCAACACAAGGAAGAATTTCTTTACATTGAGGGTATCAGAGCACTGGAACAGGCTGCCCAGGGAGGTTGTGGAGTCTTCCTCTCTGGAGACATTCAAAATCCACCCTGTACACATTCCTGTGTAACCTGCTCTAGGTGACCCTGCCTTGGTAGGGTCATCGGACTAGATGGTCTCCAGAGATCACTTCAAACCCTAAAAATTCTCTGATTCTGTGAAATGTGATCCTAGGTGCTCCCAGTGTGAAATGCCACAGCACAGAATATTCAGTAGGCCACAGCTGAGATGCTACCTGCAACTCTGGTTCAGTCATCTGATTCTGGTCACTCACACTCAAACACAGGTGAGCTGGGATTTGCATACCTGCTGAGAAGACTTAAAAGCAAGATAAAGAGAATGGAAACTTTTGCAAAACAAAAGGAGAGGGAAGAATACTGAATACTTAGCTAGCCGGAGCTCTATGAGTTCCTGACAAGTTTTATATATATATATATATATATATTTGCAGTGGTAGGAAAACTGGACTTGAGCAGGGTGTCATTTCCAATCTTCTGATAGATGGGCCAGGAGTGTTTAGATACCTCAGCAATAAATCATGCAAATAAGTAAATACACAAACAGTAATGACATTCCTAATGTACTTATGCAGGGGGCTCCAACAGCTGTGCAAATGTGAATGCCATACACATATCTATCACTCAGCAAAAAGCTAAGCAGGAATTATTGTTGAGCTGGGAACACTGATGTATAAAGAGGCTGAATATCTGGTATGAGTCCATTCCACAGGTTTTCTTGTTAGTAACCAGAAAGCTTCACTGGGCTGAACTAGCAACACACAAAAGATCTGGAGTGCAAACAACCCATATAAAAAGCTTTCCTAGAGAACGAGAAAGGGGTCTATACCTGCCTGCTGTAAGAACCATTCACCACTTAAGGTGGGATGAGGGCCCTGTCAGTTTCTCGGGAGTGGCCTATGTTGTACTATAATACTGTGTTCTTTATATCCCAGGGATAATAGAAAATAAATCAGAAGCTTCTCTGTCAATTAAAGGACCCTTAAAGTGGCTGTATATTTTGCTTGGGCACATCACAACAGTGTAACAGTGTTCCCCCTGAGTGAAAGAACTATGTAACTGGGAAAAAAAAAAGTGAGTAAGAGACAGAACTGAAAGAAACCACAGTAACCCTATATTTTCCTTTATCACAATAAATGCAAGTCTTCATTTACATTCAACCAGCAACAAAAATTGTTTTGCATCAGCTGTCCTTCACTGGCCCATACTTCCCAGATACTTGTCAGCACTCTCAGCACAAGACTGTAGCTACAGGCAATCTAGTGAAAAAGCAGACACTTTCCTTTGCTAAACTTGGCTCATGAAGAAAACACAAAACAAAACCAACCAACTAGCAAAACTCAGTGACAGGCTTTTAAGGATTCATCAAAGAAAAAGTGTTGGTCTACCTGTGTAGGCACTGGCCTCATAACAAAGGCCAGCTCTCAAAATACACACCTGCAGTAGGGAAAAAGTTGATGTCTCTCCCTGGTCTCACGCAGTCCTTCATGTCCCACACCCCAAACCAGTGGTCTCAGGCAAAGCTAAAACACAAATCTTTTCATCTAGAAACCATCATTCTCCCATTATACCTGAATTCTGGGCTGAAAAAAATTGTAGAGAGCAAATAATGCATCAGTCTAAAATAGGTTCTTTGTTTTCACTTTTCCCCTACAGGTTATATTTCTGTTCCTTGAATACCCAGCTTCTTCCGTGAAGCATTAGAGGAGCCCAGCAGAGCCCAAGCACTTTAACTTTCTACCACTTCTGATACACACAGCCCTCCCCTTAGTGAGAAGCTGGACCTGACCTTCCTCCATGATGCTGAGTAAACCTTGGGAGTCTATCCCAGTTCTTTCATTGCTTTGCTACAGGGTTTGTAGAAGTGAATTCCTCTTTGTCAGTTTTCTCCACTGGAAAAATAATGGTTCATTTTATTCTCATGAGGTTTGAGTGTCTCCTGAGTCATGAAAGGCTGTCAGCCAACTGAGAGAGAAGACATTTCCCATGGAATGGCATCTGTTTACGTAAGTTTTATTGCAAAATTTTATTGCAGGTGAATTATCGGACAGCTTCAGCTCATAATTTTTAATCCTATCTATTTATGTTTCTGTAAACAAATTTCCTTTGCCTGGTAAATGAAATGAAAGAAAAAAATTAAAATGGCTTTAAGCAACCTGTTTCCTACAGCAGACATATTTTTTTCCTTTCTGTGAGGCATTCTTTATGACACAGCACATATAGCAGAAAACAATTCTGGGCTGGACTCTGTAGCATTACTGTTGAGTCACACCATTGCTAGCAGCCGCCAAATGAAATGGTTGTGGAAAGGTTTTTCTGGACCTGTATAAATGATGCCAAATGCAAAGCACTGGAGCATTGTATATTGTATTTTTTCTCACATGTTCTAGGCTTCATTTTGGCACATTTCTAGACAGTAGTCATATTTGTATTTAGGCCTGCATCAAACAATTCTATAAACTCATGTGAGGCCAAAGCTTGTCCTAAATAACTTAGAATGACAGGTCGGAAAATCTATTTATTTCAAATTTATGAATGCTGAATAAAGCTATAAAATTGCTGTACCGTGGAAAGGCTAATATTGTAGTGAATCAGCAATCTTCTACCACAGCTGGTGTCATATAACTCCCTGAAAAGGGAAAAATATCTAAGTGAGTCATTGCCATTAATAGTCTTCCATTTTAAAAGGACTGAAGAAGTGTCTTAGAAGAAATGTATGACTGCCCTTGCACCCAGTGGTCTGTAAGAGTTGGAGATGTGTCATGGAAAAATCTCAGAAAAAAAGAAGGAACAAAGAGCAGGAAATGGCTTTTGAAAACAAGGATGTTCAGAGCTCAAGGAACTCAAAGGAGTACACTTTGACCAAGGGAATTCTTTTGACCATTGTACTACGAGAAGAAAAATGTAGCAAGTTCTGAGAGAAGGAGATGGGGTTTGGAGCATACACACAAAGTGGGAGGGAAGAGGCAGAAGAGAAAAACGTGAAGCTGAGCAGATTCTTCATGTCACAAAGGAAGTACACGTGTGAAAAAGATGAGGCACAGGAATATGGCACTTACAGAGAGATGCAGGAACTCAGAACATCTGCAGTGAAATATTTCCACTGAAACTAAAAGGCATGTGTCTCTCTCATTGGTGGAACTGGGCTTTTTATCCAAGAAATCGGAAAAGTTCTGGATCTTTGGTTTGCTGTTTTTTCAATTTCAAGAGCTTGCTTTCTTCTGTCTTCCAATTTCCTGCATATTCAATCTCTCTGTATTAGGATGACTGTACTAAATTACCTGATCTTGGCCATTGGTCACACTTCCAAAGTACTCTCCAGGTAGAGTAGCATTAGGGCCAAGCTAAGTCATCACAATTCATCTGTTCATAACCACCTACTGAGGCTGCATCTCCCTACAGAAAGCAGAATAAATGTGATAGGAACCTAGAAAATAAGGCAAAATTATAATAGGGAAAAGAGCATCTTCATGTTAACCTTTGACACAATGATTTCAAGTTGTGAGTTTGCACTGAAGCAGAACAGAGCACAATTTACGAATGTGTTTCTGGCTGTTTATGGCTGAAATGACCACAGCTACACCCTTTAGCAGTGGAAACTTCTGGTTTTTTCTTCCCTTTGTGAGGAAAACTGAGCAAGCAGAGGTGGGAAATGGCCCTGCTTTGGCTCCCCTGTGCAACCCTCAAGCCCCAGTGAAGGCTTGCCAAGCATCATCTCAGGTTTTCAGTGCTGATACACTGAGGACTGGCAGGCAGTTCAGTGCCCTGTTCTCTAAGCAGTGGCAATGGGAAGGAAGAGAAGGCACTACTGGTTAGTTAATCGCTTTTTATGGACTGGCAGGGCTGTGCCCTTTTTTAGTGGTCAGAGGGATAAGAGCATCTCAAAGTTTTAGGGGAAAGATGGTATCAGAGACTTATAGGTGGGGAACAACAAAGCAACAAAACAGTGGTGCAGCTGCCCTTGGTTTTTCATTATCTCCACAATGGCATTAGATGCAAAGAGAAACCATGAGAACTGAGCCATCAAATAAAAATTCTCATTGACATAAATTAAAGCACATTTAATCACAGGTGAAATTTGTTCTTTTTAGCTGTCCAGAGAGTACTGTTATTGATGCCTAAGCATTTCTTGTGTAAGAGCAATAATGTCCCAATGTGTTTGTCTAAAGAAGGAATGTTTGCCAATAACAACAGACTCAAAAACTGAAGCCAAAATTTTGAAATGAACACACAATGCTTTCAGATATGAGGGCCATGTTAAGCCGTGACTTAAAATTGGCAAGAGCTATGTCTTAAGGACCCTGTCTCTTGGTAACTTTACTCATTAATTCAGTCTCTCACTGTTGACTCATTCAAATTGCATCTAAACAGGGAGAAGCTCACATGCTTCTCTTCTCAGCTATGAACTGTAAACATTTTTATGAAGGCAGAAATTGTGGTTAACATGCTATATGCTTGAAAATACATTATAAGTCTCATGACTTAGCTGAAAATAGCTAACAGGAAGCAGAAGAAAATGGGAAGAAGAAGAAAATGCCTCCCCCAAGGCATTAAATATCTATCTCTATACCAAAAGTATGCTTCTGTGCTCAAGTTATTCAGGCATGAGGTCTCAGAAGAAAAAGCCAAGTGATGCCTCTGCACAGTTCAGCAGAAAGCCTTCTAGTAAGTAGTAATCCAGTAATAAGGACCTCACCTGAGAGATGAGGAAACAGCCTAATTTAGAGAAGGGATCAGTTGTGTCTTCCATCTCTTAGGTGAGTGTCCTAATCCACAGGCAATAGATGATTCTAGGATTGAAGCTTCTCCTTCTGTAGCAATTTCTGTTGTGGATCAGATAGTAAATGTGGCACTGAGAAAGGCAGGAGTCTGGCTTCAGAGCCACCTGAAAAGAGTGGTCTTCTAGGAAGTCTGAGACTCATGACACTCTGGCCTTCTGGACTCAGGATGTAATCTTGCACGAAGCTCTCTTGTAAGCCAGGTGAGTACTTTGGCTACCATGCCCAAACTTACCAGATCCACCTGGAACACACTTGTCCTGTCCCATTAATACTGCAATGTTGCAACAGGGGATTTGGTTCATCAGCACCTGCACCCTAATGGTCTGTTTTCCCTCTGACCTAGTTACTAGACCTAAAATTTTGATTGTCTAGGTCAAGCTCAGATGCATGCAAAATTGGAAAATCTAAGCATGCTATTAAAAAAAAAAAAAAAAAGGAAGATGAAACCTTTGCTTTCTAGAAAGTTCATGGTTTCATTTGATACAAAATAAAGAAATGCCTTCCAGACTTCAGAAATTTTAATGGTGTTTTAATGGAAAATTATTTTTTTACAGTTGTAGTGCTGTTGTGGACAATTGTAACAGAAATGCTAAGAGTGGTATGAATGCAAATTGAGTGTGGAAATTCTGAAAGAGACCCAGCCAACACGTTCCCAGCCACCATCTTCCTCAGGCAAGTCAGGAGCACCCCAGGACCTCTGTGTCATTATTGCAGTGAATTAAGCCTGCTTGTCCTAGGACTCTGGTCCAGGCATGTCTGCATGCACCCATTTTTCAGTCGTCTTTGGTACATTCATCTCCTCTGCCTTAGGAAAATATTCTGGCCCACTTTGGCCAGAAAATTTGTGCATCCATTTTCTATGCTGTCCCTCAGAATTCCAAAAGCAAGAGTTTAGGTGCTGGACTGCAGTGAATCTAAAAAAAGACAACTCTAACAATCCCACGGATGACTGAGGACTGTCTTAATGCAAGTATTACATAAATGAATAATGTTTTCAGTCCTAACTCTTTGTCATGCACAACAACCAGTAGATGGAGCTTATTTACCAGCACTGGAAGAACCAAAGAGTCTCAATTCTAGCATTTTTGGACAGTAAATAGCAGCAAGTCACACTGATGATAAATGTATTGTACTACACCTTACAGTGCATATCTTAATGTACAGCAGTGGCCTTGGTTGTGTCATTTTGTCAGTCCTTGAGTTGAAGAGACAACCCCTTGTGTCATAGATCTCAAGGTCCCCTATACAACTGAAAAAAGAATGGCTAGATTCACGTACCTTAAAATGTCCTTATTTACACACTCAACAAAAAATCTGTAAGAAATCCTTCTTTGTCCACCTTAAAACTTGCTGACTGCAAAGCAGAACCTCAGACTTAGGAATTAGGCAGCACAGATTCTCCTGTTACCAAGCGTTCACAGATATAAATCATTTCCATCTGGAGTGGTCTCACAATATAATTTTTATGACTGTGGCTCACCCTTTCCAGAGTGCTGTTTCCCTTGAATTGCTAGACAGCGCTCTGTTTCCCTTGAATTGCTAGACAGCGCTCTGGAGTGAGGGCAAAATCAAGCCCTGTGGCCAAGGGTGGTAAGGAAGCCTCCATCAATGTGTGCTGGCCTCGCAGGGCAGGGCAGAGCAGGGCAGATTAAGGCAAGGCAGCACATTCCCAGGAGGAACACTCTTACAGGCTACTTCAAAAGTTTGGGGGCTAACCTGTGCTTTAGATACTGCTGTCCTGCGTCACTGGGCATATGTCAAAAAGTGTACTGCTTGCTTGGCTGATGTATAAACTACAAGCTCTTTTAATGACTTTCAAACATGGTACCTCATTTTCTAAAATAAAGCAGTTTCTAAAGTTTTGGTTAGAGACAGTTTAAAACTTTTAACTTACGAGTATCGAACCAGAAATTCCTGAGGACTAGAAGTATAGTCGTAGAGATCAGTCACTTTCTACCTTACATATAGGTACTCACTGGACATATCATCAGATAGTATATCCCAAAGCACACTCTTGAAATTAACACAGAAACAGATTGTCTTTGATTTTCATGGGTTTGTTGTCTGGGGATTTTTTCCCCCCTGGCATATAGATTTCAAATATAAAGTTACCAGTTACCTACTACAATTTTACCAAGGAAAGAAATTTGGTTACTTTGAGGGTCTCAATAGCTGCCAGTCACTAAAGTAAGAATTAGATAAGAACAAATATATATCAGAAAAATCCTCTTCTTTCTCAAAAGAAAGGCATTTTCTCTAAACATGCTGTGGTTTGAGTCCTTTTAAAGGTTTCCATTATTCCAAAACCAAAAAAGCCTTGAATTGCAAACAAAACAAAAGAAAATTGTCAAAAGAATGTTTGGAAGAAACGTGCATCTCTCTTTTCATGTGATTATATGAGTGCTCACTGTCAAGGACCAGGAGTTCCTCAGCCAGACAGTGCTCAAAGTAATCAGATCCTTTTAGGCATCACACTAGGCTTTAGTAGTTAAATTGTTTAGTAACTGGAAAAGAAATATTAACTATGTGGGAGACAGTGTTGTATGGAAAAGCATGCTGTGAAAGGCCAGTGTCCACAAAGGAGACAGAGGAGCCCTGTAAGAATCAATTTTATTCAAAAAAAGGGAGAGGCCACTAAGCCATTACCCCTGTGGGGCCTCTCCCGAGTTTTTGGAGGATGCAGCCTCCTTTAATCCTAAATTCCCAACCGCATGTTGCCCTCCTCCTTTCCCCATTGGCTGAAGTATTAGGAAGATACCGCCACCTAATATATATTCTCCCTTTAATATGTATCCCCCCTCATCACGCATTGTATGACCATTAAAATTTGTTTTAAGACAACCAGAGAAGTTAATATCCATAAGTCTCTCATTTCCCCCCCAAAGTTTAGAAGTTCAGCCTGTGCTCGGTTCTGCAATAAACTTGTGCAGCTTGATTTTCATAAAGACACTGACATCTATTCTTCCAGAATCTAACAGGTTCTTTTGGATCAAGTCACTTGTGAAGATATGAACACCCATTTCTCCTGTCAGTGTCCTAATGACTCCCCACTCTGTGCTTTGTCACAAGAGGAAAGATATATTCCTGGCATTTCAAAAGCTGTTGCAATTTTTCTTTGATTGAGATGTAGATACTTTCTTGAAAAGTAGTATCTTTGGAAAATTGTGCCAAAAGGATCTGGCACTCTCTTCCATCTCTACTAATCGCCATATATAAATTACAGATTGTGCTCCTGTAGCTTGCCTTCAGAGACACTTTTCACTGTGGCTGACAGTAGTTGCTGTAGTTTAGATGGGAAAAAAGATAGTGGTACTGATGTGATTTTGGCTCGATGTGCTATCTCTAGATCAGGTTTTAACATCTGTGCCTGAGGTTCTTCAGTAACCTGAAGAGGATGAGGAATTTCAGAAACTGATGCTTTGTCCTCTTGGTTAGCATGAGTTCATGAGAAGCTTCATTGCAGAGAATGCTTTGAACTGGAATCACTCTGAGCATTAAAATCTGTTGAGAACTTTCCTCTGCCAGCAGAGGTCATGCCAATATTTCCTTGGATGTGGAAATCTTTTGGGCTGTTCATTTGCTAATTCTCTAGTATCAGAACATATGTAGTGCTGGTATCCATCTCAAAAAAACCCATTAATTTTCTGGGATTCTTCACTGTCAGCCACCTCCTGCCTCCTGTAAATTTTTACATTTAGAGGACAGGTTTCCTACCTGCCATGTGAGCTGAACTCTGGCTGCCTCTGTCTGCCCATATCTGTGAGGTTGCTGATGTTCAGTAATTGCTCTTTTTAGTGTCTAAAGATGCCTGAGAAATCAAGGCCACTTCCTCAGAGTCAGGGAGTCCTTGCCCCAAAGAGCTTATGAAGCAGAAACTTTAGAGAGAGAAGAAAGAAATTTTTTCCCCTGTTCTTGCTGACTAACCGAGTTTGGCTGACATGACACCCTGCTGTGATACAGGCAGAGGGGAGCAAGAAGCATAAAGCACAAATGTAGCACATGTAACTTCTTTATTGTGGGCAACCCCAGGAGTGACCCTGCCCTGCAGTAATGAGTGTGGCAGGGCATTCACTGTTAACCACTTGGGTGCCTATCAACAGATGGGGTGAGAAACAGAAGATGGAAAGGAAGGAATGGGTACAAAGACAAGGTAAAGAACAAAGTGAACAGCTGCAGAGCAGCAGCATCTTATGAAGTACCTCTGCACTTCCAGGAGCACAAGGAGATACAAGTTGGTGGTCTATTTGTGTTATATAATGTGCACAGTACAAGCTAGGAAGTGACATTGTTGAAGTTACCACTACAGGAGAACTGTAGTTACCACTGCTTTACCATCACATATATACTCATAAAATCCAGAAGTATGGATGCCTTATAATTTACTAATATTTCTTTTTGGTCAAGTTTGACAACTGTGTTAGGATGAGGGCCTAGGAATCCTGATGTTTCTGTCAGGGAGAAAAATCTGCTCATATACAAGTGAAACCACCTGCCTTTTGTGAAATTTCAGTGCAAACTCCAGTTTGTAAATTGTGTAGTTGAATTTACACCAGATGCCAACACAACCTTGATATGCTGCTCTGTGACATTTACCTTGCTCATCATGTTTTTTCAAGTCACAGTGGGGAACACTGAGAACACTGCAGCAAAAGGAAATAATGTCAGGAAAAGCGCCTGGGTTTTTGAAAGAACCCAGCACCTTATTAGGGAAATACTGGGAATGTAATGACTTTTCTGTCCTTTGGTGTGATTAAACACATAAATGCTCTGGGTTTAAGGGCATATTGGCAACTCAGATGTTCTGGTATTTGAAGCTGTAGGATATATGTCAGTTTAAATCCAGATAGCCAGGGATTAGTATCAAGGCTTATTTTAATACAGAAGCCACACAGGATTAAAGGAACTGCTTGCTTTTCTTCTCATATGGAGAGGGTGAAAATAACTCCTGAAGACCTCAAGATTTATGCATCATTTAAGTCCTGTTCTGACGCTGCTAAGTAGAGCATTGTGATGTATCTCTGCATAAAGGTGACCTTAGCATAGCAGGAGTACCCCAAGGTGTTTATCTGGCCCCTGCCAGGACATGTGAGAGAACTGAAACTCTTCTTAAAGGCAGATTTATAGCACCAGCAAGAACCTGATTAAACTAAGAATTCTCCAAGGGTTTTCTCCCTCAACATAAGTATTTTATTTAAATATTTATTGAGTTCTGTACTGTGTCTCATAAATGGTATTTGTGTTATTTAAATATCTTCCACATGACTACTTTTGAATCCTGCTTCTAATCTAACCCTTTTAATCAAGTTCTCTTTATTTTAAATTAAACCTCTACATTGGGGTTGTACAGCTTATTGCTGATTTATATCCTAAATCATTGGCTTTCTACAGTTTCCCAAATTAAGACTCAGGCTGCCAGAGACTGGCATGATGGAGTTTCTGCTGGAGCCTGCCTGCCAGCAGATGTACAGCAGTCTTCCATGGACACATGAGATTAAACTCCCTTTAAGGTCAATAGCACTGTTCCCCTGTGTTATTGAAACAAAAATTCAGTTTCAAAGAGTTTAAAGTCATATATATCAATTATGATGCTCTAGTCTGACTTCTTCCAGAGGACTGACCAAAGCAACCCAGGAAGTCCTGTTTAAAGTCCAGGGCTCCCCTCTGGAAGGTAGTCAGGCTTCTAGGAAGATACTCTTTCTTGTCATAGAGACTATGAACAACAGGGAAATCAGTACACCAAACTATCCTTCACTGTTAAAAACATGCAGATACATGCACGAATTGTAGTAAGAGTTTCAGATATTCATAACACACTAGATGTCTCATTTCTAATTTTTTTGGGTCTTCTTTCCCACCTTACCATGAGGTTTATTGCCAATCTTTGCATACCAAAGGCAAGCTCCTCTGATTTTTTTTTTTTTACTCCTTATGGAAATTGTATTTTGACTGGCAATCACGACACTGAATAAAGGCACAGAATCTAGAAGTTCCTAGGACTCTGTAGAAGAGCAGAAAAAGCATAATCATGGCTATAAATGACAATGTGGGGCATTCAGCTACCCTTCTAGTTACTGCTGCCCTCTACTTCTATGGGTCCAGAAATCCTAGAGTCTGTGGGGAAGCAAGCAGAAAGGAAAACACCACACATGTTAAATCCCCAGCCTTTTCTATCAGCATAGAAAACAGTCACAGACTAGCTCCTGACACAAGAATACAGGATCATTGCTGTCAGTCTGAGGGATGGATAAATGCCACACCTAAATATTCATAGAAGAGTTGTAATGATTTAGCTAAAAAATAATTGCATCACACTTCTTTAGTTCAACCAGTGCGCAGAGTATGTATGCACATAGCCTGTACTAGTCTGAGGGAAACTTCACCAGGATCAGCAAGGTCTAAAGGGAACACACAGCTAAACCGGCGCAATATCATCCCTCTAATGAAACAGATCCATTTCCTCTGTGTAATGAACTGGTTTTCAGACTCCACTGCCTGGTCTGCACCATCATTTATACTGACAAGAAAAGAGTACCTTACCAAATCAGCTGAGGGGATACTTCTTATCAGATCAAAAATTCTCAAGGCAAAACCAAGGCTAATCTAATAATGACTTAATGCCTTTCCTGTTAGGTTTTTTATTTATAAAGCAATCCAGGAAGTGGCAGGGACTATAGATCAGTATGATTGATCTCCACAATCCTATGAGTATGGGGGTAATTGCTTATTTGACACATGTGTGTGTCCATCAGGTTTCTTAGCTAAGCAAATTCCTCTGTGTAAATAATCTTGCAAATCACACAGGGACAAATTCTGTCCAGCCTGTACTTTATGTGCAAGATGCTAGCAATTCTAGGACTCTGTATCTGTAGACCCCAGTAAAATTAAACCTTGTTCAAGAATCCACATGACTACAACCATCTCATTAAGTACAGTGAAGGTCCTTGCTGCATCCTCCTGTATAACAGTGCTGGAGCAACTCTGGGATGCTGCAGCATCCTGATGTCCTGCCTCCTGGAACAGCTGACTCCTATCCAGCTCAGTAAGCTACAGCCCTTAGAGGCTGCCAGCCTGAAGAGCCAGAGAGCACTCAGAGGATGCAGTATTTCACTGATTCACCCCTGGAACATGGCAGGGATCAATTATGTGACACACACACACATAATGTGCCAGCTCTGCAATTGCTCTGCAGTTCACTGTTAGGGAAGGTGTTAAACTGTGGGAATCAAATGGCAGGAGGAGGTGAAAATTGATTGAAGGTCTATTTTATTTCTTTTGTTAGATGGCCTACCAAACATACAATGCCAGAAAGGTCTAGTTCCTGGCCTTTGCTCCTTCAAGGCCTCCCATCTGAGACACAGGGTGCATGGAGGAGTATATGCCCCACAGATAGCCAGCTAGCTGTGAATAAGGAGAGATCTTATTTGTCTAAGAACTCCCCTTCTTGAGTAGCCCCAGTGGCCTGTGAACAGTGGAGTGTAAATTCTTGCCTTGCAGTCTCTCTTTAGCTCCAGGAACAGGGAGTCCAATGCATCTGCAAGTTTTGAGGTAATCAGAGGCCACAATGCCATGCACAGACACATGAGAGGAGCTGGGATCTGTCACAGTTCATTTGGTTGTCAGCTCTATTCTGATACCTACAAGAAACATTATCCCTTGCTTTGTAAGAATAAGCTTATTTGCTCAAGATTTGTATTTGAGGCATGACTCTAACGCTGTCTGCCGTAGTTATTCAGCAGGAAATCTGCAGTCTCTCACTGAAATTATAGCAAGTCCCATATTTGCTCTGTATATGTTATGTAAGAGTTACTATTCTGGGCTATGCTAAATTTAAAAGAGAAATCTATCAGGGACTCCCACTAGCAACTTGGGCATTGAAATGTTCAGGAGAACCTCCTTCTTTGATTAGGCAGATTGTGAGCAGAAAAGCAGAGTTTGAAGCTTAATTTACATCCCAGTTCAAGTCAAAAGAGAAAATTGTAAAGCCCTAGACAAATTGTCAATGATACTGTCATTTAATTTACCCCCAGAATAAAATTTTAGTTAGAGTGACACACAGAATTTTAAAGGGGCAATATCCCGAGGCCCCTCACCAACAGATTAAATTCCTTTTCTAGACTGGTTAGGGAGGGTCTGGTATACAAGTGATACAAACCATGGATGGTCTACACTCAAGCCATGTAGGCTTATTTGAACCTTGTGAAAATAAGCTCTCTTGACTCCTGAATATTCACAGCTCAAGTAGGGCTCACACACAGACCTTGTACTGCTTTACCTCCTAGAAGTGATTTTTAGCTACTTTTAAGTGGTTAAAATGCCAACTGAATGCCATAGAATATGTGATAGATTGCTTGTTGCTTTCACCCTACCCACATTTTACTAAATAGCAACAATAATTGGATAACTACTTAATTTACCAGCACTAAGAAAATTATGGGGGGGCAGGGGGGGAAAAGATAAACACTAAGAGCTACATGTTCAAATGTTTACTGGCTCATAAGTGTACAGCATAAACCTGTAGGAACCTAGATGTTTTGATCAATGTTTGTAACATAATGAGTATACACTGTCTCTGAAAACTTTTCATTCAATGACATAGGACAGCAGATTGTAAAAAGGCTTGAATGACTCTTTTTGGAAAGCTTTAGCAAGAAGGCAGATAAAGTGAGACTCCCCCAAGGATGATGTTGTGACAAACAGGTCAATAGCTAAAACCGTGACTGGTCCCACTCTGCTCTCCATCCTAACTCCAGGCAATCTCATTCAGTTCAAATTCAGCTCCAAAGGCTGTGTAAGGCCTCAAAAGATGCACAAGCTTTCTGTGCAGCATTTCCTGAGGTGCTGTGTGCATGCCAGAGGGAGAAGCCCATTCCAACCCGGGCTCAGTCAGTTTGCTGCACCAGCATCAGGGCAACACTCCTGACTGCCAGCAGCGTTTGGGCAATGACAGACTGGTCAATAGGTTATTTTCCCCATATATTCACTTCCAATTAAACGTTTTACCATTAAACACCTTATCATGGTCCAGGCTAGGTGGAAAAAAAAAAAAAAAAAAAAAAAAAAAAAGGCATCTGAGGTTTTTAAATCTCGGTGAAACGCTGAGAGCTGTGTCTTCAGCTCTCATTTAGGAGGAGTTGGATGCAGGCTCACCGTGAACAGGAATGGTGCGTATTTATCACCGTAGCTTTTCACACGTTCTGCAACCGGCGTGCTGTAGTGTGAGCAGCAGTTCTTCGCTGCTGATGTGGATTCCACGGGGACGGTGCCTCCCGATACACTGGGAAGGAGCTGGGGCTCATTGAGGCACCCGAAAATCCCCATCTCCGCCCAGCATAGGGAGACATCACATGTAGACTACTGAAACTGCTGCTGCTCGCTCGCTGTGCCGAGAATCAGGCGGCCCTACAACACTTTGAAATGCTTGTACTTCTCCCCCAAACAAGAAGGACAAGGGGCCCCTCAGCCGGTGCCGCGTCCCTCCCGCGCGGCCCCCGCCAACAGCCCTCGGGCGCCACAAGATGGCGCCGTGCGCGGCTCCCAACATGGCGGCGGCGTGAGCGGGGCCGGCGGCGAGGCGCTGTGGCCGGTACCGGGAGCAGTTTCCCTTCTCCTGAGGGAAAACGCGGGGCCTTGGGTGTGACAGCCCTGCCCGTGGCCTCCAGTGCTGCGGGGGACACTGCGGATGAAGGCTCAACCACCCAAGCACACTCCAAAGGACTAGAAGACCCTTGCTTGTGGTCAAGTAGTGATGATTAACACACGCGTTGCACACACGCACACCTCTTCTTGTCCCCGAATTTTCAGGTTTTCATTTTCTTTCGTTTAAGAAAACCAAGCAATGACACGAAGATCTTCAGCAAAGTCTTGCAACAGGTCAGCGATAAGGCAGGGCAGGAGCAGCGGGGCGCTGAGCTGCTGGTCCTGCTGGGAATGCTCGGTCTTCAGCTGGGATAATCCAAATAACCATTGCTCTGTGCAGCCACAACTTTTCAAGCAAAGACCTTCATGGAACTGAAACCCAAACGTGACCGAACCCCCCCTGTGTATCAAAAGCAGAGAAATCCCAGGCGGTTCTGGTGTGCTGTCAACATTAACGGGGCTGAGTGGGCTACTGCTGCTCCGAGGGATTACCACTGCTCTTACAGATGAGAATAATTGTACTGCGTTTCAATCCAACACCGGGCTAAAGAAAAGAAGGCTTAGAGGCAAGTAGCTGTACTTTTAAAAAGTTAAAAAGGCTTACTTTTTATCTTTTGGAAAGCTGAAGCTGTACAGAAATGTTTCGGGTCTATAGTCCATGAATAGCTGCAAAATGGAGCCACATTAGTGAGAAAACTCTAAAATATACAAAAAATCTCTGCACTTTTAAAACACTTGCCATTGGTGTAAATTGTAATGGGGATCAGTGCCAAAGCTGGGATTTTAATTCAGGACTTTTACCTCTCAGCCAGTCTGGTTCCTGTGTAACAGTGCTATGATAGAAAATTATCCCCATGGAGCCAATTGTACCTTCGAAAATTTGGAAAAGGTGGGATTCCCCTTCCTGCTGAAGTGATGTTCAGCTATTGCAAGAGTATTTTACTGTGTCTTCCTCCCAGGCCACCTCTGGGAATTGCATAATCCATAATCTATGCCAGAAGGATTGGATGTATTTAGGAGCTCACTCAGTACCCCTGGAATATCTCCATAAAGTTATATATTCCTCCTGGATGTTCAATCTTCCTGTGAAATCACCCTGCCAGAGCATCCAGAGTGGCTTCTGGGACAGCATCAGGCCAGAGATGGCCTCCTCGTGGCTGCAGCACCTCTCCCAGATCCCTAGAGAACATCAGAGCTTGCAGCAGCTCCACTGTCTGCAGGGTAAACCTGGGAGGGAGTCATGAAGGCATTTTTTCCCTCTACTGTGCCTCCTACAGATTTTTCCTTGGGAAGGGATGATCTAAGCCCATGTGATTTGGGATTCAATGTCTTTACCCTAACAACAACTGTATTGCACTTCCCAAGTGGAAGTAAAGCGTTTTACCTCTCTGCCACTGTTGAGCAGCTGTTAGTAGTCTGTACAAAGTATATCTCTGTGCCAAAATTCAGGCTTCTCCTTTAAGTAACTTACAAACTAGCCTTCTGGAAATGTCTTCTGCTTATTTAAGCGCCAGCACTGCTCTCATCACTGGGGGAGGAGGGGAGAGCCGAAATATGAGGTCATGCTCTAGTCATGTGACTGCTGCAGCATCTGTCAACTGTGATACAAATACTAAGCTATAACTGTGCATTTATGACATTCAAACCTGCTCAGCAAAATCTCTCCTCCTCTCTGGTGCCTTTGCCCTTTTTCTACCTAGGGATCATCTTAAAAGTTGCCTAAGCAAACCTGCACCACAAATCATAAAGCATACATTTTGGTGGTCCTGTTGTACTGAACATTCCTTTGTACCGCAAAAATCACATTCTAATTAAATCCTTTCCCTGCAAAAAGCTTCGGGGCAGTCTCTAGGGTGGGACTTCTAGGAGTGGCAAATTTAACCACTGTGTTTCAGGAGAGCTCTGAGCCTGTTAGGCTGAGCAGGACTGAACGCAGCTGGAGAAGCTGGGGTTTGTGACCTTTTTCTGAACTATCTGCAAGATTCTCACCTCAGCTGCAGTGTGGCTGTGGAGGTTATGCAATCACTGAATAAAGTAGTTTGGGATTTGGGTTGGGTTTTTTTTTTCAGTGACTGTTTTATGACTCCAGGGATAGCCAGATCCATTGTGGGTTACGTCAGGAGGTGCAACAGCACACCAGTGTTTTCTCTCTCTCTCTCTCTCTGCAGCCTGCCTTCTGTATTGCAGACTCAGAAGCATTGCCAGCACAGTGTGAACACGTTCCCATTGTTTACAAGTTTCCGTTTTTATTTGGTGAGCCATGGCAGAGAAGAATTAATACAGACTGTGTACTGGGTAATCCCTGAATTATTAGAACCACAAATATATTTAATTGCATAGGATCCAGCAATATTCAACATTTCTTCTGAGTAGTAAATTCATCAGAACTGTACAAGGCCTTATAGATTAGCCCCTGTATGACACAGATTACTCACTAATTAGCCAAATGTAGTTTTTAAAGAAAAAATATAAGAACATCATGCCATACCAGAATTCAGCTAGCTCAGCAACTTAACATCAACAGAGGCCAAGGTCAGTGCTTAGGGAACATTTCTCTCAGAGAGTGTTTTTTCTCCCAGGACACTGTAGCAGTTTTTTGGCAAAGTTGAACAGTTTCCTGAGTCAGAGATGGCATTTGGATCATCATATTTAATAGCCAAGGGTGGAATCATCCTTCACAAATCTTTCCAATCTTTTAAAAGCACACATCCATTTTTGCTGCTACAACTGGTGTTATGAGTCACAACAGCACTAAGCACCATGTTAAAGCAATTGTTTTCTTATTGTTTAAAACCTGCTGCCTGGCAATTTCATTACTTTTCAGTTCACATCAGTTCACATTTATCTCAACTGTTAAGCATCTGAAGACCACTGGTCACATTTGATGAGTTATAAGCTGATTCATTATTCTCTCCACACTCAGTAGAGAATCAGAGAGAAAAGTAAGCAAAATATTGAAGTGGTGGGAAGAAGGACTACAATCCTTCCTGGCAGTATTTGGGCTGTCTCTGACAGCTAGCAGCGATGTGGGAGAAGAGCTGTGCTCTGTAGCTACCCTAAAAAACCCATCACATATCCCTGAAGAAATCTGTTAAAGGGGGAGTGAAGAACCTCTAAGACTCTTGTAGCTGTTCATTGGAAAAGGTTAACAAAGGAGAAAAAAAGTTCACCAACAATTCCCCTTAAAGCTTTGAATTCCTTCTGCTGCTGCAGAAAGAAACCAGACACTCAGCTCTACGCTCCTGCCAGTATTCCCTCAGTTGAAGAAGACACTTACCCAGGTGACAGTGAGTGTGAGGTTAAGACAGGCTTAATATCACAAGTAGATGAACATACTAAAGCGTCCTGAGGATGTGATGGCAAATAATGCTTCAGGATGGAAATTGCAATCTCCAGGAAATTTGCGATCCATGAATAATTTTTAAAGAGCTTACAAAAATTGGCAGAGGCTAACGCTGGCAAGGGAGAAGTTACATGGACCTTGCAATTTGCTAGCAAAATCCTTATTGATTAACCCAGCTCTGACACAGTATCAGTAACAGCAAGAGTGAGACCACCCTTTAGACATACCCAAATTTGAATCAGCCTCATCCCATGCTTTAGTGTTATAATTAACAACTGTGCTATGAGTGTGATGTTTGCAAACAACTAGGGACAAGACTTATATCACATCCCTTGGCAGAAAATGAAACTGTATGTCTGTAGGTATTTGACATATGAGAAAATGCAAGGAAAAAGACCAGTAGAAGATAAGGGCAGGCTTCATATTCTCTCCTAGGTATGTAATGAGTTAAGAGTGCTATCAGGCCCAGCTTCTCACTTTGGGCTGTGAGGTGCAGTACAAGCCAAAAGCTGCAAGTTCCGACTGTGAGCTGTAGCAGCTCAGTTTGCAATCTGTCCTCTCCTGGTCTGCTGGTAGCTTCTGACCCTTCTCTTGCATTCTGCATCCTTGCAGGAGTTAGGCTTTTCTCAGAGTGAAGTCTCCCTGAAGAGAGCAATATCTTACTGTAGGCCATAGTATGACAGAGCTTCTAACTGCAGCAGGAGATGTGTTACTATGAATGCCTTCATTGTATATGTCATATTTTGCGTTTGATAAATGAGCCCTGCAATGGGAGAGGTTTCCAGATGCAAGAAGTTCTCTGAGAGCTTCCTTAATAGAAAAAGCATTTGATGCTTGAAAGAGCATAGTAACAAGTTGGCACTGCATCTAAGCCTTTCATAACAGTTTAATTCACACCCTCTCTCCAAATGTAAATTAATCCAGATTGGGAAATGGTGGAAATCTGAAGCAATGCATGTAATTTGGTACAAGCATAGTGGTGGGGAACAAAGAATAAAAGAAAACACACTGCTCAAATCCTTGCATGAACATTAAGCCAATGTTTGAAAGCCTTCTGGTACTGAGGCTAATAGCACTGCTGACTCCAGCAATCAGAAACTGAGCATAAGGCCCCAAACTTCCATCCCTGCACCCACTAAAAAAATTTCTAGTATTTAAAACTTTACAGTTCAGCTTTCCACCTCTTTTTCAGAATTAGGAGGGAAAAATTTTTAACGAAACCAAGCTAAGTGAGGGCTTTGGAAATTATGACTTCAGAGCATGGATTTTGAGGAAAAAGAAACCTCTCAATGAAAACAATATGGCAGAAAAATATTATTCTTCAAAAAAAGTACTTGCTGTGCATGTGTTGGAAAAACACACAGACACAGACTGAATCATGTTTGGAAATGCTTTTGTCGGGTCGCTATTCTGTAACATGGCTCCATTTTTTTTTTAAACAAAAATTTCCCCTCTAATTATTGATTTTTAAAAACCAGGCCACTTCCCATTAAAATGTTCCTAGGCATACCCTAGCAGAGCAAAGACTGGCATCCTGCAGGCAGTCAGGCAGGTGGCAGGGCCCTGGCATAAAAGCTGCCATTAGCATGAGCACTCTCTAGCTGGTTCTGCTTTTAGCCCTTAACCCTTTTCCATGCCCTTTGGAAAGGATGGGTGTATCAAGTCCTGAACCTGGGAGCTGTCTGGGGGGTGAGTCCGTGTTTGTGTAGGTGATGCAAAGCAGATGGAAGGTGTTTTGGTTACTGCAGATGTGAGAAAGGCATGACCTAGTGAACAGGACTCATTTGCTGCAAGAGGAGTAAATGACTGGAGATAGCAGTCAGTGTGTTAATGCAGCAGCTTTGCATGCAAACACACAAAGCTGACTGCCACAGATCTACATCCAGCTACATCCAGCCCTGCTCCCAGGAAAGGACCTGAGGTGTTAATGTTATCTCTGATGTCAGAGTACAGGTCGCTCAAAATTAAAGATGTTCATAAATACAGCAGTGTTACTGTCTTAGGGGGAAGGTGGTTTATATCGCTTTCCTCTGATGACTTTACAGTGTGCAGTTATTTCTGCAAATGCTTATGTCCCAATGCCTGTCTCTTTGGATTCCTTGTGGTCAGTAAGACAGATTTTGGAGACCCACACACAGGAAGCAGCAGCATCTTTATCTTTTCCAGCTAGAGGATAACTCGAAGAGTGCAGTTCCATGTCTGAAAACATGAAGGAGAATTTTCTACTGGCTTTTAGGATAACATGAAGCTGCATGGTGAGTAAGGGAACTGGGGTTTGTCTGATGCCAACAGACAATTCTAGAACAACTCAACCAGCTTGATATTAAAAATATTTACAACCATTACTTCCAGGATTTTGGCAGTCATTCTAGTGAACAGATGATCATATTATTTATTTCTGGGAAAGGAAGGGGGCACACATTGGAACATGTGAGGAGGTGGCCATTTTCATTTAGGAATTTGTGAATTCAAAAGCAAGCCTGCTTTGACCTGGGAAGAAACATCTCTCTGAAAATATTTTGCATGGTTTCAATCATACTCAATCACTGGTTGCCACAGAAATCTTCCTCAGGGACAGTGTTGGAGTTATCTGTGCTTATTTTTTCCTCTCCTGCACTGCTCAGCTGCACAAAGGCTATGTAAAATTTATTTCTAAAGCAAGATTTGCTTTGTTTGAATTCATTCACAGACAAAATTCAGATATCATAGGAGCTGATGCAACTTGGCTGACTCATGCCACTGCTGAATTCTTTTAAAAATCTATTACTATAAGCTGAAGTCTACATCAATTTTATCTCCTTGAGTTCTTGATATTGCCACCCCTTTCTGATGATGGTTTAATAGGTGGAAGGATCATTGAGTTTGGTGGCAGATGTGCTCCTGTATATTCCTGAATGTTCATGAACATCTCCTGAGGTGTTTCCCCATTCTTAAGCTCACACAATAACTCCAGTTTTCCTGTGGAAAACATTTCTTCATGCTATTCTTTGAAAAATACAAAGGCTTGAATTGACTTTAAAACATTTTTTTCTTTGCCCTTGCCACCACAGCGTTTTCCAGCCATCCTGGAAGGAGAGTTTTCAGGCTGTGGAAATGGAAGGTCAAGAAGGTTTTTACCCTTGAGACACAGCTGGGGTGTAGAAGTTTACATCAGAGGATGGAAGGAGTGAGAGGTGTGCATCCCCTCTTTCCACTGACACCACTGGTCCTTCCTCTCTTCTGTCAGCATGACTCTTTTGCCACAGCAATTCCATCCTTGTACAGAACTCTAGAACTGAAAAATTCAGGTTCACTCTATCTATACACAGCTGGGATCAGTTCTAAAGGGTGTTCATGCACCTCACAAAGGGCTCACTCATATGCTTCTGAAAACCCAGCTGTAAAATGTGCCAGTGAGATCCATCAAGTATTTTGTGATAACTATCCTTCTATTTTTTTTTTTTTTTCCCTGAAGAGTTAGAAGCTGAGCTCAGTTGAAAACTGGTGCAGTGTTTTAGGCTTCAAACACTTATATATACATTTTAAAAAGCTGATTTCTCTGTATATACCTGCTAAAGACAGCTCATCCTTAGCTCAGTGCTTTCTGACTCTCATTTAAAACAGAACCCATGAGAGCAAGAAATAAAATAGCAAAATGGTGGTGAACACCATTCACCTGGTATAAAAGAGTCAGTCAGCAGAAAAGTGTTGAAATTCAACTACCATCCCCCACACAAAAGAAAACCCAACCCAGTCTACCAATGCATCTAGTCCTTACTAAAAATTCAGGACTCTTCAGAATTTTTTTCTCATCCCGAATCACAGACTGACACATTGCAAAGGTGTTCTCACAAATATATTTTAAGAACCAAGGAAATAGTGAATATCACTATTAAAGCATCTTTCCTTTTTACTGACTGACAAAACCCCTTAATTAATGCAGAGTTAGGATTTCCTGACAGTAGTTGGAGCTCTTATAAAATATCAGCTTCAGCAAAATTGAGACTTTTGGAAGCCAGGAAATACAGAGTTTAGGTCAACATTCAAGCAACCTTTATTTTTCCCTCCTGGGAGCTGGCAGTAGGAACAGGGAACTGGCAGTATTTTCTGAGTTGATTATTGCTATGTCAAATGGTAGAAAACCTAGTAAACCCTGTCAGTAGTGAAAATAGGAGGCCATACCTTCAGATGGGGCCTCAGCCCCAGAGTGCTCATCATTCCTGTGGGTGGGATCAAAAGTGCAAAGTAAAGTAGGAAAAATATTCTAAGGGCTTAATAATATGTGTGTGACTAAATGGTGAGTCGGGGGAAAAGATAAAATTTAGTTGTCATGGATTTTTTTCTCTAGGAAATTGGGTCAGAGCATGCGTGTAAAAGAAGTGTCACTTTGAATACACTTTTCCAAAGACAAGGGGTGCCTGAGCTACAGTAGTTATATACTGTGTTCTCTGAAAATCACTCACTGAAAAGGTGAATTATTTCCATTACAGGTGTATAAAGGTTGAATTGAATATTGCTTTATTATCATCTGTATTTCCTGGTTTCTCAGAAGTTCAAATAATGCTGATATTGACTTTATGGAAACAAGTGAGCAGCCTTAACCGTATGTCAGCAGTTTTTCAGCAAAGTAATGTTTTTAATAAGGACTTTTTTTTCTTTTTTTTAAGATCTTACCAGTTCTTCAGGTGCTTGTAGTTACTGTTGCAGCAACAGCACTAATGAAATGAAATAAACATGTGACTCTGAAGCCCTGTTCTCTCTATTGCTACATTGAAGGAGGTTGTCACCCCTCACTGAAGTCTTTGGCGTGTGAAGTTATCAACACTGTAATGAGAGAATCCTCAGAAATTATGGTTCCACCTTTATTCCAATAAATACCTAAGGAAGAAAATGATGGGTCTCTTCTCCCTCCCATTCATTTCCCATTACCCATCATTACTGCCTGAGAAAATTTTGTTCTTCTCTTCCAGCCCTATTAACCCATTAGCTTTCTAGAAGCTATTAGCACCTAAGGAGTTTCTAATACTTCACAGTGGGCTTACAGCCCATGCTCCCTTGCATATGCAGATTCTCCAAGCCTGCATTTCTGTTCTCAGGTCTGTTTTCAATGCCCTCCAGCTTTCTCCACGTGCCAGATTACGTGACAAGTTGTTGAAGAGGACAGCCAAAGAAGGACCTATCTTTCCCTACCAGTGCAAGGTGCATTTGGGTCCCAAAGCTGGAGCGGAGATGCTGTGGGGTTGCCTGCTTCCCACTCGCTTCTCTTGTTCTCCACCCCATTTCCCAGTATCCCATCACTACCATTCCTTACTTCCACATGATGCTAGACTTTATTTCACTAGGACACAGATAACTGTTGTAGGTTGAAATGTGTTCATACATTTTAATGCATGAAACTTCCTTAAATCAAGAAAGATCTTTGTGTCACCATTTGGCTTTACAAATGAATCTTACTGTGTACAGAAGATTAACTAATTTAGGGACTTGCTTCTCTGTCAAGCAAATCTAGAATCAAATTCAGAGAAGCTGTTGAAAGAAGTCCAAGCTTCATGAAAATTCAAACTTGAATCCAGACTTCATCAAAAGTTGGGGGAAATCCAGATGTCTGTTTTAGGGTCAGATTCACTTATAACAAGTGAAATTTAAAAAGTTTTTTTTATGCAAATATATCTAGAGCTGGAAGATTTTGTAGGTTGGTTAGTTGTTTTTTGCAAAAAAGGGAATATTACCAGATCTACCAGAATTATTAAATAATAATTATTGGTAAGGATCAAGGGAAATAATTTGCATTGGATTAGTGCAGCTCATTAGAAATGAAATTTGGAACACGTAGTCCTTGCAATGGTGACATCTATCCTAGTAAATTAAATGAAGTCAGAGGATATTACCAAATGTTAAGACTAATTTGTCAGCATTGTGACATCCTTAGAACACTTTTTGTGGTCTTTTTGAGTGGAGCAACACCATGATTCTCCCAGGAAACTCACCAGTGCCATGTAGGAATCAATTTTATCTATCCAGAACCAGATATTTTGGGGATTAGTTTTGTTTCAAAATACAGGAAGGAGCCAGTATTCCTTTCTCGAATCCTGTCCCATTCATATAACAATACCTCCTCTGGTCCCTGGCATTGGGCCAAGATTTAAGATTTTTATTTCATTCTCCTTTTGGTACACCATGGTACATAACAGCTGTGCCAGACTATACCCAGTCTGGGATGAATCAGCGATGAATCAGAGGTGAGTATTTCTTAGCACCCATGAAAGGGATGCTCTGATGCTGTGGGGATGTATGGAGCCATAGAGATGGCGTCAACTGAGGAGGCTGAGTGCTTAGTCCTCTCTTCCATGCCTGGGAATGGTGGTGACTCTAGCTGTACAAAAAGCCCCATCATGATCCAGGTTTTGTTTCCAACAAAATGCCTGATGAACTGCAAGGCATTGTTATCAGGTTGGGCCTGAGGAAAAGAATTGCTGCTTCTTGACACTTAGCCCAGTGCTGAGTAGCTGAGTAGAAATTTAATTCTGCTCAGGTTCCTTCACTGAATATGAAATAGTACCAAAAGCACTCTGCAATAATTTATTTTATATTTTAATACTCTATCTTGAAATGCAAGATTTGTCAAAAAACCTGTGGGAGGCAGGTGCCCAAATCTCACCAAGTTTCCAACAGATTTATTCTCTCTGGTGCTTTAAATCCTTGTGTAGAGAACTGAATTTTATGTTGGCCTGAATAAAATACAAGATTAACTTTAGGCATGGGCCTGGATCTGTGGACTTCTCATATTTAAAATTTAGTACCCTCTCAGAAGTTATCTGAACCAGACAATTTTGTTTCTTTTTTTGGTCGGCTGTTTCTTTTTTCTTTTTCTTAATATCTCTTTTACCACTGCCAAGAGTATGAGGAGGACATAAGCTGTTCAAAGGATAAAATTTCACTTTTATGAATATTTTTGAGATTTATCTTTGTTCTAATTAGCAATGCAATCTGAAAATTTTGCAGTCCTTAAAAAAACACCCCAAAACTTCTGCAAGAAAAATGAAACTGATGGAAATGATGGCACCTTTTTATTTATGTTACAGCATATGCTAACACTATGCTAACTTAAATTGAAGCCATAGTGATTTAGAAATGAAAATGTTTTACTCTGAAAAAAAAAAAAAAAAGAAAAAGAAAAACAAAAGAAGAAGGGAATGCTTTGAAGCTGTCAGAACATTTGTATGGCTTTCTTAAAACGTTTTCATGGAATTGACATTATTTCTAAAGTTATTCTTCTCAAAGCATCTGATTTTTCCACTGATGTATTTTCTTTGACCACTTTTAAAGCTCCTGTACTAGAGTTATTGAGGAAAAAAGCTCAGAGTAGTGATTGTGACATTATTTCCAAAGTTATTCTTCTCAAAGCATCTGATTTTTCCACTGATGCATTTTCTTTGACCACTTTTAAAGCTCCTGTACTAGAGTTATTGAGGAAAAAAGCGCAGAGTAGTGATTGTGACACTTTGCCGTGGCGATGCAAATTTATTTTAGAAACAAGGTCTCTCGTTCTCAGAAGCTCATTCTAGACTTGGTGCTGGTGCTACTATTTCACGATGGCTATTTTGCTACTATGTTGCTTTTGTGAGAACTCTCATCTCGGGTACATCCATGCAACCAGAAAGGAAATGTTAATAAAGATTCACAAGCTGCAACAGCCTAACAGAATGAGATGAGACCTTATGCAGAAGTTTTCCAGGCAGGGGAGCACACCAGGTTGCCCCTTGAAGAGAGCAAGTGATGTTTCCCCTGTTTGCAACATTCATCCCCATTCGTAGATGGGGGCCACTTCAGGTTCAGTAAAGAGCCAGTGTGCTCTGGCAGATGACTGCCGCAGATGACCTAAAATGTGTCACCCTGTCATTCTGATTTCATATAGTGCATGCCCTTGCTTGGAGATAGCACCATGTTCTTGAAAGACACAAGGAAGGCAAACTCACAGCTGTGACCCTTTAAACTGAGAGGAAATTAGAGTGGAAACTGACATTCAGAAGGAATTAGATCTGCAACTATCGAATTGCCTACCCTTTTCTGGCACATTAGAGATGTGATTTGTTTCCTCTGTATTAGCTGAGATAGAGACACATTCTCGGCATTACCTAATCTTGGGCAGAAAAGCAAAACTGTAGTGATCAGATTCATAAACTGTAAAAGTGGTGTTTCCACCACTTATGACAACAGCAAATTATTCTGATTAAAAAAACAGGCTTGTGTTATGTTCACTCAGGTGCAACCTGCTTAGGGACATCTCTGCTTGAGGATGAGAGATTGATTGGTCTGAAAGACAATACGGTGCAAACAGGGCATTCAGATGGCATCACCCTTTTCTCTGACTTTCCTAAGGACTTAAAGTTCGTTGTAAGTCTAGAAGTTTTTTTAGAGAACCATAAATCATGGCTGCAGTCTTCCACAGACAGGGATGCCTAAAAAGAAATTAATCCTCTGATGGGCTTTGTGGGACTAATTTGGGTAGTTTTCGTACATCGCTTTGAGCTTTGGCATTCTTAGGTGTGTTTCCTCAAATATTGGCTATTTCCATGAAGTCATTTCACCCAACATGGGAAGATGTGCACCTCTGTAGTGAGATGCATGGCCACAGGCTAGTGATGCACAACAACCCAGTGAGAAAGTGAGGCAGTGCAGTTTATGTGGCAGCTGAACAGAGAATTGGGACAGAGATTTGCTGGAGTGTACTCCCAACAGAGAGTGGCACCACAGTTGATGAAAATAACAATATTGTGTAAATTTCTAGGTTAAATTCACAGATACGCTAATAACATGGACATGGACATATCTATCTTTTCAAAATGTGTTGATTACATGATTAATACCTCTTATTCCCTGGTTCCATAGATCAAAGAGGTCTTTTGCTGCTTGTAGTAAGGCCTGGCTCCATTCCTTTCTCTTCTATTTTCCCTGTTGCTGGTAATGCAGATGAAGGAATTTTTTTATCCTAATTTGTTGTCCTATGCCATATTCCCACTTGCAAAGTCTTTATACCCCAGAAATTACTTCCAAGAAATGTTCAGCTGCACAATAATTATGAAGTTTCACTAGACTTGTGTCTTCATAGGCTTCCCATCATTCATTAGACCTTCTCTTCTACACACTTTCCTCCTTTACTGACCTGAATTATTTGGAGCAGACCTTCTTTTTAAGGGCAATCTAGTTGCATTTCATCCTCCCAGTGAGTGCTCAGCCTCATATGCATATAGAAATCTTACAGAAATCCTACAAAGCAAAATTTTAATTTGTAAAGTGAAAAAATGGGCTTTTTAGTAGTTGTGATACTAAACTAACCATTCAGTGCACAGCCTACAACTAGTCCGAAACTGTCTCTCTTGTGAAAAATTAGATGGAACTATTTTCTCATTTCCTATCAACTTTATAGCAAACAATGAGGAATAAAAATACACTTTAAATATCACTAAGATGATAAGAGTTCCTTTTTAACGTTTCATACTGGTTTGTTTTATGACCTTATGAAAGAAGTTGGGGCGAAAATGGCTAGATTGAGTGTCTTTAATAAAGATATTTAAAATAATATTTGTTATAGGTAATTATTTTAACACTCTTTATATTTGTACTGCTGAAAAATGGAAGCATATTACACAGAACAGGTTGTTAATCTATGTGAAAGAAGGGCATGATAAAGTATCCATTATGCTGACACAGCTGAATTGAAAACCTCCACTGAGCCAGTCAGTGGATGCTGAGCAGACTCTAACATATTCTTGAAGAGTGGCTGAAAGCAAGTTTAAGACAATTGACAAATTCTCAGGAACTTTTGGAATGTATATTCTCCTCACAGCTGCCTCCTTATCCCACTGCTGTGGGTGCTGGCTGGAAAAGGACATCTGCAAAGGGTGAAAAACAAACAAAGTAAGTAATTATGCTGTGGATTAAACCAACAGTCCTACAGCCCTAGGGGTGATTCCATAGAGCCATATCCCTCTGGGACTCTTGTTAGGTTTTATGAGATCCCAGTCCTGCAGCTGTGTGATTCTCTGGCTGTACAATCAGCCAAACTGCTGAGGAGAGAGCCGAGGTGAGTGTTTCAGTTTGCCAGTTCTGTATCTTCATTTTCTCTAAATATTTAGTGCAGACTAATTGGCTATCCATTGTCTGAGCAAGATGGAGAACTGGATGAGAATCACTTGGCTGAGATTGTACAAGTTCAAAATGATGATTACAGGATTTGGGAAGCAACACTAGCAATTAAGCAAGCAGCAGAGTGGAGGAAGTATACTTCCCATCAATTGTGCAGATGGCAGCCTGGGCTGCTGTTGCTCAAGAATGTAAGTGTTGGGTACTCCTAAATGTGTACATTGGCAAGAAAAAGGGAAGCAGATGTCACCTGGACCACTGAGTGTCTGCATGAATTCAAGTCCTTCATGGAAACCCAGAAACCTTTAAAGCAGTTTTCCTGGATGTGGTGCCATAACCCATCCTGAGACAGCTGCTCATGCAGGACATATCTGCTCACTAGGAAAAGCTGTTTTCTGGGAGACCTGTGTGCTGAGTCCTGTGCTGCCTGCCAGTTGACTGACTTCTCAGTAAATCCAGCTTTCTTTTATAGCTGGTATTTTCCAGGGGCTGAGGAAATACCTCCTGGGGCAGTTTCTGTCTGTTCATGGGTTTGATGCTCTCTGGATGAATTGTGACGAGATTGCACTGGAGCAGTCTTGGATGTCCTGCTCACACCCTCTGAGGTCTGAAAGCATGAAAGCTTGACTGACTAAGCTGAAAAACTTGCAAAGTAAGAACTTTTTTGTTTTGTCCTGGTTTGAAAATGTGTTTTAATGAATATCTTATCTGAATAAGCTTTGTGCTATGTGGGATTTGCATTTATTTTCTTCCTGAAGCATGTCAGATCAAATAGAAACACAAACTACACAACACAGAGGTCTCCTCGTGGTTTGCACTGCTGTGTGCTCTTTTTATTGTAATTGGATAGGACTTATAGCATAAATCTGAAAAATTATAAACTAAAAAAGCAAAAAGGCAATTGTTTCTGTCTGACTGTAGACATATTTTACTCCATTTGAAAATGTGAAGTTGGAAACAGCTTCCTAAGGTGACAGCCTAGTACTGCTGAACAATGGGACTTTTGCCACTGACGCTAGTGGGAGCATAATTTCACTCATTTTTCATGCAGTATCTACTCTTTCTAGGTCCTGTCCTTTGGTCCTTTAGCCTTGCAAACAGGTACTCACGCCTGTTCAAATGATACGCGTTTGGTGTTCATAAATCTGTTCCCACTACTGAATTCAGAACCAAAGACAATAGACTCAGCGCAGAACAAAATCCTTTCGCATCCCGTTGATTATTTCCATACTTAACGGCCCAGCTAGGGGCTAATACCAGAGGATGCTGCCGGACTTTCCTTTGTACGCACAGGGCAATCGTGGGGGATCACGACAGAATCGACGCGGCCCCGCTGCTTGCGCGGGGCAGGGGGTGCCCGCAGCGCCCAAGTAACTCGCGGGGCGGGGAAGCGCCGGCTGCTGCCGTGCATGCGTGTGCGGGCAGCGGGGCCGGGGCGAGGGCCGCTCTCGCACAGCGGCCCCGGCCCTGCAGCCCCGCCGCCCGCCCGCCCCCGCACGGGGCGCCCCTCCCGCCTCCGCGGCCCCGCGCCCGGGCGGGCGCTCGCTGCGAGCGCGGCGCGGCCGGGGAAAGGCGGCTCCCGCCGGGCCCAGCGCGGCGGCGGATGGCGGGGGGGCCGCGCCCGGCGGGGGCCGGCGGGGGCGCCCGCTGAGCGGCGGCGACGGCGGCGATGCCGAGGGGCCCGGCTCGGCGGGGCGCGCCCGCGGGGCCATGAGGGCGGACTCCGGCCATGGCCCATGGCAGCGCGGCGGTCATGCTGAAGTGCGTGGTGGTGGGGGACGGCGCCGTGGGCAAGACGTGCCTGCTGATGAGCTACGCCAACGACGCCTTCCCCGAGGAGTACGTGCCCACCGTCTTCGACCACTACGCAGGTGAGCGGGCGGGGGACCCCGCTAGCGCCGGAGGCGGCCGCCGCTCTCTCCCCTCCGTCCTCTCTCAATCCCCTGGCCTTGCCCTGCCGGGGGGGCTGGCAGAGGGGTCGGCCGGGCTTGCCCCCCCCTCACTCTCTGTGTTTCTCCCCCCTCGCAGTCAGCGTTACCGTCGGGGGCAAGCAGTACCTGCTGGGGCTGTACGACACCGCCGGCCAGGTGAGTGCCGAGCGCTGCCCGCGGACCCTCGGCCCCGACCCCCGCCCGGCGGCGGTCCCGGCGCTGAAGTTATTCGCGGGGCTGTGGTCCGGGCTGGGCGGTTCAGAGGCGGGTTGGCGGGGGTGGGGGGCGATTGATAAAACCCGGCTTTAAAAGAAAACCATCGATCCAACCTCTATTCCCGAGAGCGGGCAGGCGGAGACGGGCTTTATTTTTAGCGGTGCTGGGGCCGAGGCGCCACGGCATCGCCCGGCGATGGGGTGGGGGGGATGCCCGGCGACTGCGGGGCAGTGCTCCGGGCCGGGCATCGCCACCGGCCAGACCCCCTTCCCCGGGCTGCCGACCGTCTCGCCGGCCTTCAGGTGAGGAAATGTGCCCTGTTCAGCACAGAGGGCACACGCTGCCTCAGCCGCCTCAGGTCGGATGGAGAGCCAGGCTGCCGCAGCTTGCCTTGCTTGTGGTTTACAGCAGTTCTGTTCAAACTAAAGGTGGAAAATAATAACATGTAATTCTCAGCCACTGCCTTTAAGATAACCTAAGTTTCTTTTGCTTTCCCTGACAACTCAAGTGATTCATTTGGTTAAGATTATCACAGCCAGTTGTGAAAGATGCTGTGAGGTCAGCATGGCTCTTAGTTAACTTTAATGATGGATAGAACATTGGATGTTTGGAGAAGTCACTGGTATAGTGGTTTCTAAAGGGCTCCATGAGTCAAGTCATCTCTTCTTTAGCTTAACTTGCATGGCACCAGCCATGGGCCAAACATGGGCTCCAGGGTTAGAGTACTTTCTGGGGTTCCCTTATTTGAAACAATTTGTAAAGGGCCTGACCCCATCTCAGAAGGAGGTGCAGAGCATATATGGAAAAGCAGCATGGGTTTCTGTAAAGTTGTGTATTCCCTGTACTAAAACTTCTTGCAGTGTGAGCATGTGCTTTGGTCTCACATGACCTCAGACATGCTTCCTTGTTGTAAAGAGCAACTCGTAAGACAATCTCACTGAACTGGCATTGAGTTAAGCTGTAATTTTTAACCATGTTGTTCCTATACTTAATTGAACAACTGCTGCCTGAATTAGTGTACCTTTTTAGATCTGCATACAGTTTTGAGTTAGGGAATCAGCATTTAACCAGTCTTATATCTTTGTTAGGCCTGAAATCTGTAAAAAAATTAATCCTGCGAGAACTGTAGGAAACAGCACCATTTCCAGAAAGCTGATACCCTGAAGGGTGAGACTCTTCCCACAAAGACTGACTTCATGCTTGTCATCTTACTGACGTAAACACAAAGTAGTCAAATTTATGCCAGCTAAGTGCATTTCTTATTACTATCATAGTCCTGTTTTTGAATAGTAATTGGTTCAGAACACGGCTTTAAAATGTTGCTTAAGTAGGTTGCAAAGTGAGGATCTAGTGCTCAGACAAAGCATTTGGTTAGTGTGCAACTAATTTTTTTTTTAATAATGTGTGAAAGCAAGCCTAGCACTTTTATACATATGCACAGTTTATTTGGGGATGCTGTCTCAAACTGCTTGTGCTTGCCTTGTTGCTATTAATGTGAGTATGTGTTGTTAGCTCTTTGTAACCTTAACTAAGGTGGTAGCTTTGTGGTACCCCACTCTGCCTGAATGTGCTGAGTGCAAGCACAGGTGACTTTTGGCCTCCTCAAAAGTCAGTAGGGTAAACTGGCCAGTTTATAACAAACAGTAAATGAAGGTGTTCCTGTTATACTAAGAAAAATTTTTCAGTGTGAAGCTGTACATAGAGAAAGTTGAGGTAAGGTTTTTTTTCCAATTTCTGAAAAGCTGAACTCTTAATTTTAAATTCCAGGGCAGTTTTTAAGGCACCTAGAAATAGATCTTGCTGGCCTGATTTGGAGGACCCTCAGTTCACACAGGGTTTTTTAATGAGGCTACCTTTACAGATATATCTGGTCTTGGCAAAACTCCCCTTTTAGCCAGACCTGTGGTACTAATAAAATCTTTACCAGCTTCAGCATGTTTGGGGAACTGGTGGACATCAGAGATTTCCCATGGGAGCCCTGTCCCAACATCCAGTACAACTAAAGAAGGGAGTCTCTATCAAGATGCCAGTCCAGCAATTTCATTCAGTTAAAAGCTGCTTTGTCAGAGCAGCTGACAAGTCAGTCTTCCCAAAGCTGTGCAATAACAGAAAGCTTACATTAAAGCTTAAATATATACAGTAAAGAGCAGAAAAGACATGAGCTGATGATGTCTTCTCTGTGTTGAGGAAACAGCATGCTGTACCTGGTACATGCCTGCTGCTTCCACAGACTTCCATATGGATCAGATACATTGCTGCCCAAAGTTGGGATTTCTATGCCAGCATACATCAGTGCTTTTGTCTCTAATTCTGTCACCCCCAAATAATTTTACTGTAAAATGTTGTATCATTTTTTAAAACTTGGCTGTGGGTGATCACTCTGGTTTCTAAGCAGTTCACAATCATCAGCATGTTTATACTTCCAGTTCTGAACAAAGTAAATAGGTACAATCTACAGATCTCAGTTCAGGGGGAAGAGGAGTGAAGGGGGTTAATGAAAGTTCAGATAGTGACTTCAAATCCATGTAGAAAGCCTATAGCAGAAGAAAGATTAAAGACAAGATTTTGATTCATAGCTGGTGCACGCAGGCTCATCACCCTGAAATGCTGGCTTATCAGTGTGTGGGTCTCTTTAACTTGCGTGGTTATGTATTTAGCAACTTGTGACAGACTGTGCTTTGGCAGAGGAGTTGCAAGCTTTTGAGTTCATCCAGTACTCGTTTCTAGCTCGCTTCCTCACAACACACACAAGATCACATGTAGTAACTATAACGATGACATAAGGCCTCATTATCTTCATGAGTTTAAAGTACGTTGAAAATAAATCCATTAAAATCACTTTTTTTCCCCTGGTAATATATATAGCAAGGAAAAATGCCACTAGTGGTTCTCAAAGTTCAGTTTATACACAGGTCTTTGGGTGTGTGTGAGTTCAAGAAGGCTTTTCTCTGGCTGAAAATACTGAGGTCCTGGTTCAGCAGAAAATAGCCAGTACAGCTGCTGGGCTGTGGAGGCTCTGAGAGCCCATTTGGGTTTGCAGCTGTGGAGGCAGCCTCCCGTGTCAGGGAGGCACCCAGGAATTTAGTGCCATTCCTCCAGCAATTCCTCCCAGAGGTGGAGCAAGCAGCTCCTCTTAGCCTTGCTGCATGCACTGGGTGGGTTTAGAGCAGGTTGTGGTTTCCCCAGGGGATGGGAACCGTGGAACATACCTGCGTTGAAGACTCATCAATGCACTGAAGTTTCAACATGAGGTGCTTGTGATACTGATGCTTGGATGCCTCTGGCTCTTCTGGGAGCAGCCTCTTCTGGGAGACTGTGTGTCAGTACTGCTCTTCATTGAACAGGGGTACATGGCAAAATCAGCTTGGGAAGAGAACCATGGCTTCATCAGGGGTCTGTTAAGATCACCATGTTGGAGTGGTTTTTAACTGCTGGGAAGTGATTATCATTTTACTCTTCCATTATATCACTAGTAATACTGCCAGCTCTCAAGATGTTAACATTTTTGGAGGAATGTCTGCAAGCACCAACAAAAAGTGCCACATGTCCCCTTGCCATGTCCCAGGTGGTCAGAATATGCACAGGAGTTGCCTTTTGGGGGTTTTGCTCTATATTGCAAGCTGTTGTTTAAAATGGCAGTTGGAGTCCATCCTTCTGCCAGTTCCTTTTGCTGTAGGATTTTAGTTAATGGTGTCCCTTTCTTCCAGTGTGTGCTTCCCCAAATACAGGGGGAAGTCTCGCTCTGCTCCTGTGTCTTTCCTGTAAAGTTTGGTTGGGACCTAGAGGAAGGATGGGGGAGGCTGCAGTAGCAGAGCCTTTACTGCTTGTGTTGGTCTGGGAAGAGAGATGCTGAGGCATGGCATGGCTGCTTGGTGCAGATTTGGCACCAAGCCAGCATCTGGGCAATGCAGAGCAGGGTATGGTGAATCTTACTATGGTGCAGTGCCTCATAATAACATTTATATCCTTCAGCATCACTTACTGTTGGTACTGGTGGGGCCCGGTTGGACAAAGCTGGGGTGAACTGCATTCCTTGGCTTTCTGCCTTTGTATCTCTGCCTTAAATGCCCTAATACAGGGTCTGATACAATTAAGCTCGTGGTACCTTCTCACCTGTCACCAGAACAGTACTACAAAACATGGAATTCACAAGCACAGAACAAACCACTTCTCTGCATGTCTCAGCTCAGATGGTCACACTAGTTGCAGCTACAGCCCTCTTAATTCAGATACACTGATTTTTTGGTTGTAACAGAAGTCCTGATGCTAAAGCAATTTTATGTTAAAGTTGGTCAATCTGCTGAAGTGTATAAAACTAACTCACTTATTAGGGAGAGGAGTGTCTGCATTAAGGAGAGGTGTAAAAACAAACGGTTACAAATGTGAAGGTATCTGTGCCTGAGCTGTGGTTATTAAAATAGATGGTCCCCAAACCTGTGGTGGTTGCTACAATTAAATAGCAGAAATCTTTATACTCCTTGCTGGCTCTTTGTCTTGGCTTTGGTAGATAGCCCTGGTCTAGCCCTAGGTACAACTCCAGTGTCTTACTGAGAAGAGAGGCAGCTGCTGCTCTGTTGTGAAATAGAAATGGCCCTCCTCAGAGCACACTGCTTCTTCTGAGTTGCCCCTACCAGGCAGCCGTAGCTCCAAATGTCAGCCTGGAGTGAAGCAGTCTCACACAATGCAAAGCTTGCAGAGGTGTAAACACCGAGACCTCCAACATGATTTTGGCAGATCTAAACTTGAAATGTTAGCAACTAACATCCTGTCCCCTTTCTGCCCCCCCTGTGCCTCCCTCCTCCCACATGCATTTTCCCTCACTCCCTTTACATGTCCCAGCCGAGCTGGCAGCTGGCACTGGGAGGCTGTGAGTTCATGAGCTCACTCCTAGCCCAGCTTGCTGGCCTATGAATAGCTCAGCCTCTGCTGAAGCTGCTCTGTGCCTCAGGATGTTGCCAGCCACGTAGATATAACAACTGGATGTATGCAGATAAAATAAAAACATGCCTAGATTCTCCCTTTGGAATTTAAGTTTTTCAGTGTAAGAGGAGGTAAAGTGCCTGAGCTAACAACCTCTGTTTAGAGCTCTCTAGATAAGGGTTTAAGTAAAGCCAACCTCCCTCTTTAAAAGGAAAAGGACTTATACCTTCAGATTGATTATTAAAAATGGCCTTGCCACAATAATACTCTCAGTGCAAAGCCTGCATCTAAACGCCTCCTCACAAGCTGTGACTCATGCTTTGAAAGCACAGTAGCTTTCCTAGAAGGATAGGTGAGTACTGTTCTCACCAGATGGGGAGTTGCAGAATGGGAGATGGTGTTCTGAGTTCCCAGAAGCATTCACTACATAGATGTTGTTACATCTAGTTACATTTCATTTTCAGAGTGCCGAAAGCCCCACAGTACTTCTGAATAGCAACACTGGGTTATGTTAAAATCAAATCTAAGGGATGCATTTGAAAATGTAGATTCAGAATATCTTTGCCACATTAACATTTGAATTTCTAACAAAACTGCTCCTCCTCTAATGAGAAAAAATGCAAAATAAGGACACAGAGGAGAAGAACCATGTCTTTTTACGGCTCTGTTCTGTGGTTCGCTAAGCAGTCTGTTTGAATTAGTGATTGGATGAGTTAAGAAAAACGTCTGAATGCTACGTGACACTTTCAGCAGTTCTGAAGAGGTTGTGTCATTTGACACTTTACAGTTACTGTCTCCAGTCTGTTTTAATCCTGCTCCATGCTGCATCTGTGCTGTGGCACGTGTGCAATAATTCTTTGCTATGCCAGGCACTCACTGGTGTGCACATAAAAATGCAGGTGGCAGCATTATTCTCCAGAGCAAAGCAACATCTGTCAGCATCCTAGGTGAGTATATTGCTTCACATGAATAAAACACAGATTTAGAGTACCTGAGGCAGCTTGTGCTCTAAATTAGATGTAGTCACGAATGCTTTAAGATTATCATTAGGAGTTAATGCTAGTTCCTTGTTGGTTTGATTTTCAGTTGGGATTCAGTGTTGGAGTCAATAAGGGATGGATGCCAGGTGTGACGTGGGATGTCATCTTTAGTTATGACCAACAGATAGGCCAGCCACAGGCAGTGAGATGGCTTACAAATTCCTCACTTCAGAAAAATTGCCTACTGCTTTTCTTTCAATTGCCTCAACATCTGCTGAGTGTTTTACCACATTCTTCAATGGAAGCTGTTAACCCTAGCAAATGGGATTTGATATAAAACAAGATGCAGAAGACTCTTAGGAACTCCTTTAATTCCAGAAACTCTCACTGTGATGTGTTCATTCAAGGTGCACATCATGGCCCTGGCACTCCCTGAGAAGTTGTGTGATGGGAGCTAATCTTGAGGAGGCAGTAAAGCTGTAATCTTCTATGTGTTCCTTGACACTGGACTGAAGAATGTGCTTTTGGGGTTTATTTGTAAAAGGTGAAAGGGAATGGGACACTTAACTGATCAGTCTTGTTTGTCTGTTCAGTCTTTATACAGGTTGCAAATGAAAAGATATGTCAGATATGATATGGATTACTGTATTAAACCAATTCTATTCTGTAGGCTGTTTTGCCTGTGAGAACAGGTCATATTCTTCTGTGTAAATAAAGTCAGAGAACCCATCTTTCCAAAGAGCAGGTTCTGCAGAGGATCTGTCCAGATCTCCCATGTCAGGGTGTATTTTATTTTTTAACTTTGATTTGCTATATCTGAAAGAACGGAAAATCCTGATTGTTCATGGCTGCAGACACAACTGGGGTGAATTCCTTTCTCAGGGAAAATGGAAATCTAGTGTGGAAAGAATGCTGTTCATAAAGTCACTGACAGTGAGCAAGAAATGCACTGCAGGACTGAGATTTCCCAAGGGCAAGGAGTGAAAGGGTTTGTCCATGGCAACTACTCTGCCATTTCTTACGAGCTCGATAGTGGGTAGACAACAGGTTTAAGTGAAGATGTTCAGGTGAAACTGTGCCTGCAGTCAATTAAATACCTGTTCGGTTGATACAGATGCTAAAATAATAACCCCTATAGAGAAAATTCAGAGACTTTCACTTTTAGAAAACCAAGAAGAAATCAGTAAGTTGAAGTTCTCACAGTGATGGAGAGAAGGGAGTGTGCTATTGAGACCATCTAGGAAAGTAGCATCGCCACATGGCAAGATGTAGCATTTGGACAGTACTGAATCCAATATAAAGGCTAGGATCAAATCTGATCACTTAAAGGCAATTTTGAGTATAATAAAAGAAATATTATGCCCTTTCTGTCTCTAATGCTCTAAAATCCATCTTACTAGGCTCCATGTTCCAGCTAGTTATTTCTCTCTATCCAGAAAAGCTTTTCAGATATGTAAGCAGCTGCACAATTCTCAAATATGCCAGGAGGAAAGTTTTGTTATTAAAAGGTAATTCACAAACCCTGGGCTTTTTCAATGTATAATTCATATGTCCTTTGAACAGTCCTCCTCACAGGAATTCAGAAATGGATTTAGATCAGTTTACTTCATTTTTAGAATACAATGGAAGAGCACTTACTCGGCATACTTGCAGCCTTTTCTATAAATTAAAAATAGATGCTGGGCTCAAACCAGCAGCTTTTTGCACTCTCTGGGAAACCTCTGCAAACAAACCACAACAGGAAAATTCTGCTTTCTTTAGCAATGCAAGCCATATCCTCAAAAGAGACAGGCCTGTAGTGCACTTTTCCCCTGCAGCCAGGGAATAATCACTGCATCTTTCTTGGTTTGTGTGTTCAAAAGCTAGGGGCTACAGATGTAGGTAGCTGAAAAAATCAAAAGCACTCATCAGCATAGCAGTGCTTGGGTTGCAGGATTGGATGAGCAGACGTTTTATGGCAATGCACTGTCAGTCCAAATTGCAGCTTTATGCCAAATAGTCCTGCATTAGTGGTGCCTTGTGAGTGGCAGTGCCAGGAAACCAGCATCCTGGGGGACGCTCCACACTCCTTCCTTGCAAAGGGTTACAGTGTTACACAGCCCAGACTGAAAAATTTGAAGTGCTTTTTCACCAGGGAAGCAATTTGTGCTTGGCATGGGGCAGTACAGGCCACTTCCCTCTCTCCTCCCCCACCAAGCATCTCCTAGAATCAGAAACCACAGGGTGAATCAGCGGAGTGAAGTCTGTTTCCTGGTGTGCTTTTGGAGTAAGCAGTTGCTTTCAAAACCTTCCAATAGAGGCTTTGCCTGGTGCTTATGGCAAAGTTGCAGATCAGCCTTTAATTCCAAACAGTTTGGGGGAGATGGTGAGATATGTCCAGTGGTAGCTGTGACTTTACTAAGTCCATATGTTATGTATATCAGTCATTATGGTTCACTTGTTATGTTTTCCAAAATATTACAGGGAACCTTCTAAAACAGAAACTTATTTTCAGGGAGGAAAACTGAAAATGCAGTCTTGAAGGACAGCTTTGAAATGCATTTCAAAAATTGAAATACGGAAATTCATAATGAGAGAGGACTTGTGACTCTTGTTACTATGAAGTGGTTAAAACTTTGGCTTTTACCTTGGGATTTTACTCTGCAAAACTCTGCCTCACCAAGCCCTTCTGAGCAGTAGTGATTACCCTTTGCTGCATGAAGGTTGGATTCCTCTAGCAACTCTGCCTGATGTCTATTTTTGGCTTCCCCTCTAAAAACAGATGGTTGGGAGTGAGAACCTCTTCTTACGATTGCTGTTGTAAGCTGTGAAAGCAACAGATGGTTGCTAACACAGAGATCACAAAACACAGAGGTTTTGAGCTCCAGTTTTTCTTCCAGTGGTGCAAGCTTTATTTTGTTTCCACTCATCCACTTTATACCTCTTGGAACAGAAATAGGTTTATCAAGGATATGTCAGTATAACAACTGAAGATGCATTGTTAAAATGTCATTCCTAAGCTGCAAAACACATACAATAATTCATTACTTTGGTTCTGTCAGAACATGACACATCTTAGGTCCCTGTGCCAGTGTTAATGACATACCAGAATTGGGTTTTTCCTATTTTCTTAAAAAATAGTAGCAAGGAAACAAAAATCAACCAGCCAGATCCAGGTTAACATTATCTTCACAACTTGCAATGGCAGATCTAGAGGCGTGGACTTCCTCAAAGGTCTTGGTCAAGGTGCGGGAAGGTATTGGTTGCAAAGGACTAATTGCCTTTCATCTTTCCAAAGCGGACAGAGAGACCCTAATACCAATCCACATGAGCAGGAGGCCTGTGGTCTCAGACTACTGACAGAGGGCTAAGGACCTCTGTGTCCATCACTTCAGCTCAAGCTGGGAGGAGAGGGATACCATAAATCGGGGGAGCTACAAGGTCTCTGGTACAACAACCTCTGTCTGCACCTCGCACTTCAGTGTTCTAATAAATATAAGGAAATAGGGCTTTTTGTGAGTCAAGAAGGCTGTCCAGAAATTATTATAATCCATTTTGTCTGAGTTTATTTTTTTAAAATATGCCACTGCACATAAGCTGTGTACATCAAAGGCTTTTGGAGTGCTTTGCAAAGACTAATGCATTATTAAGCTAGCAAACCCCTACAGATGGGAAGATGCAAATAGACAGAGGACTCAGGACTACATACTGTGTCAGTGGCAGAATTTGGAATAGTTTGTGTGGTTTTAACTGTGTCTCAACTGATATCCATAGAACTGGGCAAAAGTATTAGTTCAAAATCAAATGCATGACTTGAAATGGGACACTGTGTTCGCTTTTGGTCTGAGCAAACCCATGAAATGAAGAATATAATAAATGCTGTGGAATTGCAATACTGTTCTTCAGTCTGCATACAAAAAGCTTTTCAAGACCTCTGCTTCTGAACAGGTACATGTTGGAAATAGCCAGATTTTGGACATGTTAGACAAAATCCACTTCACTATCCAAAATACGGTATTCAAGCACAAGGCAGCAGAAAATCTCAGGCAGATTATTAGGTACTGTAACATGGAAAAGGAGACATAAAGGATAGATTTTAAGGAACTGAGATAAAGGCAATGCTAGACATACCTTCAGCCTACCATAAGAAGACATGGTAATTTAAAAGTCTGGATTTCCATTCTCCACTCTAACAACAAAAGCTCCCATTTGTAGTTGAGAAGCCAAGTTCTTAGTTCCTTCATCTCATCTCCTTTTTCATGTCTGTTGTGTACTGGCAGCTGTCCTGGGTTTCCACAGGGATACTAGGGAAATGATGAACAGCCCTGCTGCAGTGTCATGTCTTTTAGAGGGATCACAGTTCCACAGAACATTAATTAAGTCAACATTCTTGTGTCCAATTTTGTTTGAAGTTATTACAGCCCTCGTATTTTCTCGTATTCACCTGCTTCAGCAAACAATTTTTTTTAAAACTCTGGAGTATGTTGGAGAATGAGCTGTTTCACTATTATAGCCTGGAGTTTTTGAGAATTATACTATTTCAATCCTTAGGAGCTTTCTTGCCCATCTTACTCACATTCTTAAAATATTCCTGCTAATATCCTTAAATATTTTTAAAGCCTAAATATATATGCAGTGCCTCCCCCAATCAGATTGTCTAATTAGTCTAATTGCTGTATAATGTGGTGTGTACATGCACTCAAATTGGAATTTATGTTGACTGGCTAGTATAATCAATTTTGCTGTTGCATTTAATTTTAGAATAAACCACATTTATTTCCCTTACACTAGATTCAGGAAATAAATTATAGTTGAAGCTATAAGACTTTTCCAGGCTTCTCTAATATCCAATCAAAATTAATTTGGTATTTCAGATCCTTGTAGAAAATACGTTGGCCCAATACATCAGAGAAAGTTTACAGGTTTTATTGCTGTTTTTGAGGGGCTGTTGGGAGGCAGGAGTCTTTAAGCACAGATGGCCTACTAGATGCTGACAAAAATTAAGCAGGGTTTCTCCCAGAAGGACTCAGGACCAGTCCAATCATGTGGTGGGAGGCTTTGTTAGAACTACTCTCACTATTAGTATCAATGCAAACCTGATGTTCAGAGCACAGACAAGGTTTAAAGAAGAGCCTGAGTGCACAGACATGTTTCAAGCAGCAGGAGTGGTGGGTATAGCCAAATTCTCTGATAATTTAAGGAAGCTTAAATGCAGTGAAGCCACTGTAGCAAATACCACACACATCTTTGGCCAAGGTACATGATGTAACCAATCACATTGTACTTGCCTTCCACTTAACTTCTTAATTACACTGGATGGACCCTCAGTGTGCCCAGTGCAAGTGGGACAGGGTATAAATCAAAAGGCACATAAACAAATGCAGGAGCAGGAAAGGAGTTCAGACCTGACACTGCCTTTAAAAAAATTATTAATATTTGCTGTGAATAAAAGGTCCATCTGTTATTTGAAATGGATTAACTAAAGAGCTATTTTAAGGTTAATGGACTAACAGTAATTTCTGGTGACAGTGAAATGCTTTCTCCCTTCCAGCATTTAGTGTAGTATTCTAGTTATCCTAATCCAGATGAGAGATTTTTAGAAAATGTAGAATATAGGGATGGCAGCTCTTCACTAGTAGGAACAAATTACAGCTTTTAACTAGATTTTTGTAAAACACAACTTACTCACTAATACCTCACATACAACTTAGAGCTGAATTTGAGAGCAACTGACAGATTCACTGTGTGTTCCTTCATGCAGATTTTGTACTCCAGGGAACAGAGTAATTTGTAGTTGGGAAGCTTCTTTTAGGATTTTCATCTCCACCCCAGGAAACAGAGTGCAACCCTGAGCAGGATCTAGCTGTATTCAGTAGTAGAAGTGAAACATAAAATACATGCCTAAAAAAACCCAACTGAATGTTAAAGAGTTTCAGCTTCCTGTGTTGATGTTTTGAAGTTATTTCTGCTTTCTATGATGAATGTCCACAGATTTGGAAAAGACAGGGTTACTGGTTTTTTCTTCTGAATCAGGGCAAGAGCCTGATTTGGCAGGGAAAAGGCCTGTCAAATGTTGTAGCTTCAAAGTGGTGTCAGTTACTGTGGCTGTGAAATTGGGAAGCCATGTCAACAATTAAGCATGCTCCAGCTAATTGACAAGCCTGTGCACAGAACTGGAGTGGATACTCAAAATGGCACAAGAGTGTGACAACTAATGATCACCTCCTTGCTACTGCAGAATTTCTGCCTGTGCTTGTCTTTCCTCCAGTTCATGATGAGAATACCAGCTCTCTTCCCACAGCTGCTGGCTTCCAAATGGAAAGATGAGCCAAGCAGAAACTGTTCTGAGGAAGTTCTCACAGCTTTTCTAAAATTCTAATGACCATGTTTAAAACCTAACAAATCAATGAAGGGCTTTTTTGAGGGTGTGACTATAGGTTAATAATCTGGTAATGTGGCTGTTGCCAAGGAAACAAAAACTTGATTTTCTGGCTCATTTCAAACATGGACTTGAATTACATTTCTGTCTTTATGTTTAATGAACAAATCATTGCAATATTTGTGAGATTTAATTAAGATGGGGAGTTTACATGGGGAATAGGGAAACTGCTGCAGGAGCCCTAATAAACTGCTGTTTACTGTGGAAGGTGTAAATCCAGCATTTGTCAGTGTCTCTGCAATGTGTGGACTCAGTGTTAGTATCTATGTTACAAAAACTACCAAAATTCCATGGTAGGAATGGTCAGGCATTGGTTCACTGCCAAAGACCAAAGGAAGCCTTGCAGAGAAAAGCTGGGACATGTTCCCTCTGGCTGTTAGCTAAAACACAGGGCAAAAATCCGCTTTTTCCCTTGCTAGGGAGAACTCTGATTTACAACAGGGGCAATGCTCCTAGGTACTTGTCTTGTCACAGTATTGTATACCCTGGCGGTAGGACTGCTGCCTTTAAATGCTGAGGCTTTCAATGTCTCAAATAATCTTTTCACACTAACTCTTCCCCTACACTCCAAACAAACAAACAAAGGCATTAATATTCCACTGAAAGTGTTCTCGATCCTGAATTTCTGTTCCATCTGATCCTTTGCTGGGCTTGCCAATAGAAAGCATAGTCTAGACAAAAGAGGTCCCTTCTGATCCTTCCTACTGCTCCAAACACTAGGAACAGGACCGTAAGGTTTCTAGGAGACAAACAAAATTCTAAGGAGGGCTTTAAGTATCACCTCTGTGTATGATCCAGAATAGAACATTTAAGTGCATCGAATAGCCTTAACTAGCCTAGCTTTGTATAACCTGGATGACTCTACAGCAGTCACACCTGCTCATTTCTCTGCAAATACTAATCTTTGATCTGCAAGTATGTTTGAACCATAAGCCTTTTGGTTTTTTCCTTAAGTAAAAACTTTTTGAATGGTAATCTTCTGTATATTCTCATAGAGAAGCAAGTTTCTATCAGTATTAACACATTTTTCAAAATACTTATATTCACATATAGTTATCTTCACATGTAGATTTTGCTCTAACAGTGACACTAACCTGGAATAGTTTTAAACATTCAGAAAGTTTGCCTCAACAACCTTCATGAAATACAAATACAGTTTCTGAATATAACTGTTAAAATACAGGCAACAATTTAATATTGCAGATAACAGAATTTTTCTTCCTTAGGAAGACTATGATCGTCTGAGACCTTTATCTTACCCTATGACCGATGTCTTCCTTATCTGCTTCTCAGTGGTAAACCCTGCTTCATTTCAAAATGTGAAGGAAGAGTGGGTACCGGAGTTGAAGGAATATGCACCTAATGTTCCCTTTTTACTAGTAGGAACACAGGTATATTTGGTTCTGTTCTACTTTATTTAAACCATTAGGATCACTGTATGGTGCCTTTTCTCTGGGCTGGAAGTTCAGGCCTGACAGGACCCGAGCAGCATCTCCTTCTGCCTTTGGAGGAACAATCCTTACAGGTGGCAGAAAAACATAGATATGTGTTGTTCTCCAGTGACCCATCTCCATTTTGTTAAAAAAACTTATGTCCATTGTAAACGGGGTGGCAAGATGGGCTGCATGTCTCCCATGTGACTTTCTAAAAAGTCATGGGATTTACAGAATAAAATTGTCTGCTCATGCCCATGTTACTTGGAATTACTTGGGTCTACAACTATTGGTCACATGCAATATTTGCTGAAGCAAAGGAAAAGGGAAGATGTGAGACAATTTCCTCATGCTTCTTGTGGGTAGTGGACTGGGCTTCATTTATGAAATGACCTATGTGTTGGTGTTACCTTTGGGCAATCTTTCTGCCACTACATTTGGTATTCTAAGATGATGACATCTAATTGAAGCACTGAATTACAGAACGAATGCTTCTTCCTTCTGGATTAAAGAGTCACAGCTTAAATTTAGGGCTTTTGAATCAGCAATGGTCCACGATCTGAATCATGACATGACTCCATTTGTATAGGGATAATATTCCATTGAATAATTCTCCTTTAAAAAGAGGGTATCATATTGCCTGCTGACTTTTGTTTAGAGAAAGTATTGCAGCATAACTTCAATCTTTCTTGCTAGATTGATCTCCGTGATGACCCAAAAACTCTGGCAAGACTGAATGATATGAAAGAGAAGCCCATATCTGTGGAGCAAGGACAGAAGTTAGCAAAAGAGGTAAACTGAATACTCCTAAATGCAACCAAGTAACAACAAAGAACAACAACAACAACAAAACACCCCTATTTCTACTTTATCCTCCTTTACCACTTTTTGCATATCTTTCAGCAGTCCACATATCTTGAGACTGCTTACCAGTTAACAACACTTACACTAATGAATATAGGTAACAAACAGACCTATGTAATTACACTTCCTTGTCAGTAATAGTTCTAATTTTCAGTGTAGACACTTGTAAAAGCTATACAAGCCATATAAATATTGGTCAAAGATAATTAAAACCCACAAACTGGTTGAGGTTGGAACGGACCTCTCCTGCTCAAGCAAAATGTTGGAAGCATCTTTTAGACATTATATGAGAATGTTATACTACCATTGTAACTACTGTGTGGATAATGCTTATCAGGACACTTACAGAGCCTTTATTTTTGAAACACAAATGGGTCATGTCTTTTTTGCTCTTTAATTATTAACTATATCTTAGGCCTCCACTGCCAATCTAAAGAAATTGTTTCCCACAGAAACCAATCAACTTAAACACCTTCCAGATCTTTGGATGAAAGGCAAATCTTACTTTCTCTTACAGAGGGGGTGCACATGAAGATAACTTTTTTAGATTGCAGCCAAATATTGTAATGTTGCTATGGGGAAAAAAAAGGCAGAAGTGCCCAGATGGAATTGAACAGCTGAGACATACTGCTATTGAATTAACTTATTTTCTTGACAGATAGGAGCCTACTGCTATGTGGAGTGTTCAGCTTTAACACAGAAAGGACTGAAGACTGTTTTTGATGAAGCTATTATAGCCATTCTAACTCCAAAGAAACACACAGTGAAGAAGAGAATAGGCTCAAGATGCATAAACTGCTGTTTGATCACGTGAGAGACTTTGACAATGGCCAGGCTTACTGTGAAATTCTACTGATTTTAAATACAATGCATTAAGTACATAGCGAATTTGTTCCAGGTTTGGAAGTTAAACCTACGATTCTGCCTTCTACAACCAGTGAAATCCAGAGGAATAAAATCAAACTCAACAAACTTGTAATAAGAAGCCACCACATCTGTTACAAATATTTTATTCAGACTGGAAGGTACAATCTCTCAGGGTTACACAGTCTAGAGGAAGCAAAAACTGCACCATGCTGAAACGGCATCTATGTGATTTTATTGAGTGGAGATGCTTGGCCTGAAATACTCTAACTGAATTTGGACAGTCTTCTGCTTTGACTATATATATATATCTATATATATATATATCTATCTATCTTAAAAAACCCCAACTTTTGCACAGTCTGTATGGAATCTGCACAAAGAAATACCTTGTCTCTTTTTGCTCCAGTTATCTGCTTTTGTATGTAAGCTGCTTCCGGTTCCAGTGTATCCACAGAGGTGCAATAATCAGACCAGCCATATAGCCAAAGGTAGCTCCGAGGGAACAGGAAATGGGCCATACCTGAGGGGAGAACGCAAGGTAAAAGCAGACAATGAGGAAAGTGTCTGTGGTTTTTGTACTTCATGAGCACAAAGTCTAGGCACTGAAAGACAGTAGTCTTATTCTACTTTAAAGCTTGATGTGCTTTCCTAAAAATGCCAAAAGCGTAACAATCATCTTCATGAACACTAAATGCTGTTGTACAGTTTTTAATTAATATGCATTAAAATGTAAGCAGGCTTCTGGCTATTGCAGACTTTAGTTTGATAGTCCAAAAACTATGTGGGGAAAAAAACCCTTAGAAGTATTTATATCCCCTAAAGCATTCAGCTGACCTAGCTCCCTACTCTGCTGCACACATTTGGATATCTACAGATTTCTCAACAATTTCTCCTTTCAATCTCTCATGATGTTTTGAAACTTTTAGGTATGTATAGGTGAACTAGTATTCAAATAAGGCCAGAGACTGAGATGGATAGAAGTTTGTTAGCTTTTTTCCTTGAAAAGTCTGTAAAAGGATAAATCTTCCTCTTGCTAGCAGTGGGGAGGGAACACAAATTCGGAAGCTGACTAAACATCTTGCGCCCAGATCATCAAACTTGTAGTAAGCCACTTATGTCAAAGAGAGCTTTAATTATATGCTCTATTTTCTAGTATAAGAAAAGGAAGCCAACTCAATAGAGCTGACTCACTTTAACAAACCATCTTGTACTAATGGAATTCTCCCCTGCCCTTTTCCTGTTTTAATTGGTATTGATTTGCAGGGAGGAGTGGCCAAACCAAGACTTAACCAGATGTAGCTTATAGTACCAGTCCACTACATACTGCATTTGATGAAAGTCTCAACTAAGGTGGTGATTAATTTATTTACTTTAGAATAAACAGAATTCCCAGGCCTCTTCAAAATTCTCCTTTGCTTTTTTTTTTTTTGGGCAAGGACAGTTTTGCAGTTCCTGCTGTACAGTGCATAACCCTAAAGCAAGTATGGACTGGACTCTGCTACTCTTTTGTTTTTTAAATTAAGGGGGATATTTCCCCCTCTATAGTACTTGAGACTGAGAAATGCACTAGACAATAGAGGAAATATCCCAATCTCCAGCCTTCTTTTCTACTTCACTTTGACTTGCAATTCATGAATATCAAATGAACTTACTCTTAACGGTACTGGTTCCTCCTTTCATTCATTTCCCTAGCTCTGATTCTTCTCTTTACTTCATTATCACTTAAAAGAACATATTTATTCACATCCTTTGATCATGGGAATTTTAACTATGAATAAGAGTAATGTATTTTGTCCTCTGCTCTTTCATCTTCAATCTCCTCAGTTGTTTCATCTTCACATTCCTTAGCATCTACAGCTTTATATGTTATTTGGAGGTCTTAAGGAGTGTAGCAAAGATGACTATTAAACAAGGTGCCTTAGGTACTCTTTATTGACCTTGTTTCATTCTTTCACTTTCATACATTCTGTCTCTGCTGCTTGTTTTTGTTGCTGAGTATTTCAGCAGTTGCCTCTCAAGCCAAAGATTTGCTTGTTTTCATTCATTTACTGTGTATTGTAGATCATCTATAAAAAGCCTTGAGAGGCTTTGGCATGGTAAGGTACTACATATATTTGAAACTCACATAAGTTTGTGGCCTTGGCTGAACTTACACTTCAGGTGGATCTTTTCAATTTCTAAACAAAATGTAATTATTTCTAGCATTTTGCATATTACACGTCTGAAGGACAAAACAATAAAAAAGTCCCTGAAACCCTTTTGCTCACTCAGTAACATTCAGATGGAACACAAGATGGAATACTTTTTTATCCACTGATGAAGTCAAATACCACTCTAATATCCACAAAATTATGGACAAAGGCTTCTTAACTTGGTGGTGCTTTTACATGAAATTTGCTGAGTGATCAATGATCAATCCTTCATTAAATTTTTACCTACATTAGGTGAATTTGTAGTTGCCTATTTGCTTTACAGAACTATAGGCAGATGATGGATTCTGAATTGATCATATTCCCTCAACTAGAGAGCAAACATCCCTGATGACTCAATGATCCTGTATATTGTGCTATTTTGTGTATAGTGGGTGATTATTGGTATGATTAAAAAGATCTCTGATGACTGTTGTAACCTCTTTCACCTGACTGAACTGCAACTCGGGATTTGTTTTTCAACAGCTATGTAACTTTTAATATTAATTATGCCTCTGTCTGTCTTCTAAAACATTTAATTTTTGCTTTGTTTTTTAAAAGTCAGTGTTACCTAAGTTTCAAGCTCTCTCTTAACAGTTGAGTCTCTGACCTCTGAACATTCACAAATGGCAGGTGGCAAAGATAGGGAACAAAGGGAAGAAAATATAAAACATGCCATCTCCCCCTGTTATCTTATCAATGAGACAGAACAAGACACCATCTCATCCCTTACGGTGGCATGGAACAGAGGGGTACTAGGCCAGGCACTTATTCTTACTGTGCTGCTTCGACAGCCCAAAGTAGTTCTGAGGGCAGTTTATGGGCCCTTGGAAAACTCCCTAAGCACAGCAATTAAAAGCCTGGACTTAAGAGCGTTGCTGTCCTTATGCCATTTTCTCTAATCCTCAAGACAGGGCAAAACCCCCTAACAAACAGGCAATAATACCAGTTTTGCAACTTTCATTCTTGACTGATGGCTTTTAGGCTACATACAGCCTGAGGCACCCATGGGTATACCTAAAGCAGCAAGTTATCAAAGACAGATTAAGATATGGCTCTTAAGCACATCAGCTGCACTCAAATAACACCATTTTCACATGCTTTTGACTTTCTATGAAAATGGGTTGCTTCTTTCTGTGGAAGTGGGTTGCTTTATTTTGTGTTAGCTGCTGGCCTCATTTTTCTGAGACCCAATCACTTCCTTCTGGACCTTTTAAAATTACTTTGACATAGTCAATTGGCCTGCTTTTGACCTCTCTTTCACATTATCTCAAACTTGGTTTAAAGTCCTTGACTTGGTATGAACTGCCTGTGAATGATAAAAATCTAAGCAGCAAATATCTGTCTGCCTGTTTCAAGAGATTCCATTCTGTTTGCTTAGAATATGCAACTTGTAATACACCCCTCTCATCACCTGAGAACTTTTTAGCTCAGTTCCTCCTACATCATGCTCCCTTCTGCCTCGAGGAAGCTGACATATCCTGCCCCAGTCCTGATGTCATGTCTGGGCTGGGTCAGCAGCAGGGCAATAAGATGTTGGGCCACATGGTCTAGCTTCACTTTTATTGAGGGGAAAAAAGGCTGATATGAAGAAAAGAGTGTGGGGAGCACAGGAGATAGAACAGAACATTTCTCATGAAACTGTCATGAAATGCCTTATCTGTCTCAGCAGCTGGGAGGCATCAGTTACCATTCTCACAGCCTACCACAAGAAGAATCAGTTTACATATCAAATGCATGATGAAAAGGGCAATTTTAACAACCAGTAGATGATTACTAGGAACCTGAACAGCAGCTTGGCAAAAACAAATCTTAACAAGAACAAAAAATACATTTTAATGGACAGAGCATGAGCCAGTGTTTAATGCAAAATGATTCTGACTTCTGCTATTTGTTTAAATTTTCTTTTTGCCTTTTCATCTGGCAGCAGTGTTAGGACTTGACAGGAATTTCTTTAGGCTAGCTAAATAGGCATTGCAGAACTGCCAGGTTTTTAGTATATATTAGAACTCATTTTAAGCATAATGACTCAAAATAGGAATTGCCAACCTTTCAGGACACAAATGAGCTAGTTTTCCTCAGTGCTCTTTAGAACACCTGAGATTCTACAGTGTGAGAATGCTTAGCATATTGCATGGAAAGCAGAGCATGTTGCAGGATCTCAGCAAGGTATCTAGCTCTGCTAGACTGTACATGTAGCTAGCTAAACCAGAATTCTGACTGACATGCATGACTGCATGTTTTGTCATGTATTATGAGCCTTGCGCTCCATGCAAGGGAATTACATAGACATCGATAAGGACATAAAGGCCAGATTCTTAGAGACCAGAGCAGCAACACAAAGTTTTTAAAGATACCATGAAGTAAGCAACTGCCTGCTGGAACTTTCATTATACAAATGCAAATACAGTAGGGCAATCTCCTGTACTTACTTTTCTTTTTAGTAAACTTCAGAGTGTTTTTCTCATATTCCTAAACACAGTTTTTCGTATGCTTACTGTTTCAAAAGACTCATTTCTGACTGTCAGTTAAAAGGCCATGTAATAATTCTTGTTTCATTTTAAAACCGAATAAACGAGCACAATTATTTTCCCTTCCTGTTTCTAACATGCCTTAAATTCCTGATTGTTTAGTCTGTACTGTCTTAAACACTTCAGTACATCCCTTTAATCTATTTTGGTTGCGTGCACATGTTACAAGTGTCTTATCACATTATACAGAATGTGTGTGTTGACAAGCACACACCAAGAAGAAAGTGTGAGGTTTTTTTCAGGATGGCATTTGTAACTAGAAGTTGGTTTCATGGATTTGTGTTCTAAAGTTACAGCAAGTACAACCACCTTTGATCTCACCATTAAGATTTATATTGAGAAAACACATTATTAAATAAACAATGATAACCACACTAAAGTGGAACAAGCTTCTACCTGTGTTTGAAACAACTCCAATTGCATATTATCCCTTCTCACATTACGCAACTTCTAACAAAACTTTCACAGTAGGTAGTAGATCCAAAAAGGAATACAAGAAGGAAACTCTCTGAGTTGTGTTAAGAAGAACCAAAGTAGAGTGAAAGTTTATAATCCCATTTCAGCTTACTTGAGTAAGTACCAAGAACTGTACCCAAGATTCTCCATATTATTTTTTAGGCTACAAATGTCTGAGATATATAAATATCTAAGGCTAATATTTATAGTCATATTGGCTAAATTACATGGCAGTCAGTCAACTCAGGTGAGCTATATCAGCACTACCTATTATGTTTGCAGTATCCATTATGAAGCAGGAATACAGCAATTTTACTTCTACCTACTGATAACACCGTAGGCAGAATATTGTTTCAAAAGTTACTTTTTACCACTAGTAACAGGTACTACAGATCAAAATTATGCTGCAAAATCCCCCAGATGTATGGGAGGCATGCACACAAGAAACGCAGAGACATGATTTAGAAGAATTTTATCAAAACATGAAATTAACCCAGGAACTCCTCAGTGAGCTAAATCCAATTGTTGTCAGTGGCAAATGCTGTGCCTGGAATAATAGTTCCAACACATATAGTGTGCTGATAAAGCTGTGGTCTTTAACTATACCATGTTGTTCTGCAACTAAGTTCCTCAGGCTGCGTAGAAAAGGATGTGTACCTCCTACATCACCCCCTCCTGTTTCAGTGGTGGTGTGTTTTAAGATTCCACTTCTCAGTGACAAGTGAAGCCAGGATCCTGATCACACGTGGTTATTAGAAGTACATCATCAACAACGAAGTAACTGTAACAAAGGAAGTTATTTTCTATTTCTTTGTGGAGCTGTCCTAGCTAACTGTAACCCTTACACACCCATTGTGCTTCAGAGGCCTAGAGGCAACAGGAGATGGATGTACAAGTATATAAATTGCCTAGAACAGCCTTATTTAAATCATCACAATTAAGTGTTGCAAACTGTTTTAAAAGTTGCTGAAAAATAAGATAACGATCTCAAAACACCGGCAAAATTAGTCTACCAGTCTAACTGAAACATGCCTGGCAGAAGGAGTCCTAGAGAGTTTGTTGTTTTGGTTTTGTTTTTAATACAGAAATGTAACTACTGTAGCACCTAGCCTGCATTCCTGTTAAGGCAATTATCTTTACCTTTGTCTGAGACAGGCTGAATTCTACAGACCTACAGTAGCCTAGGCCTCCCTGAACAACTGCCTCCCATAGTTACAAAACTTTTCTTAAAGCTAGCAGAGGAGTAACATACACAGCATGTTTAAAAGTTGCTTTATGAACAAACAACAGAATAATGAAAAGAAAATGACTCATAGGATACAAACTGACTTTCAGCAATATATTTTATACCTCTAACAGAAATGCTTTATATGTTTTTCATTTCCAGTCTCAAACATTATTCAGATAATTGATGTTAGTTTATTTCTGAAACAATATTCTGTTCCTGTTAAGTAATATTTACTTAGCACAGAAGTTGCTGTATGCTTAAAAAAATGCAATTAACATTATAATTTTTAAGGATAGAAAGGCACACTAATCTGAATATCCCCTGTATGCAATATTTTTCAAACATAAACATGGAAAATAAAGTGAAGATTTTCTGAGACATCTGTATTTATCTCAGTTTTGTTGCATGTCACAAGACGTATGTTTTAAGAAGAAATACATTTCCTTTGGTTTGTAAATAGGTCAGGATGAAGTAGCATTTGGGCTTTAGTCATTAGCACATGAATTGGAACTCTAGTTATAAAATTCATCATCAGGTTTACTCCACAGAACCCTGAAGTACTTTAAAATAAAAACAAATTCTAGTGAAAGGTTCATAGGACGCTGACATCTGATTTTCTGACCAGGTAAGATCCAGGTCATAGTACAAAAGACTTCTCAGCTTCTACTGATACATCTCAACCACAATGTAAAGCAATGACTACCAGGTAATTTTGCAGTTCTTCTATTAAGTTTGTAGGAAAATATGATAGACCCAAAACAGACTGCCAAGGGCAGGGAAACAGATTAGCAAAAAATGAAACCAATATCGCTTTTCTTTAAAGGACACAAAGCAGCAAAGTGACAGCAGAAGAACTGCTCTACGTATGAGTGTGGCAATTCAGACAAGTATCTTACAGAATAGCGCAGGCAGATTTATTTCATACTCTGCTGGGATTGCAGCATTCTTGGTACTCCCTCCAACCTCTTGTTTGCTTTAGGTGAGTGAATACAGACCATTTTCATTTGAAGTTTGTTCATTTCTACGAACAAACCAGACTTCACAGAAGCAGCTTTACATTCTCCCCTTTCTGAATGATTTGTCAATTTAAAAGTTAACTGTAGACACTCTTAAACCGTCTACAGTGTAGACACCAGATTCGATTAAGTGCTCAATACCCAATTAAGTGGAAAAATATGCCAGTTCAAGACACAGTGACTTTTTCCATGAACCTTGTCCCATATTATATTGTTTCAACAAAGCTAAATCAATTGCAATAGCAATTTTCATCCCAAACTCACAGCACATATTTTGTGGTTTTGACAACTTTTGGCATTCCAGGGCTACCAACAGGGCCCAAGGGCAGCAGCAACAACCCTTTGGTTTGCTTTATCACATGGTATTTCTCAATTATTGCTGATCCATCCAGTTCTTGTAGTACCAATTTCACCTGGTCTGTGACAGTCTGCCAATAATGAATTGTCTGAAGTTACAATGGAGCTGTGTTTCCATTGCATGTTGTTACACCACAAATACTAACTATAATCAATACAAACATCAAAACCAGATTTTGCAATCAACAGGGCTTAAAGGCCTTAACACTGCTCTCTAAAATAATAATACCACTTCCGTTTCCCCAGTAGTAGGCTTTAAATCACATTTTCTGCTTTAATGAAGAACCACTTCTATACAGAGAAAAATAATATATATGTTTACAGCACTATGGCTAAAATACAAAAAGGAAAACAATCACTAATGAAACCTCTTTTTATCTCAAAAGCTCATCTTGAGTTCAAAGACTAAGCTGTTCCATTTGAGTCCATTTTTGGATAGTAAAAGGGTAAATCCAAAATTGTAATCCTCAAGCTCTCTGTTTTTAGGCTAATATGAGAAACAGCTGATGTCAGAAGCAGGACAGCTTAATTCTTTACTCATGCAGATGTCTAGAAGTAATTTGGTTTTGACTGGGTTCTGATTACTTTACAGTCTACATTAAGATCTACATGATTTCTTTCAGACCTTGCTTGGAACTTAATCTGTAGGTGTTCCCTTAAACATACCAGCTGGAGTTCTAAGCAGTTCTGGGCAAACTTAAGTTCTATGCAAAACACTTCTAGTCCTTGTATTTGGGTGAGGTTAAAAAATATTATTATTAATCCTACACCTGTATTATGTGCAGGTATTTCTATGTTTAGTGAGTGAGTGGTTAGGTCACTCAGGGACAATCAGCACTAAAGATCTTCCCAAACTAAACAGATCTGCAACAACAACAGACCCTTCTATGAGGATCATTCTTTCCCCTGTCTGAGGTTGAAGACAACACAGAAAGCACCTCTCCTCTTTTACTGTTACAGTGAAAGAATTTACTAGGAGTTTCTGTGATCACCTGACATCAGGTAGCAAAAGGAATACTCTTGCAAAAAGAGGCTTTGTGCCAGTGCCCAGTGAACTTGTGAAGAACAGAAATGTCTCTTGGTTCTGAAGATTTCCGAGACAGCCACGCAGCTACCACATGCAATACCTGGGTTGCTGAATCCATACTCTTCAATAGGAATGGAAAGACAAAAGACATCAGCTGTTGCATGAAGTTGCGTTTCCCCAGAACCTTCTTCACAATATATCTCAGCCTGGCTGAGCTGAGCAAGCTGGGAAGCAGTGTTTCCTGGGCAAATACTGAAAATGCCTGGCCAGGACACTGCCCCCACTTCTATGGTTTGGTGACCAATATTTAAGAGATCACCTTCACAAAAATATTAGATTATTCATAGGTGATTGAAAGCTTCTGAGAGTTGTAAGCAGGATCCCTGACAAGCTGTTTTAAAGAGGTTGATTTCTGCCTCGAAGATCTGTTAAAATTTTGATGCTTCACTGTGTTGCTTCGCTGAAACAATGGGACTTGTACAAACTACATTTTAACAAGAACTCCTTTCATCTCCCCTAATACAGCAGATCTTAAAAAAACTAGCATTTAAAACTGCAGTTTTCAAAGACTGTTGGAATGGCAGCCTGCAGGACTGATAAGCAAACTTCTCTGTGGCTGCTCCTGAACTGCCCACATCATTAATAATCAAGCAGGTCAGACTCAAATGGAACAAAAAATTTCTTCCCCCACCCCAGTATTTAAAACTCTACAAGGTATAAGATGGAGAAGTGAGGATGAGAAAAATGAGGGGATGGGAAAAAACAGCAGCAAATGCTCTAGATCTAGGCAAAAGAAAATCGCTTTGATGTAGAACTTGAGAGTCATAAACTCTCCCCTACTAACTTTGGTATCAGGAGTATGTCAGAAATGAGGGTGGAGATGGTGAATTGCAGGCACACAGAGAGCACTGGGGAACATTCACACCCACAAACAGCCAGTGACAAGTCTGGGTATCTGAAGTTTCTGCAGATGCTTTGCTGCTCTGAGGAGTCAGACAGTATTGTTTGAGATGTTTAAGTGTAGATTATAGAGCTAAAATTTCAGTCATGTTTGGCTTTTTTTAACTTGGAAGGGTTTTCCAACAGAAGTTTTCAGACTCAAGCTTGAGTTTTCGTTATCAAACTTGTGTCTCTCGCTACTGGAAGATGTGAGAATGGACAAAAAGCTGAAAATTAACTCTACCTAAAGTATCTGTCTTCAGCTATTAGTGTCTTTGTTTTGTTAATCAGAGCCCCCTGACCTTAGTTTTCCTCATATCATTGGTGCATAAAAGGTGTAGGCTTTATACACAGCATATTAGCAAAGTCTGAGATTTTGGAAATAAAACAAAACCTGCCAGATGAGACATGCTACTTTAAAATCCTATCTGAGCAAGGAAAAAATGTTTGCCTTTCATTGGGACAGGCAAGTGAGTAAGACTTGGAAAGAAGATAGGAGATTGCATTTCAATGAATCTCTTGATTTTTGGGTTACATTCATGTTTGTCAACAATTAATTAGTGACAACACATACCTATGCCAGATTGATGGTGAAACATCTTGCAAGAATCAAACCAAGTGTTTTCAGGGAAGAAAATTTTTTGCTTAAAATATTGACGTACCCCTCTATTATTTTTGAAATACAAATTATAATGTCTAATTACACTACTGCAATGAAAGACTAATGGCATAAAAGCAGGCTGTGAGCTACCTACAGAAGACAAATTTTAAGTGCAGTGTAAGCCACAGCATCTCTACAATACCACAGAGGAATGTGTGCTGCCTGTTACACTGATTTCCGGAAGAAACCTCTGAAACCATCTGCTTAAGAACAGGCCTGGTAGACACTACTCTGCTAAGAGTGTATGAGTTTGGTAACCAGACAAAAGAAAACATCCACTGAGCACATGTAGGAAAAAGTTGTTAGTAGTGCCATCATTTTATGGCAATTGCAGACTTGAGTTACATTCAATTGAATCATTTCTCCATGCCAAGAAAACATAGTAAGAAAATAGCATCAACATTTGAATTAATAAAGATAAAATCTGCAATGCTAGCTTCATGGTTTTTTCTTGTTCAACTAAAAAGCTTATGTTTGCCTTCCTTTGAAACCAGAAGTGTTTAGTACAGTGCTTTGGCTACACCATTTCCATATACCAATTTAAGTCCATTTAAAATAACTTCTGTTAAGTGCTTTCATGGAAGACAGAAGGGAGCTAAAACACCAGGAAAGCATCTTTCTTTCCCTACCCATGAGCAATAAAAGCTACTAGACTGAAAGCAAACTCGAAGCCATCTTCATCATTTCACATTTCTCCTCCAGCTTGTCTAGCTTCTTGTTATCCAAATCATTAGAGTTCTATTCCATTATAAAATTTGCATGCAACAGACACTCACAAATATGTAACATAGAACCTAATTAAACTGGAAGTAAAAATATTGCATTTCACTTCCTTACACCCTAAGTACAGATGTTTCCAGTGAGTTTTTAAAAGTTTGGCATAACTCTGTAGGAACAGCTTATGACCAAGTGCAATATACCTGAACAGCTGCAGAGCAATTTTGTGTAGCATGCATCTCCAGAAAATTAATCTTTTGTACATTTATGGTAAGGGTGTACATACTAACCTGCCAAGGCCGATCCCAGTCAAGAGGAATAGGAAATGCTCCAAACCAAGCTCCAAGTATACTGCATATGGAAGTAATCTGTAGACTGCTTTCCCAGATGGACATAGCTCTGTAAAAAGATTGTTGTAAGTTTTCAATAACAGCAGAAGTTACCATGGCAGAGAGTTAAATCAGATTTCTCCCAGAATTTTCGAGGCTATGAACAGATATAAAAATTCACATATTTGATAAATAGCATGCAGGTTTCTCCTAAAACATACAAACTAGAAGTAAAATCTAAGATGCATATTTTAGCAATCACAATCCTTTTATACCACATTTTCAGGATTTTTTTTTTCTTGAGATGTCTATTGCAAAAGCTTTATGTTACCTGGAAATACTCCTATTGAGATTGAAACACTGCTAGACTAAGCAAATAAATCTCATAAAATAAATCTAGCTCGATAACTGTGTGCATTGCAGGGAGAGGCAGACATGAAAGGGTACTGTGGGATTGTACAGAAAAGCACAAGCACAGTCACAAAGGCCTCTGGGATGTAGACATATTTGGTGACTACAACAATTCAAAATTTAAAAATAGAAGTCCACTATGAGAATATCTCAAAACAAGTTTCCATCAACTGAAAAGAAACATTGCAAGTAAATGTAACGGCACTTTGGAGCCCTTCGGTAGCAGTGCATCCAAGTTCAAGTACACTGGCTCCAGGATAAATTTTTTGCTCACTAAAGAACTCTTACACTACCAGTCATAGCACACATTGTAAGATATTTTAAATTACTTCAGTTCTCAGTTTATAGCCTTCTGCCACTGATTTCAAAAGTTTTTGAAAATTTGGATCTCTGTTTAACAGATGAGCACTTACTATCATCACTGTACCAACTGATTGCCCTGCTTTGCTCAGGCCACAAACATTTGGGTACTTGGTACCAATTAAGAAAGGAGCAACAGAAGTTCAGAACAAAGTAGGGCACAGTTTCAAGACAGGAGAACCAGGCTAAAAATCACTGCTCCAAATCAGCACAGTAGGAGATCTGAGTTTTAAGTCTGCTACATCTCAGATAATAAACATACACCTAGCTTCAGGTAACAGAGGAAAAAATATAAGCATTTTTATGGCTTGAAGACTAGATGCATGGTAAACTCTGAACATTGCATGTGCTGTTTAGGTTGCATGATAAGAACACTTGGTTCTGAAGAGAAAAAAATTTCTTTACTTCTGAGTACACGCTGCTGCACTTGCTATTGACCAAACAGCTCACAAGTTTAAAGCAAACATTTTTCAATGTTTGCAGAAAAAAAGGTCTTGCAGACAACAGTACAGACAGCGCAAGGTTGACATTTTGAGCAGAAATGTTTCTTCTACAAAACACGATCCCTTTAACTTAAAATACATCAGTTCACAATTCTACCAGTTTGAGATTCTTTTTCTTGAAGAGGAAAGTCCTGATGTAAGTGTAAAACTGTTTAGGAGTCTGCACACAGTAAATTCTTGTGAATTATTTTCAGAAGCTGAATAACTGAGCAGAGAGTTGTTAGGCAGAACAAGGAAGATACTTAAGAGACACAACAGCCTTAAAGCAGCGAAAGAGACAACAGAACACACCAAGGACTGACTGAGGTACAGTTATACCTCACAAGACATCTTGTGTGTGTGGCAGATTCACTAGAGACTGCTGCACCATATGGAGAGATCAGACTGAGTCCAAATGCAAACCAACAGAATTAGCAAGGCACCGTGCCCAAGTGAGAAACAGCCATTGGCAGTTTGGCAACTGTTTCAGCTGCTAATTGAACCCCTCTGCAGCATGGACTGGCTACCCAAAGACAACCTGACTTGTCCTCCAGCATCATCCTACAGGAGCAATGCTCCCATTACTCACTTTTCTTCATGGAATGACTGACACCTATTGGGATTCTTGAAGGTATTCTTTAAACCACCACATAAATTCCTCATTTGCATGAGACTAACAACTGCAGCAATATTTACATTTTCCAGGTTTCTTTCGTTTTAAACTATGATAATCCCGCAGACAAAACCAGCAATGTTTAAGATAATAAATGAACACTAGTGGCAGAAAGGTCTTCAGAAGCCTAAAGGAATTATTTAACCCTTTAAAATAATACAATACATTTGGTTCAGCCTTAAATGATGTTTGAATTAAGAGGTTAGCTGACATAAAATAATCTACTCAGACAGCTCCTTCATAGACATGATTTGGAATTCTTGGCTGCAGCAGGACTAAATACTAGGCAGCCTTGTGTGTGATGATGCCTACATTTACAAGGGACATTTCAAGAGTATGCAGTTCACAAACAAAGTGATAAAACAGGCATAAGGAAAACAGGAAAGAGCCCTGATGTCCTTTTTTTTACTATTTTAATATCCAAATAAAATTTCTGTTCTACACCTTATAATTGCTATTATAGCAGAAATTTCAACATAATTTCTAAGAGAAGTGATTTGAAATAAATAGTCTCCAAAAGGAGAGAAAGAAAAACTGAAAACTGGTTTCTTAAAGACTTTTATGCAGGAGGCTATTTCAGCTAAGTTACTGAAACACTATTTAAATAACAGCCACCCGCTGCCATTAATGCTGATAACCTTTTCTGTAGCTTTTACATCCCCCTCTAACTGTTGAGAGCAGCACATGACAGAATATGATCAGTGTCATGACACTGACATCAGTGACAACTCCAGATGTCAGAATAAGGAGCCCAGAGATGCTGGTGTGGGGTCATCCCTTTTCAAATGCAGAATTAGTGAAAAGGGCCCTATTTAGAGCCAACTAAGAAAGGAAGGGTTTGTGATGTAGAATATACACAGACTTTTCTCACACATTCTATGTGCACATAGGCTTAAGGTTACTTAGGTCTAAATTGCACTTAGGTACTTTTAAAACACTTTTTTTTCATACTAAGCTATACACTTAATCAGACTTTCAAGCTTACTATTCCAGTACAATCCAATTCTCTAAACTCTGCTTTCAAGGAAAGCAGCTCTGTTGATTTTACCTAACCATCCTTTTCTTCCATTTAACCGGTCCCATCTCATTCCACATAATTAAGTTAGAGATAACCTTTTAATATACCATGTCTACACTCATCTCATGCCCAGACCTAAGACGTTCCAATTTCATGAGGTCAAATGAAAAAACACACGATTATCTTTAAATGAGCAGCTTGCTACTATCCACAAAGAAACCTGTTACAGTATTTCTTTGTAGTCTACATTCACTCAAAGTGTAAACAAACATCATTAATAATAAAGACTTTACTCAGATAATGTCACATGGCTCACTTGTAAGAAGTAGTAACAAGTCCTCACACCAAAGTGTCAAAACAAGACACCTGTTTCCTACACAATGATTGTGCTGAAATTACATGAAGATCTAGACTAGGAAAGAAAGAACTCAACAGGCATTCAAAACCTACCTGGCACAAAGACACACTGATATTGTCAAACATGATACTTCAATTCAGCTGTTATTTCCAGTTGCACAACTTCCAAAGATGACCAAATGAATCAGCAATGATTTATTTTGGCTAAACAACTCATTGCTTTTATTACGGTGTATTTAACTCTTCCACTGAAGAAAATCCATGTGTAAATGAATTGAATACAGTCTCAAGATATTTTTCAGTAAGTTGAGAACTGAGATAAACCAAAGTTCAATATCTGAAACTATTAAAGTTTATCCTTTATCCCTCCCTACAGGAGTGCAAACCAAAAATAATTCCATATAACTCCAGGTCAGCAGCATAATATAACTTTTCACTTTCTTTTGAGATAAGACTTCACCCTTACGAACTATTAAAAGGGAATGAGTACTAAAATCTTATTAAATCTCAAGCATATGTGAAGCCTCTTTATGTTTCAGTGTCTTTCAACCATGCTATTATTTATGGAATGCAAAAAGGCAGAAAAAATAGGTAATCTTCTGAAAAATACGTTATCCTTGATACATGCTAATGCCATGGCTGTCACTGGAGGTGAAAAAGGTGGTTAGAGGGCTTGTTTTACTTTAAACATACTCCTCAAAAAATTATGCTTGAAAACTCTGACGCTGAAAACAGCTTTCTTTGAAAGTGGAAAAAAGAGAATAGGTTAAGATAACATATCTAAGAACACAGTAAGTCATGTATCATTTTCAACATTATATTCAAGTTTAAAACGGTGCTTGTTTTGGCTTCCTATTCCTACTTTAAAAGTTATGTTTATGCAGGGAATACTGGATCATGTGCAAGACTCTCCATGCACAGCTCTTTGTCAGATCTCCCTTTTGTCTGACAACCATCATATAGGATTGCACAATGTTTTTACTCCAGTAGAATATGTGCTGGAATCTTTACTTCCTTCAAACACATATAAAGTGAGATTTAGCATCTGAATGCCAAAACTAAAAAGCCATTTTTCCAAATCAGTGTCTTCAAATCTTTCTTTGTCATAAAAGCTTTCATATGTCAGTAATCACAAACAAAAACCCACCCATCATTCAGGAAGTTTTCTTTTCTTTACAAAAAATTCCATTATATATTTTTTACATCAATTCTGCCCATTTCTATTCAGAGAAACACCAGAAACTTTAGATTAGAACTTACCCATTTTTACTAAATACCCGTATCCATGCCTGTATGTTTGGTCCCAGCAAACATAAGCACTGTAAAGTAGTAAATGTAGACAGAAGAACTGCAAACAAAAATGTCTCAGTCACTGACCTACAAAAAGAAAAAGAATATTACAAAATTAAGTGAGGTGGGTGCTAATGTTCTAAAAGTTCCAAGATTTAGGAAGAAAAAAGCCTCTTTAACTCAACTTGTGAAAGCATGTGTGTTTTCTTAAACCTAATATAAAAGAATAAAATATTTTCTTCTTACTCTGTAGAATAGTAAAGTAAGCTGGAAAGAGTTCTGCTGTTATTTTAAGAGGGAGATGTAGTAATTTTTTGAAATGATTGATACCTGTAACATTTTTAAAGAAACACAGGTGTACCTTACATAGATCACTAGTTCTAAATTGAAGTAGGGTTGGATATTTATTTCATGATTCCATTTGTTTTTCCAGTTTGATGTTGTGACAGCAACCAGGAAACCAAACTACATACTACTGTTAGCAACTTAGTATAGCTCTCAAAACCTAGGTTGCTTCACATTTCTTTCTTTAAACTTTCATGATAGTTAAAACACTAATATCAAAAGGATGAAAGACATGCAAGATGTGTGGTTTAGAATCTTATAGGGAAAATGACTAAATGAAACTCAAAAAAATGTTTGTGCCCATATGTGTAACATAAAAATTAAGGTAAAAGGAGTTGTTTGTAACTGTCTTAAAATGTTTATTTACAGAGGTCTCATTTAAGAACTGGCTTTAAAAAAATAAATAAAACAAAAACAAACAAACAAAAAAAACCCAAAAAAAAAAAAACCACAACTGAACAAGTACACAAACAAAAACCAACCCAAAACCAAGAGAAAGCTAGAACAGCCACCCTTCTTCCCCCATTTAGGAACTTATCCCTTAAATTCCAGTTTACCAGAAAATACACAAGTACTTATACCAACATCTGCAAGGAGAGCTGCCCCTTAGAATGTTTAGAGAAAGAGAGGGTCTTCTGACTTACTCTATGAGAGGTGCTCCATAAAGAACAATAATCGCATGAAATAGTATGCAAGACATGAAAAAGTATATACAGCATTTTAGAAATCTGGATATCTAAAAAAGAGCAATGAAATATCAGAATAATGCTTCAGAACAGAACATAAGTAACACACACAGTCTGCATCTTATCAACAGCATTGCACTCTAATTACTTCTTTAATTTCAGCGGCAGCACACTATAATAGTAGAGCATATTTCAAAAGAGTTTTCCATATATTAATACTTTAAATAATTAATTTTAAAAAATAACACTCCACCTACAATTTTTTCATGCATCCCATTAAACAAGGCAAACATACAAAAAATATAACCAGAAATTACAAGATAACCAGAAGTAATTTTATTGGATGTTTTTACACTTCTGTCTTACATCTGGCTGTCATATGCATTCATTAAAATGCAACTCTCACAAAAAGTGAAAAAAAATTTAAAAGCAAGAAAACATACAACATAAAAAAGTCTACTACATAGAGAATCAAAATGACATTAACTTAAAAACTACATTTTGAACTTGATGTCTTAAATTCTGAATATATTTGAGAAATATCCATAACTTTCTATAAGTCTGCAAAACATATAATTTTAACTTAAACAGTTTCTGGGTACTCACTATATCATGTAGAAGCAAAAACACTTGATAAACAGTTCTGGTTAGGTCTGTTCTGATCAGGTCACCAATGCAAAATCCATAACTTTCCTTGAACCCTTATTTTTCTATATTTATTCCTTTCTATATTTATTTCCTGGGATGGAATCTCACCTAGAACATGAAGGTGCTTCATTTTTAAATCACGGATGGTTAAAATACTTGCTTTCCATCATGGTTTTGTGCCTTTCACATCCTCCTCAGTCAGCAAAACTAGACAGCAGCTTTGTACACAAAGATATGCTCGCAGGGATGATTATTTAAAAGTTAAAGAACCACCTCAGAGCACTACATCCTGCCTGGCTCAGCAGGTCAGGAGTACAAGGCTATCCACCTGACTTCAAAACTCTGGGGTATTGCCCCACTGCTGGGCAAGCCGTGTGCTGTTCCAAAATCACTCTGCTCAAAAGTATTTCATTGGGATTCACACCTTTAACGCTGCCCGTTGCAAATTGTAACTACAAAAAGTTTCTCCCAACTTTAGATTCTTCTGTATGCAAATGTCATCGTACAAGGCAATGCAGCCATTTTAATACTTTTCTATATGATTATTTTAAATAGATCAAATGTAGCCTAGTACCTCTTTTATGTGTCAGATTCTGATTTTTTTTTTCTTTTAAAGTTATTACAAACTTACAACTACGGATGAGAAACGTGTGATGACATTTCTTCTTGGTATATTCACTTATCTAGATGATCCAGGCCTGGGCTACCAAATGAGCTCTGTGCCATTTAATTTTGCCAGGTTTTGCCACCATACAAATTCTTGGGACTACAAACAACATTGCATTTACAAGAAACAGGAAAGCATAGAATCACTCACCTGAACAGGTTATTTATAGGTAGAGAAATCTTAACATTATGAAAAATACTGAAAATTTTGTTTCGAAAGGTGCTACACTTAACTCACTAATGGAAAATTAGAATTCACCATCAAAAATTGTCTTCTTTCTCATTTAATTGTTTCAGAGAATTTGCTTCCCCTCTGTATTGTCTGGTAGCAACTTAAGAATGAAAAAAAAATCTTACCTTGTGAGCAAAGGAACGTCTCTTAGGAGACTGATTTGGTTTAAGGACTAAGTGCAACATTATATTAAGGGTAGCAACAGAAACAGAACAAACACAGAGCCACGTGAGGTGCGTTCCCAGGACGCTGAAGCCGTCCAGGAAGAAAGCCGGGAGCACGGCGGCCAGGACGATGGCCAGGGCGCAGAGCAGGTTGGCAGCCAGGAGCCTCCTGATCTTCGCCTCCCTCATGGTGTCCGGGCACGGGCACCTGCAAGACACCGATCCCGCCCCGTCACCGCCACACCGCGGCAGGGCCGCAGGGCAGCGTCTTCCCTGAGCTCCGGGCCCAGGCCGGGGCAGAGGTGAGGATTTGGGGCAGGGAATGGCGTTTTCCTCAAAACCCCAAACCCCGCACGGGCCGCGGGAGCCGCTCGCGCCTCTTACCGCGGAGCGCGCGGCGCCGCCCGGCAGCGGAAGGCGGGGGGGGCCCGGCCGGCGGCATTTCCGGGGCGGTGCCGGAAGCGGCGGCTGTGGAGGGGCCGCCATGGTGTGCGACAAGTGTGAGTACGGGGGTACGGGGCGCCCTGCCTGACCCGCCGGGCGCTGCCCTGCCCGCAGAGATCTCGGGCTGCCCTGAGCGGAGCAGCAGCCGCGGGTCTCGGGCTGCTGAGGGCGGGCCTCTGGTGGCGGTTCCCGTCTGGGGCCCTCTGTGAGCTGTCGTTCTCCCCTGTGCGAGCTGGCATTCTCCGCCCGTGGAGGGTGTTAATGCGCATAGTTTAGATAATTCTGTCCTGCATCAGCAATAGCGTGAGCAGCAGGACCGGGGAAGGGATTGTTCCCCTGTACTCGGCACTGGTGAGGCCGCATCTCGAGTGCTGCGTCCAGTTCTGGGCCCCTCACAATAAAAAAGACACTGAGGTGGTGAAGTGGGTCCATAGATGGGCAACAGAGCTGGTGAAGGGTCTGATGAGGAGCGACCGAGGGTGTTGGGGTTGTTTAGTCTGGAGAGGAGGAGGCTCAGGGATGGCCTTATCGCCCTCTTCAGCTCTCTGAAAGGAGCGTGTAGCCAGGTGGGGATCGGCCTCTTCTCCCAGGCAACCAACAACAGGACAAGAGGACATAGTCTTAAACTGGGCCAGGGGACTTCTAGATTGGATATGTGGAAGAATTTCTTGCTAGTCATGGAGATTAGACGTTGGAATGAGCTGCCCAGGGAGGTGGTGGAGTAACCATCCCTGGAGGTGCTTAAGGAAAGCCTGGATGTGGCACTCGGTGCCATGGTTTGGTTATATGGTGGCAATCAGTCACGAGTTGGACTCGAACTCAGGAGTCTTTTCCAACCTAATCGATTCTGTGTTTCTGAGATTTTTTCCTTTGTAATGTGTCCTTGTGTAGGTGAGAAGAAGCTTGGAACGGTGATCACTCCTGATACATGGAAAGATGGTGCAAGAAACACTACAGGTAACCTTGGCAAGGTTTAGCAAACCTTGGTTTTGAGGTATTGTAAAGCCAGTTGGGTACCTGAACTATGTTACTATCTTAAGACCAAAACTTTGTATCATTAATCAGGTTAAATATTAAATCGTGTACTTTCCCGCCCATGCTGATTTAATGCATTGGGAATTGATTTGACCACAACTCTCCAGTATTGAATTTTTCTGGTTTTATTTTCATTTTTTTTTCCTTCTTGCATGGAAGGACAATACACAGAGTATTTAAACAGAGTATCAAGTGTTTTGCTACCCTGTCCCCTTATGCTGTGCTGAAGATTATCTCTCTTTTTGACTTTATTTGCATATGTATAAAAGTATGCTTGGAATGGGAAAATTTATTCTGTTATTGATTTTTTTTTTTTTCGTAGAAAGCGGTGGTCGCAAATTAAACGAAAACAAAGCATTGACCTCAAAGAAGGCAAGGTTAGTACTTGACGCTGATTTTGGCTAAGAACATCAGTTCTAACCAAAGCCTGTTTCCTGCATACCTGGGTAACTACTCCAAGCTTGTCCAAAATACAATTAATAAATTAAAACTGGGGGGATTATGATAATTGATTAGTCAGTAAAAATATGTCCATACATATTTTAATGGTGCTTTCTGCTCAGTCATACAGTGTGGGCAAGTATTGACCTGCAGTTCTCACTGGAATTGCTATTGTTTGATGCTTTTGTAGGAGAGAAGCTGAGAATACTTATTTTCTGTGCTAATATTGCCAGGATAATCTCCTGAGCATTTTCTTTGTGTCTGTGGGACTTACTGTTTGCCGGGGGCAAGATGATGCTGGGAGGTGTTCAAGTTCAAAGCCATGTAGTACCTTAATAAAAGGAAACATTTTGAGTTCTGGTTTTTTGAAGTTGTTGTCTGTGATGGAAGAAATGTCTCTTAAGAGGGGAAAGTGGGAGCTTTTCTGCATACTTTGTGTAGCCTATTAGAAATAATTCTTGTATGTTCCTGTTCTAAATTATAGTTTTTACTGGAGTTTCTGACTGCACCCTCTGGCTTAGATGAGGCAGAAAAAGATACTTCATTTCAAGGTGTATAAATAAAATACTTTTCCTTTTTCCCAGGTTTGATCCTTATGGAAAGAACAAGTTTGCAATATGTCGGATTTGTAAGAGTTCTGTCCATCAGCCAGGGTCCCACTATTGTCAAGGATGTGCCTATAAGAAAGGTGAGTTTCACTGAGTGCCAAAATACCCCGGTTTGGCTTGGAATTTGTATTTATGAAGAGAAGGGTAAGGTGAGATTTAATTGCTATCTTCAACTACTGGTAGGCAGGCACAGGGAGCATGGAGTCAGACTCTTAGGTACACAGTAATACAAGAAGAAATAGTGTACACAGGTTAGAATGTGGGAAATTCTAATTGCATACAAGGAAAACAATTTTTCAGTCTGAGAGTGATCAAATATTCTAGCAACAGGTATCATCAGAGGTTGTGGAATCTTTACAGGAGGTATTCAGAGCATGACTTGAACAGTCCTGAGCCAGCCTTATCCAAGTTGGCTGTTGGGCAGGACTAGAGACTGAAGGAAGTTCTTTTTAAACCTTTGTCATTCTGTAATTCTGCTTCTTTTAGAATGTTTCTGGTATCTGAAGCAGAACATTTGGAAAAATAACTCTAAACTTAATCTTGGCGATTGCATACAGAACTGTCATCTAACAAGTTTGATTTTCTGTAACTAAAAAAATCCCAGGTCTTTGTAAAACTCAATTGCTTGTTGCAGTCCGTTTTCTGGTCCCTTCTCTCCTCTGCCCTTTTTATAATAGCTAAATCTAAAATTCCTGGATGGAAAAAAAGCATTATGAAGTCAGTTATGCGATTTAATGCCAAGGAGTTCTTACAGCACATGAGATGAACTGATTTTTAGATGTAGAGCTACAGCTAACCAGCAGTAAGCTTTGTTTATGGAATTAGTTGTTCAATAAATATGTGCTGTGTCACTGAGTCAGTGGTTTAGCAGCCTGCTGTAGGAATGTTGCCTGCTAGGTTCTCCCCAGATGGCTGCCTGAACCCCATATGGTAGAACCTTCTGCTCTTTCTTAATTTTATGTCTGGTTTGGGTGGGCTTCAGGGTTTGATCTTTGTGTATCCTTCCAGGTTGAACCTATTATCTTCATAAAATTGAGAACTTTCTAAGTGCTTTAGGTTCTAGCTCTAACCATCAAAGATGTCATTAGGGCACTTCTTGAAGCAAATGCAGTCCTACAGCTCAGTGCTTCAGCTGTTGCATGTCTATGAAATTGAGAGACAATTTCAAGTTAATTAATCCTCAGTTTCGCCCTGAAGTCAATATTTAATGGGCTGAATTTTGGTCTCCAGAGTAAATCATGTGGCATGTTCCCTGCTGTTCTCTTCCCTAATGGACTGCTAGATATGTGCCCAGTCATGCTGTCAATATATGAAAGCACACAATTTGGAGAAAGCAGGAGTAGATGCCACTGGACATTTTTTGTCCGCTGGTGAATGTTTCTGTAAACTGAGGTGTTGTCCTACCAGATAACAGACTTAGCACCTTTTTGCTTTGAAAAGAGAGGGAGAGATCAAGACATTCCACCCCTCTGCCAAACTTATGTGCATTTACAATGAACACCCTTAATTCTATGAAAACATATTCTAAACTTTCCCAGTTCTCTGAAGCATCCCACCTGTTAATGCCCCATTTAGCAGTCAGTTTCTTGGTGACTGTATTTTCTTAGCCTTGCTTCTTTCTGTCCATCAAAGGCTTCCTTTGGCTACAGAACTTAAAACGATCATCAATACACCATTTCTGCCTTTCTTTCTGTCAGAAGTGAGCCTTTCCTGGCTCTCTTCAGGCATTCCAACAAATTACAGAGGCTTCCAGCGCTATTGTAAATGATAATACTCTAAAAATAGAGCTTATTTTCTTTAGTGGAAGGATTACACACACACACTGCATATTAATTTGTATTAGGAGTTACAGTATTACTTCTAACTTTGTAATATCTGTTGAGAATGTGTCTGAGAACAAATAGATAGCCAATAAGAGCTCATCTGAACAATTTTTAAAGAAAGATCCCTACAAAAACATAGCAACTGTGTTTTTGATGAAAGATTTTAATGTTTTTAAAATAATTTACACACTTTGTGTGCTTATAGGCATATGCTCAATGTGTGGCAAGAAGGTCTTGGATACGAAGAACTACAAGCAAACATCTGTCTGAGTGTACTGACTAGTCTTTTTATGACCTTTAGCTTCTGTGTCTTTGTACAGTAACTTTTCTCTAAAATGGTTTGTGAATATTACTTTCTAGAAGATAGTGCATTTACTTGGAATGAGAGGTAAAGACAGCCTGATTCCCTAAAATGTATATAATATTTGATTATTGTTGTTTTAGCACTAATATTAACTGGTATTTAAAGGTAATGGACTTCAGCAACTGATACTGTTCAAAGGGAAGAAGATCTAAGTGGATGGGTTGAAACTATGTTACCCTCAGAACAAAGATCTTTGAGATGGATATCTTTTTTCCCTATCACAAGTCTTCTGCTTATCTTTTGGTAATGTTTTGTAGATGTATAAAATATGAACTTGCATCGCTTCATTAAAGTATCTTCATTTAATTGTATGCCTATAAGTATTTTTAATTATTCTCATCCCAAACTTATGACCTTGCTCTTCAGATTTTAATGCAATTGTTCTATTGTTTGTTTCTGCCTGGTTGGTTAAATCACAAATTGTTAAGCTGGTGAAACCTGGTGTGTTGCTCTGCCAGTTCTTTCTTTGGCGTTGTTGTGGTTTAGCCGCAGCCACTAACCAAACCTCATGGAGCTGCTCCCTCACTCCCCCACCATCAGGACTGGGGAGAGAATTGGAAGGGTAAAAGCTTGAAAACTTATGGGATAAAGACAGTTTAATAGGGAAAGCAAAACAAAGAATTAATTCACTACTTCCCATGGACAGGCAGGTGTTCAGCCATCTTCAGGAGAGCAGGGCCCCATCACCTGTTACAGTTTTTTGGGAAGACAAACTCATCACTCAGAATGTCCCCCCTTCCTCCTTCTTCCTCCCACTTTATACACCGAGCCTGGTGTCACATGGTTTGGACTGTCCCTTTGGTCAGCTGGAGTCACCTGTCCTGGCTGTGTCTCTCCCAGCCTCCCAGAGAGCCCCAACTCCCTTGCCAGTACAAAAGGGAGAAAAGGCCTTGGCTCAGTGTAAGCCCTGCTCAGCAATAACAAACACATCTCTGTATTATCAGCTCTGTGCTCAGCACAAATCCAGAACACAGCCCCAGTGAGCCACTAACAGGGAAGAAAACTAACTCCATCCAAAACCAGCACAGGCATTAGGACTGATCGGCTATTCCCTTGTTAGTCTCCAAGGAGACTTTACATATGGTATCAGGTGGCCCAAGGCAGTAAAATAATGAGCATCAATTTCTAAATATCTCAGCCTCATAATTTTCTAAGTTAGTCTGTCTTTTTTAATACTTGGTTTGAATTCTATGATGTAATTGTTATATATGTGTCAAATTTAACAGATCGAAGGAGGCTGCCTGCTTTTCAGCTCTGATTTGATACAAGAAGTTAGTCTCTGAACATGAGAGGCTGACTGTGGCTCTGCAATTCTTTTGTCCTTTGCTTAGTTTCTACATATGAAAGCAATTTCTGTTATGGAGCATAATAATTACTCCCTTTGCATGTATTTTAAGAAAAGAGAATTATTCGTTCTTAATTCATGGTTAATTTTTAATTCATTCTTAATTTAGGGCAAAGAATTATTCATTTTTGTTTCATGGTGAAGTTTTTACTGGACCTATTTAAGTGTTTACTCCTCCATGCAACCTCCTCTTGGCAATTTCATGCTTCTGCAACTGCCTTTCAACTGTAACAGAAAAACTATCAGTGGGAATTTCCCTATGAACAGATACTCTGTTTTGGGTTTCCTTTTGTTCTCATATTATTCCAGAGGAAACTGCATGACTAATGGAAACTGAAAAAAATGCTGTTCTTTCTGTGGGGCAAAATGAAGAACATTGGACATACAGTTACCCTCTTTGCTGTTGCCTTCCTGCTATGCTGTGGTTATGCTGCAAGTAGCCCTCTAAAGGGGATTGTCTGACATTTCCTATCAGCCTTAACTATCCATTGTTAAGCATTTATCACCAAAGTTTCTCGTTCAAATGTGTTGGCTTCCTGTAGTTGCAGTTGCTCTACCTTAAAAGAGATAATTATTTTTGGCATTTTATATTTGCTGAGAAGCTTGGTCAGGAATGAACTGGGCCTCCCAAAAGAAGAGAGGAATGCTGCTGCTTTTTATTGTAATAGCTTCTCCTACTGTAACTACTGCATGGAGGTACATGGATTAGCTAGCTGGTGATAGCTTATTGCTGGCCACTTGTTTCCAAACACATCAAGGAATTCCCATATTAGTGTATATCTCTATGACACATCCTTTATGTGGGTGAGAAGAAAATGTCTGTAATTGGCTTCAAGTTTCACAGCAAATCTTGTCAGCAATGTGTATGACAACTTCAGGTGGCAGGTTCCCCAATAATCCTTGAACTCTTCACCCTTTATGGATTTGTGCTATAAGATTGATTGATTTTTGCTATTTTGTGAATAAAACTTCTCTTCCTAAAACTGGCCAGTATCTCTGTTTCAAAAGCATGACATCATAATTCTTGAACGAATTGGCATGAATTGAATGTTTATTGCACTCTATAAATATTGGCACTGGATGAATAACTCCTTTTGAAGGAGGAATTGAAGATTGAAGAACAACAGGAATTTAAATAATGTGATGCTTGGTTCATAATTATTTTGTGAATTGTACATTTGTGTTCTATTACTGGACAGCTGCCTTTGCATGTTAGAATCTGTTTTTGTTGTAAAAGGACAGGTTTTGATTTGGTGGTGTTTTTTTAATGGTGGATACAAACTCTTCTGTTTTTCTGGTAGTTTTTACATGCTCAGGATCTTTCACCTATAGCTCTCAAAGCTCCTCAGATTCATGAGAGTATCAGTTCCAGAGATCTGTAAAATTTGCTGATATAACACTCAACTTTCAGAAAAGCTCATTTTCCAAGCATTATTTTGAAGTCTCACTGCTTTAAATTTAGATCACAAGCCATCCATTTCCTGAGCCTCAGAGATCCACCACAGTTGAAGGCAGCCTTGGCAGAGAAGCACTTCAGGGTAACTATTAAACTTATATACACCCTCAGTATAATTGAATTGTCATATAAAAGCATATTGTTGATGCTAAAAATGTTTTGTAAGCATGAGGTGTCTTTTATGAGACATTATGCAGTGAAAAACAAAAGAAAATTTGTAATGAAAAATTGCCAAATTTGTTTAATGTACTGAGTAGAACTCAGTAATATTCCCAGATGATCAGCCTGTCCTCTAAATCACAGGTTACATAAGAGATTTGTGCTGCCAAATTTAGTAGGATTAGAATTTTCCTCAGTACTGCTGAATTATTATACTGTCCTTGCTGTTCTTTGGTATGATCACTGGCCAGAACTATTACTGAGCTAAGTGTAAGCAACATTTTGGTGCAGAGCATTAAGAGAGCAGATTAGCTACATAATGTCACTGTAGCTACATAATCTCACAGTTACATAATGTAACTGGAGAAGCCAATCAGATTAAAATTAAACAGGACCTGTTGAAGGGTCCTTGTTGTGTCAGGGTGTTCTCCCATTCTTTCTCACATTTTATTTTTTTTAACCCTGCTCTTCCTGCTGCAGGAGCTGGAAAAAAGACCATCCAAGAATGATCATTTGGCAATACTGTTCCAAAGCATAAGACTGTTTTAGTTGTTTACTTGTAGAAATGTGGTGGTGGTATTTTCCCTCTTTGGTTCATTCTGTTCCTTCATCAGCAGAATAATAACCAGAAAGACTTTGTCTTCCATACAAGGATGTCCTGACCACTTTGCATTCAGTTTTTCTTGAAAATGGCCCAGACTTGCACCAATTTTTTTTTTTTTTAGTAAAATAAGAGATGTACAGGTTTCAAATGGTAAGTCTGTTGTACCTGCTTGTTCTGGCACCACTCCTATCATGAGCCCATCTCTCTGCAGTGCCTCAGATTGTACAAATCTTCCAGTTCTGCTCCACTTGAAGACATTTAGACCATGACCCTCTGCCAATCTCCCCACAGTTCTGGGCAAGAATGGCTGCTGCATTTTTATGATCAGTGGTCATTAAAGCTGTATGCCAAAGTTGAAACACAGCTGTTCAAAGCAGTGCAATGAACCATGTTGCTTTATTTTCCTAATACAAAGCTGTGAGTTTCCTATATACACAAGGTTCCCTAGTGTGAGAGATTCATTATTCATTGAAAGATGATAGCCAAGAGCACAAGCTCTTCACATCTATAATGACAAAATTTAGTTTATGATAGGGCCTCTCTGCTGTGAATAAAATTCTGGAACTACCAAAGTCTTTAGAAATCCCCTTGACAAATAATTGCTTTTCCTGGATTGGAACTGGGCTTCCTGCTTTTGTGTAAGTATATATGGCCTAAAGATGTGCCTTTTTCTGTCATTTGCTTTGGATGTTGGAGAATCCAAGAGTGGTTTTCAGCCTGTTGCTCCCCAGGCACTGACCTACCAATTGCTTAATAGAATTGTCTATTCAGTGAACACTGTTTCAGCATGGGATCATGAACATATCTCCTCTGCTTAAGATTTCTCACTAGACCACTAGTTTAGAAAATAAATGTGGCCAGGTGTAAAACGGAATAGTGGTGACAGGAAAACTCTCCCTGAATATTATGAGAGAATGAGAACATTGCTGCATCACAGGTGAGGTTTGCCATTAAGCAGAAGTATTTTTGCTCTCCCAGTCAGCAGAACTGATTGGACAATATGAGAAAGCCTGATGGCAGCCCTTAAAAATAACAGACCCACATGTTTCTCTTCATGGGAGTTATGGCTGTGCCTCATATGAAGACCAGTTGGTTTTGAACTGCTTGTCTTGCTCCCAGATGTGTGCTTTTATGGATGAAATTGTCATCTGAAATTCATCAGGAACTGGTTTTTTATCAACTTTTATGGGAGGGGCCATAGTTCACTTTGCAGAATGTGTGTTCATCATGTCTGGCTAATGCAGGAAATGCAAGTGCTCTGTTGTCTGGGAGTGCTTACTTCTTGTACTTAAGGGCAACAGGAAAAGCTGTGTTCAAGGAACCTGGAAGAACCTGAAATCTTGCCAAGCAACTGAAGAAAGAGATGGATGAAGAATTCTCCATGTGGATATTGCTAGTAAAAGGTTACTTTGTTACATGGTTTAGGAAGACACTACTGACATTTGATTTTTTGCCTTGATGCTGTTCATTTGTGATAACCAGCAAGTAGATTTTTTCAGGCACCGGTGACTCGATGACCAAATAACTACCAAGTTAGGCAGCCATTTTCAGACTGGCTTTCTAGTAGAAAACTTCTCAAAACTACTCCTTCCTTTCTGTCTCTCTCTTTGCACTAAAAGATGCAAACTGAATTTAGCAAGGTTAGTGACTCATTAGGCATTAGCACTTCCAGCAAATGCACTTGCTGTGTGCTCATCTGCCAAGTGCCATTGGGAAAACAAATGTTGAGGAGGGTTTGTTTTCTGTGTCATCACAGTGCTGATGATTCAATATCAGCATTGTTAACTGTTTCAGGTCACATACACACAGAACTCCCATTTGCCATTTTCTACTGGCTAATGGGTCCCATTACATGCATCTTAAATATATCATAATCAGCCCAGTGTCCAGGAAATCATTGCTTGCTGTTGATTTTTGGTTGCTCCTTTTGCTGCCATAAAAGATAAAGATTTTAAGTTGATACAGCTCCCAGATTGTGTCATGGATATTTACTGTTCTGCTATGTTTACTACTGTTCAGTAACACAGCAGTGCAATTAAGACTTTGTGTGACAAAAGACATGGCTCTCAGGGAGCTGGCTTCTAGCCCAGTCCAATTGTCATCTTTTACTGATTAAAATATTTAAATGGTGATTGGATTAAGCAGACTTTACTCTGACATCTTATATTGTCTGTCTTTCTGTGGGAGGCTTTTAAAAAACTGATTACATGACATTTCAGTGATGAATAGCCTTCATTTTATGGCTTTCAAAAGCATTGTTTCCTAAAGGATGGGAAGTTTAAAAAAACTGATATAAGGAAACAGTTATTCTACTGATTTTCAGATTAGTTTGGTTTGTTTATTAGAGTTCCAAAGAAGTCTTTGAAAGATCAGGCATGATTTGTTTATGAAGTGGTGTCAGCCTGAATCTGAAGTGAGCCTGAAGCTGCGACTGAGTTGCTCTACGTTAAAAAAGATCCTTGTTTGGACAATGAGATATTAGTAACATCAATTGCTGCCGTATCATCAGAATATGTGAAATATGAATTCAGAGACTTGCCAAACTGGCACATTTCCCAGCCTAGCTTAGAAATTGTGGACAGGTAAGTAGATCAGTATGGATTTACATAATTTGGTAGGACTGCCCTGGAGATGAAGAAGGGGGCATCATGTACTCAGTCCATGTGGCACCCTGCAGTGCTGTTGTGGAGGCACTGGGCAGAGAAACTCTGAGCAGTAGCTAAAGAAAAAAAGTGTCTGCTAGTGAGAGCAGCAGAATTCAAAGTTCTAGAAGTCAAAGTATTCAAATTTAATCTCTGTGGCAAATTCTAAAACATTAGAAATAGTGAACTATGTGAGTGGATCTTTGAAGCTTCTGGGAAAACTTTGTAGAGAACAGCAAATGCATCTTATTTCTCAAGTTTTTGCTGCTAATATTTACAACCCTCCACCTTGCCCCCATTTTTTAGTGGGGGGATCCAAATTTCCTGGGTAACATACAAGCACCATACTGGTGAACTTTGAGTAAGTGCAGTACTGACAGTTGCACAGAGGAAAAAATAGATGACCAGGTATTATGAATTAAATGGAAAAAAAAGTTTTTAAAAACTCTCACATTTTTTATAAAAGAGAAAATGTCTAAATTTATTTGTCTTAGCTGAATTAAAACCAAATGATTGTGCAAATATTAAGGTTATAAACCAGCTTGCAATCTCCATGCTTTTTTATTCTATGGAGCATTTCTGAAGGTTGTGTTGTGTTTTGGTTTGTTTTTTTTTCAGAAACAGCTGGGGGCTAGGGACATCTGATTTTAAAGTTTAAGTTTACTTAAGTTAGTAATTAAAAGTTTCAAATCCTTTCCAGTATGAGACTATATATGGCAAGAACTTAATACTTGGGGCTATGCATCTGTTTTCTTTGTGCAAACATTTCCTCTGTATAATTGCTCAGCTTTCGGCATTGATTAGAGAGGAGTTTTGACATTTATTGAACATTTCATACATAAAACTATCAGTTCAATTTGTTCTTACTTGAGCATGTATGGGCTATGATATTTTATCCCAGTTCTGCCGAAGATTAAGGCATATCCAGCTTGTTGGAAGGCATTTTGTCAAGAAGATGGGTCAACAGGATGGCAGTGCTTTGAAGAACAACTATATCTGAAAGTATATTTGCATTTGAAAAATGCTGTATTCATAAAACTGGTAAAACTAGGAATGCTGAATAAATCAATAATCTGATAGGAAAAAAAACCCCAAATCTATAGAAGATAAAATTTTGATTCAAATTCAAGTCAAGAGTCAGATTTTGTCACACTTCTCAATGCAGTACAGTATCTCTTTCTCCCAAGTGTTACTCCTCATTTGGTTTAGTGGTGCAAATATCTCAGGGTAGTAAGGGACCTAATTCCCATTCAATTTATTCCATTGAGAATGGGTGCTCACATAAAGCTGTGTAATAAGGTACTGCACAGTATGTGTAAGGTACAAAATGTGGCTTATCAGAACAAGTAGTATTTTTTATATATAATCACCATCCCATTTACTGTTACTGCAGGTTTCTTTCTAGTAAAATTTTAATAAAAATCCAGTTTGCCATTAGTGGGTTTATAATGATATAATAGAAATATAATAGAAGCTGATTTTTTTTGTATTGCCTTGTTGGTTCTGTATTCCCTTCAAGAAATGGGAAACTGCTGCTGAGCTGGAATTTCTAGCTAGTGGTAAATAAATTGCCTTCACGGTAGGAATGAAGCAGCCTGTTAACTGATGACAGAATATTTTTGATACATTGAAACAGGCTGAAAGTGCAGTACTGATATACATTGCCTGGTACTTCATTGCATGATACAGTGTACCATTTGACCCCTCTCCAATTTGTTTTAGACAATTGCTTTAGGTTAAGGAAGAGAATTAAAAATGTTTTTTGAAGGCTAAACAAATACAGGTTTGTCCTCTTGTTTGTATTCTGCAGAAGGCCCTGTAACATTTCTATGTATTAGCGAGTCCTAATTTCAGGATATAGAAGCATTTCTGTGGAGGAAAGGGACACTTCTGGAGGAGAATGGCTCTCCACAACCATATCTCCATATTTCATTGTAGTCCACTTAAGCAAATTCCAGCTAGTGACTTTTAGGTATGGGCACATAATTGCCTTGCTGGTTTTGTGGTGGGCTGTGAATTCCAAAGGGCAGCTTAACCAGGCAGCTGTTTCTGAAGCGTTGTGGCATGTTTGTCTAACCATGTCAGCTGGGAATTTTAGCTTGCACCCCAATTCTGCCAGCCAGATAGGACAGAGGACAGTGGAGAAGCAAAAAGAATCAATCTTGTATTTTCTAGTTGTTCATAGGCAGGATGCTGTCTGGGGAGACTTTTTTCAATCAAGGCATCTTTTAGAAAACAACCCGTAGAATCCTTTGAAGTGGGGCTGAATCCTGAAGAACAGGGCTTAGTGGTCTGAGTCCTCAAGGATATTTGATCATCCAGTTCTCCTTGACATCTGGTTAAAGCCTGTGTGTTTTTGGGAATACGTAGTTAAGTTTTTCTCCTGTAGGCTTTGTTAATATGTCAGATGAGTTGGTTTGTTTTTGATTTCTTGTGTGGGAATGAGTAGGTGGTTTTAGATTCTGACAGTAAAATGTTACAGTGGCATTATGCTGTGAACAGTGAGAGAATACCTCATCTGCTTTTTGTTGGGTAGCTATGAATTAAAATACTTTTATTCTCTAGCGAGAACTTTAGGAGACTGCAAGGTGCTAACAGAATGTGAGAACAAAGCTGTGAAGTAGCTGTTTCTCTGATAGAGTTTCTCTAAACACAACACAAACACCACATATGGTAGCTCTAGTGTCTGGCAATTGTTTTTGCTGTTGGTGCTGTCAAGCTGTTGGAGTCTGTTTCCATTTAATTCTTGATCAGCATAAGAAATTTCTTCCTTGGATTTTGAATCTTCTTGCAAGACTGCAAAACAGAATTGAGGAGTAGAACACTAGAACAATTAGAAACAATTAGGGGTGGAAAAATCCTCAAGGTCTTCAAGTCCAAACTTTGACCAAATACCACCATGCCCACTAAACTATATAACAAAGCACTAGGTCTCGTGGTTTTTGAACACTTCCAGGGAGTGTGACTCCACAGCTTCCCTGGACAGGCTCTTCTAATGCTTAAAAATGCTTTCAGTGAAGACATTTTTTCCTAACATCCATCCTGAACATCCCTTGGCGCAACTTCAGGCCATTTGCCCTTAATGACGCTCGTGACTCTCCTGCTGCTTGTCAACACTGAGCAATACAACTCATATGCGTCCATAAAGTGATTTGTTAAATCTTCAGTCTGAGTTTAATATTCTAGAATATTATGTCTAGACTAAGGTTCACAGCAGTATCATTCTTAACTTTTGAGAACAACAGCTCTGCAGTGCACTTTTGTGCAGATATAAGCAGCAGTGCCCGTCTCAAGGCTGAATATGCCATCGCACATGAATCAGCCTAAAATGAAGCACTGGAGCACCTCTGTGTCTCCTCTGTGGAGCTAACTGCAAATTATTTCACCAAGGTCATGGGATTTGGGTCCAAAATCAGCTTTGGCAGCTTGTAGTTATGAAGTAGCATGGAGATGCTCCTGCTGTGCTCCAGGCACATGCCTTCATATTTGACCACCAAGTAATGAAGTGAGCTGTTGTGCTAAAAGCATTTTTTTAATGCTTTGAAAAGGCAGTAAATATAGTACTAATGAGGAGTACTGGGCTGGAAATACATATGATTGTACACCACCATATCTAATCTGACAAAAATGACATTTGGGCCTATTCGTACTGTCTATCCTATATACTAGTTACCATTGCTATATTCTTTGTAGAATTATCTCTCAAAATATTTTTGTTTAAAAATACTCAGCTGCTGTTACAGTTTAGCTTAGGTGACTGCTATGGCAGTTCTGGAGTGCATTCAAAGAAGGCATTAGGGGCAGATTAGTCCCATTTATACAAGGCAGTGAAATACATGCCTCACTTTCTGCAGCTCAGCTATGATTGAACCCATTTGCTCCTCTTCTCTGGCCAAGTCTATGAGGCCAGATTTAAACCAGCACCCACTTCTTTTAATATGTATTTTAAACATTAATAAATTTTACAATCTTCTAAGGTCAACAGATGAAAACCTTTCTTTTTTCTGTAAGATATCTGTCAGCTATGACAAAGAGATCTTATTTTGCCAGTGTGATCTATTTCCAATGCATCATCCAGCCTTGCTATCACAGTCATAAGACAATCTCCAATATCACAGGCCATTCATTGCAGTTACAGTAGCAATACAGTAGGGTCACTGGCAAGTGCTATTTTTGGCTTTGGGGTATATGGACCATTTTTTCAAGTGTAGGGAGTATGGTCATTATTTGATAGCATCAGCCCTTTCAACAGAAAGGAGAGCTCCTCTATTGTGAGAAACCTTTTTTCCTACCCATGAAGAGGGACCAGTCTGGAAGGTACAGGTATCCTTGGTTTGTTTGCAAAAGTAATCTGGCAAACCCAGCAGATGCCCAGCAGAGCCATCAGCAGCTGCCAGTAAAATATGTACATATGGTGGTTAGATCTCAACTAAGCAGTCCACAGAACCTACCCTTCATACAGGCCTCAGCTTCCTGCCAAGTCCCTGCCCACTGAGAAGTCTGGGCAATAGGAAAATATTTGCAGCATGCCCTTGAAGCTATTTCAGTTCAGAATGAGGTGCCAACTCCTCAATTAGGTACCTCTCACACAGAACACCCTCCTGCCAATCTTTCTGCTTGTAGAGGATGGCAAGTGTTTTGTGTGCAAGCTTTCAAGAAGTCTGATTGAGAAATGCTGTCACAAAAGATAGCATATTTGTGGCATGAAACAGCCCTGCCAATAAAAAGCTGCAATTAACCATATAAATGATAATAAAATCATGTTATGTAAACAGTCATTTCCTACAAAAAAATAATTCTGAGGTAGTTTTTGTTAGTGGTCTAAACAAATCACAGTCTATCATTGGCAGTGTTCCTGTTGTCTGTGAAAGAGCCTTGCCTGCTATGAGAACGGGAAAGTATTCTCAGAAGTTGAGGTGCAGGTGGAGTTTCACCTATGTACTTTGCAGCTGCTCCCTGAAGGTCATCTTTCTTTGTCAGGTTGGTAGGCAATGCAGAGCTTTTTATCTGCCAGTTTTGTCATCATTCAAAGGAGGCACCTGCAAAAAGAAAGGGTCTAAGTGCTGAATAACTACAAGGACTGATCCTAGGAGGAAAGATGAAGTTTAAACAAAGTTATGAGCAAAGAGGATTTCTGTGCCAGCTAAATCTGTGGAGTGGCTTCTGATCAGAGCAGTATAGGTACGAAATGAAACTGAGTTCCTAAACTGTGGTCTTGAAGCTTGTATGTCTTCCCAGCAATACCAACAGGAGATTCACTACTGCATCTGAAACAGCCTACTAGCTGTAAACAGAGCACATGTAGAGGTATTTTGCAGGTGAGATGCTAAGGAGCTGAGAAACTTAATCCCCTCCAGTTTCAAAATAGCATTACTTTCATAACATTGTACAGGATAGAATGCCTGGGAACAATCATCCAGCTCACAAAGACAAGGTGACATTTTAAATGGAAATTTTAGTTTGAAAAGACTTTTTATTCTTATAGCTGAGTATTCAGCTAGGAAAGCACTACTTTAATATTCTGAATGTTTTTAATATATTTGACTTCCAATTTGCATGTAAGTGTATCTTAACACTAATCAGGAATCAAAAATAAATTGACTCTTAATAGCAGTTACTTTTTTCTACCATAAAATATAGACATTATAAATCTGAGTAAATACATGCCACATTAAGTGATTGTGTATGATGAGAACATGTCTTACTGATGAGCAAAAAGAAGTCCCAATGTAACATTAAGGCTATGTTCTGCTGCAAATGAACACTACATTACTAAGCAATGAGAATCCAACTCTTTCTGTCAGGTGAAAAACCCCATGGAAATGGAAAACCATAAATGATCCAAGTCAGGAATTTCCATTTGCTGTATTAAATCATAATTGAAACAGTGATTCAAATTATTAATCGGTCTATTTTGAGGCACAGTTTATGCAAGTCTGGATTAGAAGTAGGATTTTTGCTACAGCAGGTAGGTATATTTTTGCATACTCCAAGTCATTCAAGCTGCCAAAGATTCATATGGAGTAAGTACTGGGGCCATGCTGTAGCTAAGCAGTGTGTACATAGAAAAAGTGTGTGGCTGAAGGTGGAAAAAATAAAGTTCTACTGGTTGGGGAAAAAATAGTTTAAATGGCATTCTAGCAAATAAATGTAGCAGGATTTTCAGTTGTGGAAGGATCTGACGATCAAGCCAGTGAATGTAAAATTTGGATTAAACTTTTCTGACTTCAGGTTGAAACCCTGGTGTAGTTTGCAGAGTGTTTGCATGAGCAATACTTGCCCTGTAGTCATTAACTTCTGTGGGGATTATGAATGCCTGAAGGAGAGCAGCAGCTTTACCTCTTCCTTCCATCACCTTTCAGCTATTTAGCCACAGAAATAAATGTAACTCTTTCTTGGAGGACATCTACACTGACCAGCCCTGGGCTGCTTTATGCCACAAATACAACAACTTTCACATTTTGTGCACTCCAAACTATCTGCTTAAGAAGCTACAGTTTAACATATCCCTTTAAGGATGAGCGGTTTATTTTTTGGTTTACTTCCCTGGGCAATAGGAACTCAGAGCAATTTTTTCCTCCTTTATTATCTGTACTATTATTTCCCTTTTTATTTCTTTTTGTTCAACACAGCATCCAAGACTCTGAAAAACAGATTTTTCCATAAAAGAGCTGGACAGTAAGTAACAAAGGGTGGTAAGTGGTATTTATATAGGGACAGCCTGTCAGCATCCTTAATGGTGATCATCTCATCAAGACCTTTATCAAACCAGCATCACTAAGGGTACGTGAAAGCACAGAAGAGCTTTTATGGGGAAGGAAATATCTGACTTTAGAGCGGAAAACTCTGCTCTAAAGGGGTTTATGGTTGTAATGCAACAAATGACCCATACAGCCCAAAGAGCCAGAGAGAAATTTGCCAAATGGGAAATTCAGGTGTCCATCCCAGCCCTTGAAAATAGCTTTAATGAAGAAAGCTGCAGTTAACCTGTGGAGTTACTCTGAGGACACAGCTGTGCTAAGAGAAAGTGGGGGTTTGTATCCAGACCTGCTCTTTCCTTTTTCCCTCTGTTCAAGAAAGTGAGAATTCTCCTCTGGGTGCAAATCTGTGACTCAGGTACATTCACAGTCTTCAACTTTTCACCTGGATGTGAATGTTGCTGAGAGTTGGCAAATTTTGAGTTCTAGCCAATTCCTGTCCCAGTCACAATGTGATAAATTTCTAGGGTTAAAATTTATTTAACTGTTTTACTGATTGCAAATCAAGGCACAGTGAGAGGCCCTTCTAAATGTGAAGTCTTAGAATACTTAGTATATTTTCAAAATACAGAAAAACTTATATGGGTTTATTATACAGAAAAAAATCAAATAAACTGTGAAAAATCAAACTAGAACCCCAAGTTTACAAGTAGTGATTGTGCTGAGGGGATGAGAAAAAAGGTCTCCAATGCACTGCAGCAGTAGAGGAACCTCTTTGCAAACATTTGAATTACAATGAGAGTAAAATCAAGTTGGCACATAGAAGCTGTGATCCCCAAATAAAATGTGAGTCACAGCAAAAGCACTGGATAAATCATTCTTTCATTTCCCAAATAAAAGGGTTCAGCCCAGAAAGCAGTGATAAAAGAGGAAATTTTCCAGTATTAGAGAAACTGAGCAGAAGATGCAATTTATGGAAGGAGATTTTTTTGAGTAAAGCATTTTTCACACTTTCCATAAAGTACCTTTCTTTTGTCCTCACTTCTTCCCTGCACTGTTTTCCATTTTCTACATTCTAGTCCTTAAGTCATTGCTGCAGTACTTCCTAAAAATGCTTTTACCAATTATTAATGAAGTTACAGTATTATCATAGCCTTAAACTGGCCAAAGAACTGAGCAGCTTGCCAGGGCAAAAATAGAGGTGAATCCCAGAAGGCCTCAGCAAAAGAAAGGAAAAGCACAGTCAGACTAAGCATAAAGGATGAGCTCTGCAGATCTCTCTTCTCATCACACTCTGAATGTTCATTTCTTTTAAACTGCTCCCAGATGTTTCTTTGATCCTAAGGTTGCTGTGAGTCCCTCCTGGCCTGCTGTGTGACCTGCTTCAGTGAACACCTCAGGACCACCATCCCTTTCTTGTTAGCCCAGGCAAACTCCATGTGACCAGAGGGAATACCTACAGCTAAACACTTTCAAGATCTGGTCTTTGGTTATGGTATCAAATTGTTGTATGCAACTGGAAGGGAAGCATCTTAAAAGGTGGCACTGGAACAGATTCTCAGATGATAAACGAAATTCGTACATTGTTGTTTGTTCTTATTTTCATTTCATTTCTGACCAATGTGTTTGTAACTATTTGCTGATTTTTCTCTTTGCGTGATGATGGCTTTTTTAAATGGTCTTTAAATACTGACTCATAAAGGTCTCTACTAAAAGGCTTATCCTTGACCTACTTTCAACAAAAGAAATAATAGAATTTTCTAACCAACTGCTATGTGAATATTTAGAATTAAAAATACCCCACAGTGGCAGTGATAGAAATAATGTATGCAAAGAAAAATTAAGATTTTAAAGTTTACAAATGTAATCTGTGGGATTAAAGTTTAAATAATTTATCATCCATTTTATTAAAAATGGAGAAAAGAAAATAAAAGCTTGGGGATTCATAAAATTATTAAAACCCTCTGGCTTTTGGAAGCAGAGCCTTTTTAAAAAGAAACTATTTTTTTCCCACTGAAAACATTCTTCATACATCTGATGTGGCAGACCCATGAGGATTAATAGACCATTTTAGCAAGAGGATATCTCATTAAGTAAAAATGATTTCTCAAGAAGTGGTAATATGGTGCTTTAAGAAAAGAGGAAATCAGCCAGCCACTGGCTGCATCCTTCATGTTGGGAATGTCTGATTTTCCAAGCCTTAGTGGGCACATGTTAAAATGTTAAAATCTTACAGCTCAGGTCTGTAGGGCCTATTTCACATACTGCAGAAGACAATGGGGAGAGAAGGTCCTGAAGATGTTCACAGCTGAGAAAACAACAAGTATTTTCCTTATGAACAGCAGAGCAGCATAGGATAACAAGGTGTGCAGAGCTGATAAAGTACTCAGACATTTTATGAGCAGTATGTGATATAGTTGCTCTTGCAAGAGTGTCTGTGTTGAAGAAATCTGGGTCCAGCAGATGAGCAGCAGATCACATACAGAATTAGGGTTGTCAGTAATCATTCTTGTATCAGTAACAGAGTCTTGGAATTCCAAACAGCATCCGTTTGCCAAAGATATATGGTATTCTGTATATGACACAGGCTTCCCTCCAGAAAAAAAAAAAAAAAAAAAGTGATCTGGTGCATTCTTACATAGCTTTGCAGAAGGTCTTCTAACCTCACTTCCACTTTGATTTTATACAAAGAACAAGGCAAACTATAATGCTGTAGCTTTAGCACCATATTGAATACATTTGCCTATGAGTTCATGATAAAACTAATTTTGATGACATGCTTGCAGGACTTTTCCCTTTTGAAATTTGACTTTTTGGACAGCCTCTGGCATTATTGAAGTGCTGATTCTGTTGAGAAGAATGTCATGGCCCAGCATAGTGAGATAGAGGCATTAATGGCACTCAGCCTTTCAAAGTGAATCAGTCCTCCAAACTATGAAGGTGATTTAAAAATCATAGCATTTTACCACAGATCATTCTGTGAGCAGGGACTTGGCCTTCTTCTTTCTGAACTCTTAGGATTTATGGTTTTCCACCTTTCTCTGTAGTTTTAAAAGCAGTTTGTTTAATTTTTTCCTTTTATTCTTTATCTTTTTTTTTTTTTTTTAAGAGGAAAGTGGAGAGTTTCACAGAACTCTGGAAATTTAAATCCACAGATTTCATTTTATTAAATTAATTCAATTGTCGCCAGCCCTGGGATCCTACCTTCTCTCCAACCCAATAAAGACCCAGAATGGGAAAAATCCTCTGGTTTTTATATTAGGTTTTAATTTTCTGGAATAAATCCTGGAATAAATGTTATTCTGATCTTCAGCTCATCTTCCCCTGCAGAAAATGAAACACCTCCTGCTGATTTCAGTAAGAGCTGGGGCAGCCTCTCACAAGCAGTGCTCTTTAGTCACTTCTCAGCATTCAGAAAACAATTCAGTACTTTGTGACAGTTCTAAACCTATTTTAAATATGGGGAACATATTTAAAGATCTTTAATGTCAAATCAAACCAGGCACACAAAAGTGCCTCAAACAACTTTCTTTTAGGTCAATAAGAACTTTCCACTGACTTCACCGGGCATTGAATCAAGACAGAAAAATCAAAGCCATGAATTTAAAATCTGAATATAATTAAATAAAACTGATAGCCTTAACAAGAGTTTCTAGGTAATAAGCTTCATACATTGCCAAGCCAAAATGCAGAGGCCATGTGCACAGTAACACAAAAAAACTAGGCGCAGTGCATCTAAGTAAGTCTGTGTGAGAGTTGCTTTTATGCTGATAGCACAAGTGGGTAGATTCAACTATAGCAGGAAATCAAATTATCCAATGTATTTTTTTTTGCTATATAATGTGTAAAATGTACTGGATGTATCTTCTGTCCAGGTTATTGCTGCAAGCAATATTTTTCCAAAAGTCCTTTGGAAATAGCTTTGAATGCAGCCTGTATCAGCACATTCAATCAAAAATTCCTCAAAGCAGGACTTGTGTGATGTCAGTAATACATGTGTCAAATCAGGGCCTGCAAAAACTCTACACAAATGGCATTTATTAAGACTGGATTCTGTTAATGACTGTGTATAGGACTGCATTTGGCAAGCAGTTCAGGTAAAATGTAGTCACTGTGCACTGGAAGTTTGTCTGCTTTTCCCTACTGTCACTAAAATATGCCCACAGCTTTCCCCATCTCAGTCCTGACATGCATTTGTGTTTCTGGTGTCCTTCCTTTAGAATGCTCACTGCTGTTGATGACAGCAATACCCTATGGCACCAGAGGAGTGAACTTAGTCCACAAAAAAAAAAAAAAGAAAAAAAAAGTGAGAACAGAAACAGGTGCCACCACAATCTGAGACTACTGTGTGTGGTGATTGGTGCCAGCATTGCTACTATCATTTTGCCAAAGTACTCATCTAAGTACCAATAAAATGTCTGCATGTGACCAGAGAAGATGAATATGCCATCAGTAATTCTGGGAGATTCTTTGTAGAAGCAATGAATAATGTTTGAATTTTGAGTCTCTGGCTTTTCTCACATTTCACTTTCTTCAAAGCTTTGTATTGGACCAGGCTGTTTCTGCTAAACCTTTATTGTTCTGTGGGAGAGCTGTGAGTTTCAGTCAGTATTGCAAATGTTTATTTGGGTCTGAAACTTAATGAAGGTTTTGCAATGACTCAGGAAAGCTCTGACTGTGATTCATCAAACTTGTACTGAAAATTCTTTCCAGAGGCAGGTGTCCCAGACTGAGAATGCATTGTTCTATGCTCTCACACATTGTACTGACAGGCTTTGGGATGTGATTAATTCTCTCAGCAGAATTCTGGAGTCTTTTAACTTGAATGACTTTCAAAGTGATAAGATGCAACTGAGATTTTAATCTTACAGTAGTTATTCATGCATTAATATACACCTCAGTGTATCCTTAGTTATTTCGTCCTGAAATTTATCCTCCAGATTACTACTCCACCTTCCTTCTTGCCTAGCCATGTCTTACACCCAGATTATAATGACATATTCATGACATATTCCAGGCTAAATGCCATTCATTCTAATAGAGTGAAACAGAGTATATTTCTCTCCTATTAATTGTTCAGATCTGTATTTTCAAATAAATCTTACTGTTCTTCTAGCTATCTTCTGGCTGAGGACCTTGTCACACTTCACAGTTTCATGGATTAGACCTTGTAACTTCACTACAAAGGATGGAAATATTAAGATTTGGGTTTTTCAGTTGAAAAATTCGGATATGTATATTTTTTATAATGTATAAAAAATTTTAATGGCTATAAACTGGTAAATGGACAGTGATCTGGTTAAGTATTTCTTTATTCCTTGGCTCCTTAGCCTGAGCTTAACTCTTACTTACTTGGTGAATAAACAGAGTTTCTTAGGTGAACATGTGTGTAAAACTCACACTTGCGGAAGTGAAAATTCTGGCATGGTATCACATAACCAGTTTGAGTTGGGAAGCAAAGTTAAGAAGCACAGTTCTGACACCCAGGGCCATTCTAATGATCTCTGATAGTACTGTATTGTAGGTTGGGAACACTGATGTGGTCTGTATCACAAACTGACTATTTCTGTAAGCTGCTTGCCAGCTCTAGACAATGAGCATTCTTTTCCCAGCCATCTCATAGATGTACTCACCAGTTCATCCCTCTTGAGCCTGAACATCAATCTGAGAGCAGTAGCTGTTTATCTCAGTCATTCCTGATAGCTTTTGAAGAAGTATTATGATTGATCTATTTCTAATTTCATACTGGGAGAGATGTAGTTGACCTGTGAATTATGTGCTATTCAGGTATATCTAGTGGATCTGTTGCTATTTTTTCTCTTCTCTCCTCTCACCTCCCATTAAAAAGGATAAATAAAACTAATTTATTTGATGTTTTGCTTGCTACTGGGAAAGTTTTGCTTATTGAGCATTGCAGATCATTTATCTACAGTATCATTTAGTTTGAAGACTTCTGGCTTTGGGCTTGAGTTGATGATGTGTAGGTGGTTTTGCAAGGACTCCTGGAAACCGAAGTTAGCCTTTTGAAGCTGTTCACTCTTTGACAGATGATCTACAGTGACAATGGCTGTGAAGGAGTGCTTAAGGGCAGGACTGCTCAACATCTGGGCAACAAGGCTGCATTTGGCCCACAGATGCATTGGTATGCTCCAGCTTGAGCTCATCCACCAATGATGTGAACTGCAGTCCTGTGTCAGTAGAGCTCAGCTGTGTACTGAGGACTTCCCTGAATTTTAAGGAATGGTGTTGCAGCAATCAGTTGCACAGACAGGCATGACATGGAACTTGCAGTAGCTGGTTCTCAAAACTGGGTTTTTAAACAGAGTCCTTATTTCTTATATTAGATCCCTAATAAATGGGTAACAGATTCATCTCCTGTCACTGGGCCTCTCTTTAAAAAATATTTAACCTAACTTTGAAAAATGCAGCTGAATCAAAATGAGATTGAAATTACCTCACCCTAACTAGCCGATCTACACTCACATATGAAGCAACACAGTGCACCAGGTGGGCATGTGAAGTGAACTAATCTGCAGAGAAACTGTACAGGGCATCATAGAATTACATAAGTTCCATAAGCAAAGCAAATCAAATTTGTGAAATATTCCACTGCAAACTGTTTTCCAATTTTTAATGGCAATTGTGAGTCTACTCTAAACCTTCTTCATATCTGCACACTGAAATTAGTGGAGATCAACCACACAAATGTCAAATAGGCTCCTTCACTTTTGATTTACAAGTACATTTATGGATTGCATTAGTGCTCTTGGCTGCAGAATCAGAGCAGAGGCTGAATGCTCAGCAGACAATGCACCTTACTCGTTGCCAAATCCTTTCCAATGTCACATTTTCACATGAGAGCTCTCCCAGCTTTCACCAGTTGTCTGAATATGAGGGTTATGCCTTCATCCTAGATGTAAAACTTTATGTTTGGTTATGTCTTCTGTGTCCAGCTGACCATGCCACCCAGATCATTCTGTATTATTGATCTGTCTTCATTCTTCACAACTCCTTAGACTTTGTTGTATCTCCAAACATCACCATCCATTAGGATGTTCTGGGGCCTGGGGACTGGATCAGCCTACCAGTGAGAGGCACCTGTGGTCCTGCAGGCTGGAGGAACCTCATCCAGGAGGAACTTCCTTTCTTTATGTACACAGTACTGCCACAAAGCACACAGAGACAGCATTGTGGAAGCATCACAGCCTGGTTTCCAGGGAACAATTTTACATCAAGTGTGGATCTTAGGATCCTTCTTTAAGACCTAGATAAGAAGGCTTGAGAAATGGTCCTTTTCTCCACTGAGAAGATAGACTGTCTGTCCAGGTACATTGATATCTATGAGAGGTTCCTTAGGAGAGTCCTTCTGAATGCAAGATCAGGATATAGCACCTGTACTGACAGATAACTGCATGAACTGGGCACTTTCCCCAAGACTCACATAATTCCACACTTGCATATGCTTGGCAGACAGATGTTACTCTTCTCCAGAACTCTGACTGAGTGCGAACAGGAAAATCTGGACTAGGAAAACTGAGCAGTGTCAATAACTTGAAACAATAGAGTATTAGAATGGAAATGCAATAGCTTGAAACAATAGAGTATTAGAATGGAAATGCTAATGAGGTATCAAATATTCCTTCTCTTGTTGACCTTTCTTGCTGTTAGTTTAATAACAGTCTTCCTGCAAACTATCAGTATCACAGTCTCACAGATAACAATTTCATACAAATTGCCTCAAGAAGGTATGGTACGGGCTTGAAAAATGGCTACAGATTTCTCCCCAAATATTGATGTTAAGCAGTATGCAGAGGATATTATGTGTTTCTGATTTAAAATTGAGGTCATTATTTTCTTGCTCCCAAGAGTCTGGTTGTATAGTGAGACCAGTAGAAGTATTGAATGAGCAAATACAAATTTTTCTATCCAAGAAAACACTAAATCCGTGCTGATAAAATCCTTGTATTGAAACTTTATGTCTGAATTGCTGTTCTCTCTGGGGACTCCAATAATAATTTAGCTGTGGCTTGGGTTGCTTGAGTTAGTATCCTCTTGTATAGAATTTTTTTCACTGTCACTTTCTCGGTAACAAGACATTCTAAGAATAGATTTTGAACTAATTCTCAGAACTAAGAATGACAAACTACACCAGTCTGGCCACTAAATGGAATATTTTCCTTGCTTTTCTTTATGTGTGAACCCTTGGCACCATCTAGTGTTTAAAAATGCAGACCAACTCTCAACCTCTGAGTACAGAACATCACTACAAAGAGCTTTCAGCCAAAATAAAAGCTAACAGTGCTCTGAGCCATCGCCTAATTAACTTCACAAAACAGTGAGTTTCCAGTTACCAAATACAAATATAGCAGGTCAGGATATAGAACAGACTTTCTATGCTTGTGCTTTCCAGTCCCTTGTCTCTTCCATGACGTTACACTGGAACTGGTAGATCAAGTCAGTGTCAGAAAAGAACCTCTGTGTGCCCACTAGTGGCAAATGCACGGTACTCTTCAAGGAGATAAGTATGATGTTAGATAAATCTTCAAGCTGGATAAGTATGATTTTAAATAAATCTCTTCTTTCTCCTGGATGGAGAAGATTATCTTCTGCTTCTGCTCTAGATAAGAGCTGTTCTGCAGCTTCTGACCCAACCATAACAACAGCTCTTTGCATTCCACATTTAGCTGCTAATTATCCCTCTTTCTAGGGACTGATGTTTATCTTCCAGTTCTTGCATGAGGTTTGGCAGAAACAGAACCAAAGATACATATAAATGTATGTATTAGTACACGTGCTATTCTGCAAATATCTGCCAGCAAAACCTTTCTGGCAACAGTTTGCATTTCATGATTTTGCTACCAAAGTATTTGTTTTAATGAGTAAAGTGTGTGTTGTTTTAGCATAGAATTCTGTTGCTGCTAACGACGCTGAGACACCACAGTCTGGTACCTCAGGGCCATTACTTGCAGCAGCTGAGTGAAAAGATCTGTGTGAAATGTACAGTGTGGTTAGCCAAGTGTGAAAGGGAAAAATTGCTGTGACAGCAAATTGCACTTCCTTCTACGTGCAGGCGAAAAAAATTTACATCCCTTTGTCAGTGTATGCCAGGCCAATGAAAGCCGGGCAGAGGAGATACAGTTTTTAACTGGTAGCTTTGTCTTGTTCTTGTGACTCCATGAATGTGACCCAGCTGCTGGCTATTGAGGTATTGCCAGGAATGGCTAGGAAAAGACAATCTGCTGTAGATAACTAGAGCTAGAGGCAGAGGATGTGTGGAAGACAGAAAACAGAGGATAATCAGCATTTAAACTAATTTTTATGGATTCTCATACATATAGTGCATTTTGTTATGCACGGAACAGATTATGAATGCTTTTCTGGAAAAGTGATCAGCTTGACTGGAGAGTCTGTCCCATCATTATTGTGGAAATAGTTGTGATTGCCTTTCCATGGCTGTCAAATACTTTGACAGCTGGCCTCAGGCTGACCCAGTCACTCCCTCACTGATCAATGGAGAGAGGCAGTGCATTCAGGAGATGATTCATACCTCGTCTCTAAGACATTTATTTTGAAATGGGGTGAATCCAGGGCTCGAAAGGTAGTTCTCTTTTTTTTCCCAAACTGCAGAAGAAACCAAAAGGGGCTTACATATGACACCGGTTTTAGATGTTAGGTGGGATGAACCCTTTACCAATTTGGAGGTGGAGGTAAGGTGAGAAGAAGCCCCCTGAAGAAATGCACACCATTATTGTTGTGAACTCCTTCCTCTGGTCTTTCTTCAGCACACTGAGGGTAAAAGGAATAGGCATGAGAATCTTGAGACCCGTGACCCGTAAGTAGGTCAATTGACCTGCATGTGCTTGGCATCTCTCTTCCCCAGTGCCCTCTACCCATGGATTCCATTTACTTTTGCTTCAGTCCATTTTTATTGTATTAAATGATCTGATGAATGCAAGGATCTGCTCATAAAACCAGGGGCAGGAGCAAGCCTTTCTCTGGGACTGACTGCACCCAGGTCCCTGTGCGAACTATTGAACAGCATTATCCTTGAGCTGTGTCTGGTTGGGTTGTGTCTGGTGGATACAGGCCCTGAGGCCCTCTTCCCTCACAGCTGTCACAACATGATGTGATCTACCCTGTGATCCACCCTCATCTGTCCCTCAGAGTCAGCTCAAGACCCTTAAGCAGAGCTCACCACAGCCCTCTCTGCAATGAAGCACCTTGGGTCACAAGATGAACCTGAGTCACTGATGTGGCAAGATTGCAAAACCAACAATGTTCTGGGAAGTTTTAATAACAGGACCACACATAAGCCAGAGAAAATGATTTCTGGGGTCTGCTTGGCACTGGGTTTTTCTTCCACATCTGGAATAGGGAGTCCCATTTTGGGCACTGCGTTTTTAAAAGAATGAAAAACTACAGAGAGATGAGAGAAAAGCTGACTGGCAGTTCAGAAACCCTGAGCTGTGAGAAAGGATGAAAGGAATTTAGGCTGAAAAAAAAGAGGAAACTGAGAAAAGGGAAATTATTGGAATCTGCTGAGTATGTTTTCAGTTTTCATGAAGCTGATTCAGCTGGCTTGGTACTACTGCAGATACGGTTAGGAAATAATTACCTTAGTTTGTAACCAGATTTGGATTTGCAATTAGAAGAAATGTCTGGTTAGAAGGGCAATGAAGTAGCATAAGGGAATGCTGCTTGTGGTTACTGCAGCTGTTAATAAATAAGCGTCTGTCAGAAACAGCATGATAGACATTACTCTGTGCTGATGCTGGAGAACAGAGTAAATGATACCAGGAAATCCCTTCCAGCTATAGATCTCTAGTCTTGTTAATGATGTCAAACTTCAGGAAAACCTGTATTTACTTTGCTCAGATGAAGTGACAGCTATACATGACCTTTCCCATCAATTTAACAATATGCTTACCTTGTTTTTCCCCTCCTAGAGCTGGCATGCCTTGGCTGCCTCTAGATGTGCAAATTGCAGTGGTGGCAGGAAGCTCCTCGTGCCTGACTACGAACCTGTGAGTACCTGTCTTGGACAACGACCGTGCTGCCTTTGTCCATCCATTTCTCATTTCTGTCCCAGATCACTGCACTCATTCTCATCAGAATGAAAGTAATCTGAGCTAATTCAGAAGTGTGCACTTGTACTCTATTTTGTGTCATACACAGATCATGGCATGGGGTTTAATCACTGTATTGCTTTGTCTCAGTAAAGAGACAGTAAGAACCAAATGCAGTTAACCTATTCAACGTTTGTATCACATTGTATTTTTAAAGTACAGACCAATATAGAATGTAAGGTCCTGTGAAAGGTACATTCCTCACCAAACTGTGTGCATTAGAAAGCACTGGGGCAGTGCTTTTTTATTATAAAGTGCTTAAGAAGTTCACCCGCTACCCAGAAATCTGAAAGACAAAATATAAGCTTTTTCTGTCTGATGCAGAAAAAGAAGAGGGGGGCAAGGGGGGAAGTTACTAATGTTGAGTGTCTATTAGCAAGAGGAAGATGCAATGGAGCCTTAAGAATGGAAAATTTCATATGTTTCAATGTATTTGCTTAACACAGCTCTTTACTAGAGAGACCATGCCTCCAACACAGAATGTATGTATCAGAATTCAGTATTAAAAGGGATCTCATGCCTCACCTCCTGAGGTGTTTATAATTGTCAGTCATCCTGCAGATTTTACAGCTGATAAAGGAAAAAGAGAACGGTGTATTGCCTTATTGTGTCTTGAAGGTTTTATGTGCCTACACTCATTAAACAATGGCCTTGTCCGATAAGAACTGAACAAAAGAGGGTAACAGCAGTTCTAGCAGTCCTGCTGTATGGTATTTTAAACAGTAAGCTGTAATATTTAATAAACCAAATAAACAGACTTCCAAGTGGCAGGAGAGATAAGTAATGGAATAGCTAGGAGTACATCTGGTAGGATAGTTTCTTCTCTTTCTGTCATCTGTAAGGAATGTTCCCAAGACAATAAATTTAGGATTCGACTGGAAAAATGGTAATTGTTTTCCACTCCTGTCATCAGGAAACTGAAGACAGAGCGAAGTACTTGACTCCTTTTATCACAACCACAGATGTCTGTAGCATTCCCCACACCCCTCATACCTCCAAATTGTTTGCTTAGTGTTTGCATTCAGGAAATTTAACACTTTAGGATTGGTGTGTGGAGTGTACAGGAAACCTGAATGTTCATGAGTGTAAAAAAAAAATACAAGTGATTACATAGGGTTGACTGTAGCTGCATGTTACATTCTATGCCCTTTATTTCCAGTTGACTACTCAACAAGATTACAGCTGGCAAAAAATTAGGACTGAGAGAGATGTATTCAAAGTTTGGGAGTAACTTTCCAGCTATAATAGTTCAGATTCTGGCAAATCCCATCAAATATTTCAAGGGAAGAGAAAGTTCTTCCTGAAGCACATGCTGTGGAAACACTGAGGTTCAGTTACCTAATCAGAAGCATCTGTTGTCTTCTTACACACTAAGCAGACTCCAGCTGTTGCTGCAAAGGGGATTAGAACACCTGTAAGTCATTTCAGAATTTTCTTTATTTTAAAATTTCATTTCATTTCATTTCATTTCACTTAATTCCTTGATTTTTCATTTCATGAAAGGGAATGAAATCTCAAAATTTCCATGAGTATCCTTTCACTAAGTTTCCATTCCATTCCATTCCATTCCATTCCATTCCATTCCATTCCATTCCATTCCATTCCATTCCATTCCATTCCATTCCATTCCATTCCATTCCATTCCTATAACTTCTCCTAAGAACTCTGGGGTTTTTTCAGTTTCATTTAATTTCATTCCATTTCCTTTCCTGTCTTTTCATTCCACTTCTTTCTTCATTTGTCCTTTCATTTTCTTTCATTAAATGAAATCTCAATATTTTCATGAGTATCATTTCATTAAGGTTAGGGTCATTACACTGCACTTCATTCCATTCCATTTCAAAAAAATAACTTCTAAGAATTTTCTTCTTTTTTT
>VZSR01001479.1:14498064-14532990 GCA_013398615.1 Brachypodius melanocephalos
ATACATGCAACAGGATAATGAAAGATTGTTCAAAATATTTGCTTACCACTTGAATTCAGTAACCTTAAAGTGTGCCTGCTAAACAAGTGATTATTGCTCTTTCAATTTGTGCTCATAGATGGAGTTTTATTTTCTGTTTGCTTTTGTGTTTTGGATGTATCTTATTTTCAATACGGCTAGAAATCCTGTCCATGAAAAAAACAGGTTGGACACAGTGTGGAGGGACAAGACGTCCCTTACACTTATCCATAGATGCAGCATACATGGGGTCTAAGCACACACTCCACTTAAGAAATGAGAGATTTATATGTGTGATCCAATTCATTAATCATTCAGAATGATGAATATATTTATCACAGAGAAACTATCCCAAGATTGAATGTTTTCTCTTATTGTATTTCATTATGTTTATTCTGTGTTGTGTGTCTCCTTTGGAACATAAATTACTGTCAATAAATTAATAACCCTCACTGAGACACACCAGAGTATGAACCCAGTCTTTTACCAATTCAGCCAGATTAATTTCATTGATATTAAAAGCTGATATGAAACAGAAATGAAGACATAGTAAATCTGATGACTAAAAAATCCTTTATGGAAGTTTGTGCTTGTGCCACCAAAACACCCATATGACTGTAAAAATTTCCATAAAAAAAGCTTAGAAAATATATTTTGTAAAGACTGCTTATGCATTTAACTTCAAACACCATTGTTTCTCAGAATTACTAATTCTTCTATACATTTTTCTAATAACAGTAACTGCCATATAAGCAACATATTGTTCATTGCACATATTCTTAAGGTCCCAGGGTAAACGACAAATTAGTGGGGAAATTATGAGTTTAAAGTAATTCTTAGGCATAGCTGAAGTAAGACACCAAGACATTTTAGGTATCTACCACACCAAATGGGAGAAGAATTGATCATCAGTGGAGCTTTTAGCCAACAACGTTCCAGAGACATTATTCAGCCTTAGTGGTGCTGGCCCAGCTGTGAGATTATGAGTTCATTTTTAAAATTGTTTAGTTCAGCTTTATTGACTTTTTGTGGTCTTTTGGAATAGTGAAGTCCTGTTCAGCAAAAACACCAAAATGGTGTGTAGGGTAATGCTTTGCTAGCTCACTTCTAAAGGTTTAATCCAAACTCCATTCTGATGGTGAACTTTTTTTCAAGTTATTTACCTGATTGAAATCTAGATATTCTGTGCATATGAACTGCAGTGGTTGCTTTTGATTGCAGTGAGAGGTTGGCATCATCATTTAGTCTCTGACAGAAATATGTGTTGAAAGTCTGAGCTGGGAAAAATGTAGTTGATGTAGCATAACCTGCTGTTTTCATTCACAAAAGCAATTCAGATGTTATTTTAAAGTAGTTACTTCCTTCCTGAGCTATGCTTTCATGCAGCACTTGTCTCACAGTGGGTCTATAGGCTACTAAAAGTGGCCTGAGGAGCACATTCAGGGATTCTTTGGGTTCTCTCCAAAGCAAAGGCTTCAGCCTGATCTTGACCCAACTTTCCTTCTTGTTATTCAACCTCAGAATCATGGAGTTGGATTTGGAGCAGAATTTGGTGTTCCCCTTTAAAGAAAAACAAAACCAATAAAACAGTAACATACAAACAAACAAAAAACCTGACTAGTTTGGGTCATCAGTGTTCTTTTTAAGTCTTTTTCTTTAACTTAGAAAAGACAAAAAAAAAAAAAAAAAAAAAGAAGTCAAGTGGAAATGGAAGCTCTTCTGGTTAGGTGTTGTTAATATATTATATATGGTCTATTGATCCCTGGGTTGGCCCTTCTGAGAGCAAGCCATGAGAGGAAATTTAAGGATGAGATGGACCCAGCTGTGTCCAGCCAGCAGCCTTCCAAAGCCACTGCATCCCAAGGCTCATGCTGCTTCTGTTGACAGCATCACTTTTGGTAGGAAAGAGAATAAAGTTTAAGTTCCCATCTTCCTGTTTCAGATTTTGGGATATCAGTGTTGTTGCCTGGCAACACAGTGCTGAATAGAAGTTATATTTTCAGGTGGCAGTCACAGACACCTGCATTTACTGTTCAAAAATCTCCTTAGCTCCTTTGCTGTTCAGTGCAGTGACACAGCACCAGTGGGGAGAAGGCAGAACTGGATGGGACGGCTGTTGTTTGAAGCTTAAGTGCAGCCTTCCCTGTATTGTCTGTTTTTACAGCCTGTTGTTGTACAGAATGAAAGCTGTCTGCTGTGAGCAAGTTGAACAAATGCTGCATGAATTTAATCCATTCAGAAAAGCATATATGGTAAAACACATTTTTTTACTTCAACCTGCAAAATGGGGCCTTTAAGTCTGCTTCTAATTTATTCTGAGTTAGAAATATGAGGTAAATGCAGAAATCATGCATTAATAAAGTCTCTTTATGTTCTCAGCTGGCAGGAGAAATAACAGTTGTGGTTCACTGAAAATTACTCTGAGCCAACAATTTTGATGTGATTTTAGGTTTTATTTTCAGCCATGCAGGAGTTCTCCTGCCATGCTTTCTTTTTTGTGTTTTATGAGCAGTTAGTCTTTTTGTTCGTCCCAGAAGAAAAAGTAAAGAATTTTTTTTTTTTTAAAGAAGCGAGCATCAGCAAAGTCAGTGCTTGTCAGTGTTTATCACCAGTGGAAGAGCTAGTAAAAATAAATACATAAAATGAAAGGACTCATTTGCAACTAGTTATTTATGGAGCAGACAGTGTTGGCAAATTATTTGGATCTGTCCAACAGCAAAATTTAGCAGCCAAAAAATAGCTTTTATTTCTGAGATGCTTTTTTCTGTGCTTAGCATCAGACTTGTTTCTGATCCCATTCTCCTTCATTTCATCTCTCCATGGAACATGCATCCTTCTACTCTTTGTTTTCCTCCATCTTTTTCTCCCTGTTTTGTCTGTAGTGCTGTCTAGCATCTTTATTTCTCCACTTCATGAATTTTTCCTCTTCTGAATCCTATCTGCTCCATGGATTCCAGAAGTCCTATGACTACCATATTTGCAAATTGACATTGCCAGAAAGAAAGTTCTGCTTTAAGCTGTAATGTGACAGTGCTCGTGTATTTGTATTTTCAATAGGAGGGGTTATGCCTTGTCAATTTGTACTATGTTTTGTGAATGTACTTGTTCCTATTGTGGAATATGGAAGAGAAGAGGAGCATGATTAGTATGCAAATTGACCTCTGAAATATGAAAATGTACAAGACCAGAATATCATTTTCAATAAATTTTCATATTTCCACTGGAAATAGAGAACATCAGCAAGGAAAAGAGATAGTTCCATGCTAAAGAGAGAATATTATCTAGTAATTAAAATGTTCAATGATTTTTATTTCAATCTGATCTACAGAGAGGGGTTTTTTATGTATAGCAGTGCAAGAATATTTACTCAGCTGAAGAATATATATTGTTTTAGCAAACAACAAAATTTATGGGAGTTTACACCACTCTACTGCAGTAACCTAATTAACTCAGTGTTGATGAAATATTTCAGCCTGAACCAAAACAATTATATCTTCAGTCTCAGCTGAGGACCGTACGCTAGGAAATAACATAGGGTCAGTTCTTAGACTAGTGTCAAATAGCAGAGATTTGTTGATTTTGGTGGCTGTGGGGGAGGTGCCCATGCTGGAGCAGGTGGATGCTGGAGGTGATCCAGTGGGAGACCCGGTGGGCCCTGCTTCCAGGCTGGAGCAGCCTGTCCTTGGAGAGCTGCACCCACTGGGTGCACCCACAGGCACATATCGCAGCAGTTTTGGGAGGGCTGTGTGCCTGTGGGAGGGACACAGGTGGCAGCAGTTTTGGGAGGACTCCTGCTGGAGAACCACGGTGGGGAAGTTCTCAAGAGAACTGTATCCTGTGGGAGGGAACACCACAGATTCCAGGGGAAATCCTCCAACCGACTCCATTCCAGACTCCGGGAAAAATCCGGTCCGGGTTTTCCCTCCAAGCGACTCCGATCGGGACTCCGGAAAAATCCCGTGCACTGTACAACAGGGAACCGGAGAAGGGGTGGAATTAGCTCCCTCCTTTGCTCCATGGCTGGCTTTGCAGCACTGGCTCTGGAGAGTGTCCTGCTCCAGCAGCGGAGGCTGATAGAGGAGCCCATGCCTCAGGGAGATGAATGCTGCAGCACCTGGGCACATGAGCCCTAAGCCCTGAAGCTCAGTGACAGGATCCAGTGTGCTTTCACCAATTTCCTCTTCATTCTTAAAGGTGCTGAATTAAAGGAATAAAGAAGGAATAAAGGAGAACAAAGTGAGACAGTTCGAAATGGGCTCCCTGCTGCCATCACAACTGCAAGTCAGGGTCTCAGTGCAGATCAGACAGCCTTCCTCCCACTGGGAGGGCAGCAGCACCTGGGAAGAGGATCCCAGGCTCTGACCTGCCATACTCAAGGACATCAAGGTATTTGAGTCTTTCTTAAGGCTGGAAGAGTAAATTATGAATGTATTTTCTTTCAGTGTGAGGTTAGGCTACAGATCTCATTGACACAGGCTTCTGCACAGCTCAGTTTCCAGTTTGCTCTCACTTTTATCTGGTATCTTTATCAGAGACCACCTCCACCCCACACAGCTCCAGCTGAATTCTCCACTGCACTCACAGACAGCCCTTGGCCATATTAAATATTTAACCTGGGGTGTGGCAGAACCTTTTTCCTACTAGGCACTGAAAGCCTTCTGGTCATCTTTGACAGGTCACAGCTTGATACATATTTTTACATTATCCAATAGTAACCAGAAAAATAAACAAAACGTGTTGGCAAGCAGCCTGACATAAAATCAAAAGTCACATCAAGGCTCGACTGCTATCTCCTCTTGCTTTGTTGTTTCTTTCTCTCTTCCTCAGCATTTTAAAATCTTATTCTTCCTCAAAGCATCCATTTAAGGCTGAGATCGGAGAGTAAAAGCCATAGCCCTCAAATGCCTTCTTTTCTCCCATTGTCTAGAGATGCACAGCAACAGATGGGAAGGGCCTTGTCCTTCTGGACACAACCCACAACCCTGAACTTCAAAATTTGGCTTCTGCTGTTTCTGCATCAGCCTCCATTTGCTGGCCCATTGCTGTTGTTTGCTGCTTCTGGTTTAGTTCATTCATCCACTTTTCACTCTTCCTGTGCATCCTGGTTTTTACTCCCACGCTCCTCTCTCCAGCTTTCTTCCTACACAGTTGCTCTTTCCTTTCTTCACATTCACAGAACTCCATGTCTTGCCACATCGACCTCTAACATCCAATACCAATATTTTCTAAACAGTGTTTTGACCTCTCCCTTCGTGCTCATGTGCACACACCCATTATGTGACTCTTATTTACTAAATAGATGCTTAATATAGCAGTAGATGATTAGTTATCTTTTTTAATTAGGCTGAATGGAGAGATCATTTATTCATGTTGGTCTCTGGAAAGGACTTGTATTGAAGCAGTGGTTGGTTCTCTACTCTCTTGTTGCTTGGTACCATGTTCAGGATCATCCATGAAAGAAAGGACAAATTAAACCAGTTCTGTCCCACAGGTAAAAGCAGCAAAGGGTAACAACAACAACAACAACCACCACCACCAAACAAACAAATAAACAAGCCCATCAAAAACCAAACCAAACCAACAACAACAAAAAACACAAAAAAGCCAACAAAAAAACCCAACCCAAAACAAAACAAAACCCCCAACAACCCGCCAACAAAACAAACTGTGCAAAAGAAAGCAGACAAGAAAAAAGTCCTTCAGACAGAAATCAAGGTTAAAGGTTTAGCAATCAGAGAGAAGAACTTTATATGACAAATATCACATCATAAGTGGGAAAAAATGTGAAGCCAGATGTCACTGAATCTTCAGAAGTCACATGTGCTGGCTCCCCTGTACAACTCCTAGGGGAAAGAAGTACTTGTATTTAAGGCCTTCTGTTTCCATATTGTTTCTTAAGTTATATTTATTGTTTGAGAGTGGAAAAAATTATCTACACCTGTTATATCTAAATCTCTTAACCTGGTTGAAGTTTACCAGACAGAACATCTATCTGACATTTTAAATTAATGTGACAGTTGTGTACTGTCTTTTCCTATGCCACTGTCAATTAGCTCAATTTTGTTCAATACACTGTGCTCACAAAATATGTGAAATGTTTTTTAGATAAAATGGGAGTGTAATCCTGACCTTTAAAAAAGGGTGAAATTTAGATAGTTCATTCTCACTCTTGGCATATTTTACTGCTAAGACATATTTAGCACAGTCTTAAAATTGAAACTCTTATCAGAGCTAACATAGAATGGAAAGTAAAAGTCAGTAAGAATGTCCCTAAATTAAACTTATCAGTCTTTCCCACAGTTCCTGTGATATGTTCCAAATGGATGGCAGTCAGATGGTAATTATAAATCACTGCTTTCAGTTTTCTAACTTGAGCAGTTTCCAAGATAGACTGTGAACACCTCTGAAATAGCTTATACTGTCACCTCAAAGACTTCAGGAAGATGTTAGGTTTGCTGTCATTCTGTAGCACTTACATGGCAAAATCTGAAAAGTGTCTTCTCACATCAGGTTTTTTCATCCCTTTGCAATTTGAGAAGGTGTTGGGCAGCAGCAGAGACTCTGGAATAATCTTCTGTGAACTCAGGAAGATGGTACTACACTGTGTCATTCTCAAGTCACGTTTGATTTTTTTTTTTCAGGAACAGCACTAGAAACTTTTTTTGAAAATTAAAGTTTTTGGTATTTATGGTGGGGAGCAGAGAGGGCATCCTACTGAGTGGACTATAGACATTTTTTTGGATCAAATTCTATCTGTCACTAACTCATAGAAATATATTAATAGTGCTCAAAGGATCATGTATTGCACTCTTGATCCGTGAAAAATATAGATGGGGTAAGTTTCCTACTTGCAGTTTCCTCTTTCACAGCTCACAGGATCTTGTGAAATGTCCCAGCAAATTCAGGCTGGAGTAATACTAGAACAGCTACTGAAAGTGTTGGATACACAAAAATGAAGGAATGGACAGTAGGAACTCTTCAAAAAGGAAGCTTGAGAACACATAAATATATTTCAAACAAAAGTTCTGAACCTGGTGAAATTTGTGCAGAGGCTTAACATTTTACTTAGTGACTAACTCTATTTAAATCAGTGAGGCTCTTCACAGCATGTAAAACTTGACACATACACAAGGCTTTGCAGGATGAAGGCCAATTTTTTTTTTGTTTTAAAGAGTGTGACTTGCTTGGAGACATTCCAGAGGAAAAAAAAAACCCATGTGGCGCTCTCTATAAAATTGTTGGCACCATTCTGCTTATTAAATAGACATGAATTCACTCAAACAAAATAAGGTCTAGACATTTATATCAGCAGAAGTTTGTGCCTATTCCTAAGTTAAAAAAAAAAAGTGATATGTTGGGTTAAATTCTTGTAAATATTCATTTAAAGTTTTATAAGCTTCCCTCTCTTACCTATTTTACTATCTTACCTATAGTTCTCCTATCAGGCTAAGTTTGTTCTGTGAGCCAGTAAACTGCCATAACTTTCAAGCTGACAGCATGGAAAACAATTTCTATTATTTACTTCATTATGTTAGATGTGGCAAAACATAAAACTTCCTGTCTTACCTCAAATTAATTCCATGCCGAGACAGGAATTTATTGTTCAATTTGCAGCTTATGTATTGAAGAGCAATATATTCATTTCAGGAACAGAGTCTAATTTTAGATCCACATTGAAGGTGTGATGGGAAGGAGGATGCTGGGAGTGTCAGTAGGACTTTTCAAGAGCAGGCCCAATATAGTTCTTGAACTATGTAATGATTGTGAGACAAAAGAAATCATAGAATAGACTTTACTGATTTAAATGGGACCCATTACATACCTGAAATTATTTACTCCCTAGTTGCTATCATGGGCATGGCCTCAAACTACTTCAGATAAATGAGTCAACATTATAGCTCTTCAAGAAAACAGAAATAGTAATTTGGCCCACTGGGTCCTGGACTGCTGGTGGGTAGCTGCTGCCAGCACTTTAAATAAGAGGTCTGGAGAGACACGTGGAACATCTGGCAACAGCAGCTACTTTTTTAATCACACAGGCCACAGGTCACATTGTACCACAGCTCACAAAATCACTGTCACATTTAGCAAAGCATGTTTACTTGACCTCAAGGTGTCTTGAGGTCAGATTCCAAAACTTCTGCAGATGTAGACAAGAACCCAGCAGGATCTTCACAAGCCCCCAGATGCTTGCTTCCAATTGGTTTCTCACTAGGACTGTCTTTGTACGAATATTTAAAAACAGTTCAAAAATATGGCATTAGGTGTCTTAAGGCATATTGCTTCAGGCTGCAGACAGCTAGATGATGCCTTTTGGGTAACTGGTTTTCAACTATAGTTAGGGCAACCATCCCATATTCATACCAAAATCCTTTAGTCCTCCCAGTCTGGGAATGTAGGAGACCTGGGTAGGTTAACAGGGAGAATTGCTGCATGAACCAGGTATGTTCACGCACAGAATGTCTTGGAAGTCTTTTTCATCTCCTAGGGTGTGACAATTCCTGTGAGTTTTTCAGCAGATATAGCACCCCATACATAAAGGGAAAAGAATAGTTTCTTCACCAACTGGGCTGGGCTTGATGCTTCAAAATCATCTTTGAAACATGGATTCCTTCCCTTCTATAGGCATACTTTCCAGAGCAATTTCTGCATTCCTATTTTTAAAAGTTGCACATTTTGAAGATATGGGAACACATGGTCTTTGCAAGATAATCTCCAGCTCCTTCCCCACTCCATACTATCACACTGCTCAAAGCCAATTTTAATGCATTGCTGCAAAGTCTGTTACAGAAATGTATATAATGTATAGGATGACTTGCCTGAGAAAAAGTGGAGAATGTTGCCAAGAAAGGTAATTGCATTTTCAAGGTTTCAGAGCATTTGGAGGTAGACGTATTGAATCTAGAGCAATATCCTTGGAAACTATACAGCAAATACAGGGATCAGCAGAATAGCACTAGATGGCACTACAGCAATTTTCACTCAAAAAGCATAGTCCAAGCCCAGGGAATGATGGACTCAGGTCCAGTTTTGAATGGGAAGCTCAGATTTACCATCCAAATTTTACTTGTGCAGCCTGGGGAGATTCTGAGGAATATGAGGTGTAACAGTCTTTCCAAGGATTAAAATATAGAGCCTTCAGTTGGTTGATAAGTGATATAATATAGATGACGAAGAGTGGAAAGCTACTTGAATGTTTTAATTTCATAAAATAAGACCACAAGGTACCTGAAAAACTGTTATGTTCTATTGAATCCAAGGTAAGCATATCCAGATTCAGTACTTCAAAAAACGTCTCACTCAAAAGCACACCAGAAGTGTTAAGTGTCATTTGGGCAATCAGACAGTTCACTGTTTGTCTGCAGGTACAAACTGCCTGTTTATAATTACAGTGGTTTGTGCTTAAAAGTGAAAATTTTACTTCCTGGACCAAAATTACCTGGATTTTGGGACCAACCTCATAACTTACATTTCTTGTCACACAAAGCTAAATGCTGGCTGTTGCAAATTTCTTTTAATGTTTCCCACAGGTGATAGCTAACATCAAAGCTTAATACATATCTTGTTCTTATAACAGTCAATATAGCTTGTTATCTCTAACACACTGATTTAAGAGCTTACTTTTAGAATTTTGCAGAGGTACAGTCTTTACACAGGAACAACTGAATGATTCTGTAGCTTACATTATCAAATACATACAGGAGAAAATAGAGCGTGTCAAGAAAATCATACTCATTCTTGTGGGCTGAACCACTTTAAACTAAATTCATGTGTTTGTGGTATTGGAAAAAAAAAGGTCTATCTCAGATTTGAGTGTTAAAACATTGTAGAACCAGATTTATAAATCTTGAAATTCCTTTAAAAGAAACATCCAAGTGCAGAATATTCACTGCAACAGCACTACAAGTTATTTTTACAATATAATTATTTTTCTATTATGCATTTCTGTGAGTTATATTTTGCTTTCTGTTATGCTCCAGGTTCAAATCCTCAAGCATAATTATTATCTATTTCACTAGAATCAGTGGGAGTTAGATATTTCAAAGATAGGAAACTCTGACATTTAAATTTTAGGGCAAGTTCAACATGAATATTTGAGTTTCTTCAAGTAAATCCAGTTCCAGTCCTACAGCCATATATACTTTAGGGATATTGCCAGCTAAAAGGCCATCTGCTTGTCAGTCACAAACAAAAAAACCTACTAGTACATTCCTTTACAACAAGAATGGTCTTTATCAATGGAAGTAGCCTGACTGGAGACAATAAAATCACTTAGGTAAATAAGCACTGGAACCAGTAATATTTGACCATAAGTTGTACTCCCACCCAGTCAATATTTGCAGGTGAACCCCAATGGGCTTTCATCCCAAAGACAGTGGAGAAGGATCATAAGAGCATAAAAATCTAGCATTGCTCCCTTGCTTCAAACTGCCAACACTTAAATAGCACCATTTAGCAATAAATGAGATGCCCCTTGTACTGGAATTGGACTGTTTCTCCATGCAAGGCTAAACCTGTGGTAAAGATGAGAGACATATGATGTCCAAAAATACTTTAAACTCCCTCCTTTAGTCATGAGCCACTGCTCTTTGAAACGATCCCTGTGTGGTTCTGAGCACATCCTGAGAAAATGTTCTGGTTGTCCTACTTCTTCTAATGTGTTCTCTAATAAGGGCTCCTTTTAATCTGTTCTTTAAATCTTCTTTAATCTGGTCGTGGTTTCACACTTTCAGATGTTCCCCTGAGGCCTCCTCTCACCTCAGAAGAGGCTTGAAAACAACCATAACTTGCTGCTTGCTTTCTCAGACATGTCTATGTCTACATTTCTGGAGTCCATGTCAGTCCTGATAGACGTTGCAGACTCCATCCTAGATGCCAAAATGGTCTGTGTAGCTGGCAATGAAGTGTGGCACTCTTGGAATTACTTGGTGAAGGTCTGATGGGACATGCAGTTTGTTGGTGCCATTTCGCAGCCTAGGTGACTTAACCAAAGCAAATCCCAACAACACATTTGAAGTCCAAAACAGCATCTGGAAAAGATCCCCAACAATGTGGTATGCCTGTGAGAAACAACAACAGTGCCTCAAAGCTCACTGTTTTCTTTGTCACCCCACCAGAACCGGGTGACATGGAGGTTAAAGAGCAAGGCCAGCCCCAGTGGAGGTGTATCACTGCCCAGCTTGCAGGCTTGGGAAGAGGACTATGCTTGACAGGTGCTCAGTGCATTGCTAATGACATTGGCAAACCACTCTGGATCTGTGTGTGTGGAAGTGTGAGGCAGGAGATCCAGGAGTTGTCTTACCTGGCTCTATTACCAGGTAACTCACCTAAACTAAACCTACGCTCTCTTAGCGTCAAGGTAGGTAGGCTAATAAATACATTCTGTTCTAACCTAGGCCACAAAGATTAGAAGACTAATTCAGAAGGTTATTAGCTACTATTTAGTTAGCTGAACCTGTGATAAAAGTTTCCCCTCATTTAAAAATTAAGTCAAACAATCATCAAATATTTTCAAAGTATAGCACGTTTAAGACAATCTAATTCTCTTCTAGGTTTAAAATTCACATCTAAAACTTTCCCAACTTCTTAAATTTTTCTGTTGTCCTGAATTTTGTCCCTCTTCATTTCCTAGCAAACTTAGCATGTTTCACCCCTCCACAAACAGCCTGGGCTTCCTGGGAATGCTTGGGAGTGCTTGGCTGCCTTCAGAAATCACATTAGTAGCCACTAACACCAACCATTACTGATTATCATCAGATTTTTATGGAATTAAGATGATTAGATTTAGATCTAAATCCTAAATCCTAAATTGCCCATCTTCAGTGCTTTGAAAACACGGAACAAGTTCAGAACTTCTTTGCTGCAAGTGTGGAAATCTCCATGGGGAGTGAAGCCACCAACCAGAAGTTGTCCCAAACTGCCTCGTGATAGGCACTGCCACAGAAGAATACAGCCTGCACAGATATTCTTGGGGACTGTCCAGCTGCTTTGACTTATACTCAAATTATGCTGATAATCAAGTGACCTGGAGAACAAAGAGGTTTTTTAAAAGCGATTTTGTAGGTTGTTTGGTAAAAAAACCTTGGTAGTGTAACGCAACCCTGTTGATGCTGGTGTCAGGTGTCACACACAATTTTGCTTCACCACTCGCTAACTAATGGTGATTTCTGCAGATTAAAAGTGCTCTTATAAGTGCTGAAAACCAGTCTTCCATGTTGAATCATGGAAGGCATGGTCTGCCAATCCTGCAATACAGTAGACAGTCAGAGGGACAAAACACTGAAAATACAAGCCTGGCATGCATCTGGGTGGCGTTAACCAGGCTTCAACCCAACCTCTTCCTACTGTTGCTGTAGCCTGGAAAATTGTGTAAATGCCTTGCTGCTGAAGAAAGGAAGGAAAATGAAACAAGTCCAGAGAACAGAACCACCAGCTCACACTAGTATTCTGCCCTGGTGAAATAAACCAGATCCTTCAGACTAAACAGGCACAAACAAAGGTCTCCTCAGGAATACAGCTGCTTGAATAGGAATGGCTCTAATCTCAGCAGTACCACAAATCCCTTTGAGAAAAGGAATTTTGGGACTCTTTAAATTTTTAACTGTTCCTCATTTTCCATGAAACAGCACTGTGCCTCAAGCACTCTAAAAACATTCCTGGCTTGCTCTGCTGTAACAATCTGTAAAAACTCATCCAAGTAGATGATTTGGAGTTTAATATCAAATTGCTTTGGAGAACATTCATGGTTGGAAGTGCGTAACAATATGTCTTATAATTGCTGTTAAAAATCCCAAAAAACCCCAAAACAACAACAACAACAACAACCAAAAAAAAAAAAAAAAAACAACAAAGAAAGAAAAGCTAGAAGATAAGTGGTTTGCTTTCATCCATTGGGGAACTCTGCTTTGTTATTACATTCTGTGCAATGATAATTAATGATTCCACAACTAGCACTAAAAAAAAATGTTCCCTGGCTAAAATTTTCAAAGGTAACTGATGATTTGAGGTTTCTTTGTTTTTATGTATTCAGGTTGAAATACCTTGAAGATGAACTTGGTTTTCAGAAAATGCTAAGCACTGATTTTCTGCAAATGGTCAAGCTCCCTCTCAAAACCTTCAGACCCTGTCATTTTAAGACAATGGTAGATACTGTTTGCTGGTGACAAAAGTATGCCAATTCATGACTTAGTAACAGAGCACCAGATTAGATCACAAATAAATCCATTTCAAAGGAAAATATTTTAAAATTATACCTTCCTTGCACCTGCAAGGACAGACTTCTCGACTCTTGGGATGATTGGAAGTTACTTAATGAACAAACAAACAAGCAAAAGAGGATAGGCTAGGGACTGGTTCTAGCAGTTGCTTTGTATTACTCAGTAAAAGAAAGATGAAGAATGCATACTACAGTCTTGGGTGGTGTTTGGACATGTCAGAGTACTTTTGAATGTCACAGCATGTGTTGTGCCTGCCTGAAGTTGTCCTGGAGCCTGGCTGTCTTTTTTTCTGGCAGGAGGAGTCTCTATTAACACCTATGCAAAGTGGGGAACCTGTAAAAAAATCAGAAAGTCGATGTTTCAGCCTTGATGTCGATGCTTATTCAAAGTACAGAACAATGGAGAAAGGAGCATCACAGATGTTCTTATTTCATCCACCCATATGACTCAGCTTCCAAAAAAATCAGAAAGGCTTCTAGGTCTTTTCCCCAGCTCAGCTGCAGTGGAGCAGGCAGAGGAAAGCAAAGGACTGAAGGAGAAAGCAAGTAACTAACCCCTTCTGAGCTCTTCTTCCACCACAGTGATTACATTGGGGTATCCTTATTTCATGCTCCTCTATTTCTAGTCATGTTCAGTTAGCCCAAGTAACTAATTAGTTACAAGTAATTAGTAGAAATACTTGGACTTGTACTGTCCAGCTTGGTCCAGTCACTTTACCAGCCTTGCCTTTTCTTCGAAGGGCAGTCTCAGGCAAGGGCAGGTGTGCTGGATGTTCAGGTCAACATTTCAAAAATGTATCATTCTTCTGAGGTTCCTGCATTTTTAAGTGCAACCTTGTGAACAACCACATCACCATGCTGCAATGATTTAACATGCAAGCAAAGCTGCCAGAGGTCAGTGAAGGCAAAGCAGGGCAGCACTCCATAGGTGAAGGTGCCCAGCAAGATCTGGCTGGCCTGCTGATTCTTAATCTTGAAGATGTGTCATGTTGGGATATTTTTTGTTAGATTAGAAACCAGAGAAGACCCTGCATTTACTCTATTGTTCCCAGGATTGTCCACTTTTGCTTTGTAGAGGTGTCTGTCCCTATTGCAAGTCCCTCTTGCCAAATCTTGTAGTTCATCTAGTACATGCTCATCAGCCTTTTGCTTCAAGGTATCCTTTGCTGACAGGATTTATCCACAGACGTCAAGATTTCCTCAGCAGGATAATGAAAGTGTTTATTATTTTACTCCTGCTCTCTTTTCTTGCTATTATATTAGATTTTCCATCACTAATTATTCTTCTCTGCCTGGCTGAAGGAGGAGACTAGTGTTCATCTCACTCTGAATGGAAAAAGACTGGAAGTAAGGAGGTAGCATCAAGTACTCACACTTCTCATGACTGCTCTGATTCCCATGGGCAATCCTCTGGTTGTGTGTCACCAGAAAAAGCTAGAAAAAGCTCCCTAGCACGGGAAATTCCTACCACTGCAGCTGCACCTCAGTTCCACAGACACACAGATTTCTGGGCACAGATGCTGGGTCTGCAGAGAAGGCTGCTTGCCACATCAGCCAGAACTGAAAGGTGCTCTTTTGCCTTGCTGAACTCCAATTCAGTTTTACAACTCCTGACACTGAGGTTTGGTAAGTGGCTGATGCTGTTAGGAGTGAGAGGAGAACATGTACATTGACTAACTTCATCAAACTTACTATGTTCCATCTGGAATGAAAGTTTTATTTAAGGTCTATGCCTGCAATTGCTTTCTCAGAATTGCTCTAGGCTGCAGAGAGGATAAACTCTGGAGAAGGGAGTGGGAGAGAACACTCAGCGCCAGAGCTGCAGAGGTTGCCAGGGTCAGACAACTTCCAACACAGAAGCAGGCTTAGCCAGGGACACACAGAGGAGCAACGATCCAGCAGATCTGGGCTAAGGGAACATGGTTAATGTGGCAGCTTGGGGCTGGTGAAGCAAGCACGGTGGCCCATAGGACAGAACGTGGGCAATGTCACCCAGGAGTGGCAGACTGAGGGCACTGTGCACAGCATGCCCTGCAGCGCTGCATTGTTGGCAGCACACACCCCAGCCTGGCGGCATGCCTGGGAAATAAACACTGAAAGATGAAAGCAAGCCAATGTGGGAGGTAGCAGCCGGCTCAGTTTCCAGCTTCTGATCACCTTCTTCCAAGTGGTGTTTCCTCACAGCATCCCCTTGTCCTCCTACAATGCACAGATCATTGCCCTCCATCCTGAAAATTAATTGTCTTAGGAAAGAAGGGGTTGCCCAGAAATATCCCCAGGGAGTTGCTTTTCATTCAAGGGTGAATGCACGCACACCCTGAGAAAGGAGGTGATCTGATTTCTTCAAACAGGGTCATTGCAGCCTCATAGTTTGGAGCACCCACAACAGCCCATGACTTTCTTATATCCTTCCCAGTCTTACTGACAGAGCTCTTCAGATGTCCAACACGTCAGTACAGAAAAACCACAGCAAGTTCCATCATGCTTTGAGGGCTCAGAGCTGGTTCCTTACATCAATACTTCATCACAGAATCAAAGTATGTCCTACAGCTGTGTGGGTCAGGTTGGTGAAGCCCAGGCATGATAACCACCAGCTGCACAGTCTCCATCCTGCTCAACTCTGGCCACAGCCTAGCTCTGCTGGTATTAGGATTTTTTTTTCTTATTTATAGCAAGTAGCAGCCTATTTCCTTTCTTTTCCTCCATCCTATCATCAGATCTTCAAAATGAAACAAAGCAGTTGATTATTTCCCCCCACCCAGTTGTAAGTTCTTTGCCCTAGTAGCAGGCCAGAATGGCAAGTGTTTTCATTAGATTAAAACTGTTGGCTCAACCTTAATCCTGACAAAAACGGTAACATCAAGAGGACTTGCTCTACAAATATAAAGAGATATAGCAAATCCGAGGGTTTATGTTACTAAAACGTTATACTTTTGATGAGTTTTAGGTATCTAGCAGAAAAATATTTACTGCTTACTGGAAATGAAAATGCTACAGTTTGCTACAGAATTAATTTAAAAGTGAAACAGACTATAAGTTGAGGTTAAAACTGACTTATGGAACTTCTATACAAGTGGAGTCAGTGTTGGATAACTGCAGAAAAGACAGGTTTAACCCCTGGCTTCATCCTCTTTATATCTTCCTTTCAGGTATTTATACACATCAATAAGATCCTCTTCCAAGCCTTTTCTTCTCCAGCCAGACCAGCCCCATCTCCTTCAGCCCCTCTTCACAGGAGAGGTGCCCATATCCCCTAACACCTTAGCGACCCTCTGTTGAACTCTCTGCAGTAGCTTTGTATCTCCCTTGTACTGGGGAGCTCAGCAGGTTCAGCCTCACCAGTGCTGAGGAGAGGAGCAGAATCGACTCCCTCAACCTGCTGGCAACATGCAGCCCTGGATATTGTTATCCTTCTCTGCATCGAGGGTGTGTTACTGGCTCGTGTTCAACTTGGTGCCCACCAGGACTCTGCATTTACCTATGTTGAACTGTTAACCAGATCCTGATTATGCTGGCTCTGTATTTATTTTGCCTGTTGTTGCTACGTGTTGGCACATTCTTCCTTGCGCTGTTTACGCAGGATTGCCAAGTGGCAATTTAGCTGCATTTGTGCGGGGTGCACATGAATCCTTCATGAGTGCTACCCTGCTCTAGAAATGTAAATTCAAACACTGGCCTCATCAGTATCATTTTGAATGCAACTAACATCAATTATGTATGTTTCATTATATTGTTCATCCTCTTCCAAGGTGCAGAATTGCTTATACAGTGTATTATTTAGTCTTTGGGGTTTTTTGCTGGTAATGTGTATACTAGGCTGTGTTCTCTATGCTGAAATATTTTAAGCTGTCTCTTCTTCAAGCTAATCCAGGATGGTTACCTGAGACTCTCCTCACATGGCAAGCGCTGCACCTTCCCCTGGACCACTTGCTGGCTTCTACTGAACTTGTTTCAGTTTTTTGATATTCTCCTTGCATTTTGGAGACACTATTCCACATGTAGCTGAGCAGCAATAAATAATCACTCTCTTTGGCCTACTGGCTATCCTTCCACTGGTATGACCTGGGATGCTCTCGGCTGCCTTTGCTGGCAGGACACACTGCTGGCTCATGGCCAACATGTTGTTCAGTGAGACCCCACATCCTTTCCTCAAAGCTGCTCCACAGCCCATTAGTCCCCACCCTATACTGCTGCAGAAGACTGTTCCTTCCCAAGTGCTGGATTTGTCACATTTCCTTGTATTTGTTCTTGCTGAGTTTTACAGACGTCCTGTCAGGTCATTCCCCCAACCTGTCTAGATCCATTTCAATGGTAGCTCTGTCTTTCAGCACTCACTGTTCCCGCTTTAGCACTACCTGCAAGCCTGTTGAGCACACACTCCGTCTCCTCCTCGAAAGTCCCTGAAAAAGATGCCAAAGAGAGCCGGCTCCTGTCACTCTCTGCTTGCTGCGGCCTTCCACTGAACCCTTCCCTCCGAGCCTGATATCTATGCATCTTTTCTCATCTAAGTGTCCACCCTCTGTCCCAGTATGTCTGCCAGATACAGGAAGATGCGATGCGTGCTGTATTTGGAATACCAGCTGTCTTTTTGCGCTGGTGCAGCAGCGAGAGATTCCTTTGCCCGACGTGATCGAATGTTACTTCACCTGCACTTAGGCCAAGCCATGGATTTGCTCCCCATTGTACGGAGGAAGGGAGAGGAAACTGTTTCGAATGGGGCATTACTCCCAAAAATACCGACGTGTCTCCGAGGGTCTCCAGCGCAATCTTTTGCTGCCGCCTTCAGCGAGCCAGGAGCCGCCTGACTCCTGCAGGCGCAGTGCCGGGGCGGTCCTGCCTGCGCAGCATCCGGCCGCCTCTGGAGCTGTACTGGGAGAAGGCAGCTCCCCACGCCGTTCCGGCTCTGACGCCGGGTGTCACGGGGAATTCCGGCTGCCGGCGGGGCGGGGACTCGGCTCAGCCGCCCCTTCCCCGCCGCCTCCTGCCGCCCGCCCCCGCACGTGACTCCGCCCGGACCCAAGATGGCCGCCGGCCCGCGAGCCCATTCCCGGCGCGGGCATCGCGCCCGACTCCAAGATGGTGGTCAATGGAGGCCACCGGAGACAGCCTAGCGGGTCAGCGCGAGCGCCGCGGCCCGGTTGGCTGGGCGACGCCCCGCCCCCGCCAGCCCGCCGCTCCCATTGGCGCCGCGGGGGGCCAGGCCGGCTCTCATTGGCCGGCGAGGTGTCGCTCCCGGTGTCTCCGCTCCGGGGCCCGGGGAACTATTTTACATTGGGCGGAGGGAGGGAGGGGGCTCGGTCCGGTCGCTCCGGTCGCGGCACCGGCGGCGGGCCCGCGCCGGGGATGCTGCGGGCGCTGCCCCCGCCGGGACGGCGCTGAGGCGCCGCTGCCCCCGCCGGGACGGCGCAGCGGTAGGTGCTGTCTCCGGTCGGGGCGCGGGCGCGGTGAGCGGGCGGGACCCGCCTGCGCCGCTCGCCCCCCGGCGGCCACAGACGGCCGCGGCCCCGCTGCCGCCCGCCGAGGCCGCGGCTCCGTGCGGGAGGGAGGCGGGAGCGGCCACCCTGTCCCGGCCCGAGGGAGCCGAGGGAAGGGACGGCCAGGACTCGGCTGTACCCGCGGCCGGGAGAAGGGCGCCTGGGGCGGGGGAGGCGGGGAGCGGTGTGTGGGGGGCTGTTCCGTTCGGTCCCGGCCGCCCCGCCGAGGGTTCGCGGCGGAGCCCCGGGTGTGGGGGGTCGAACCTGCCCCGGCCGGACGGGTGTGCCCGGTGTCGGCGCCCGGGAGTGATCGTGGGGCTGGTGCAGGAGCAGCGGGGTGGTCGGCGGTCTGCTGTGTCCGGGTTTGCACGCACGGTTTGTCCGTAGGGAAATCACCCTGGCAGAATTAGTACTGAACAGCCCTTCAGGCGCCTAGCCTCCTGTTAACCCCTTCTGCGGAGGGGGGTGCGATCAGGCATCAGGCCGTCCTCCCTTGTAAACACTCGTAAAAGTTTGCAAGTGGTCTTTATAAGCATCCGACTCGAAGTTCTGAATGGTTTCTTGGAATTGTAGGAGCACTAAATCGAGTTATTTCTGCTGTTGTTGTTAACTTTGTACTTCAGTACTTGCACTGAATCACGGTAGCTTAATCCCATGGCATACATTTCTGTCTCTGAATATTTATTTCATCAGGGTGTATCATCTGGTGATGTGGTCTTAGGAACCCAGCATGTACAATAGTCTGTTTCCATTCCCTGAATGCTTACGGAATGCTCCCCTCTTTTATTTTTTCCCTCTCCTGTAAAGCTTGTTGAAGTTTTCTGCACTCTTTTCTGTGCTGTTTCTTACTATAAGTGTTAAATTTTATGCTATTCATCATACAGTGCCATATCCCATTCTGTGAGTTGTGATCCCTGGCCATACCACACAAACCAAAGATGCTTTTTCACTGGAGCTAATTCCAGTATGGTTTGGGAATGTTAGATCCACGGAAATCTTGAGGTGTGATCCATGCAACTTAAGACCTCGTGTCATGCAAGTTTGTGCCATTAAAGGCTTTTCGCTGAAGATTTCATGCAGCTCAGCCTGAGCATAACCCCTGTTACCTTGAATATCCCCAGCTGATGAGTTTGCTGCAGTGAGCCATTTGAAAGGAGGCAAGTTTCCAAGTTAGCAACCTCCTACTTCATTCAGTTGTCAGTGTGTAAACCATGACACTCAAATGGACCTCGTATTGAAGAGATAGCCTTAGCAATGGAGTTTCTGTCAGAACAGATTTAATTCTTTACATTTTTGTACATGACTAAGTATGACAGAGTGAATTAGCTATACTTCTTGGGCGAATTATTTTTCAGTCCAAAGCAAACTACAGAAAGAGAGAAAACAAACCAATTTTGTGACCTGGTGGACTGAGCTGATGAAATCTGATTTTCCAGTTGGTCTAAATGTCCTGCCTCTACTCTGCTTTTCAGGATTGCATTAGCAATACAAAGCAGGCAGTGAATTCAGACAATTGGGTAGCAGTAGCTTGACATGACTTCATGTGTATGAGAGCATTGGAAAAATGGCTGGGTTAGTCCTTGGAGGAATATCTAGAATTTCTTTTCTATTGCTCTTTTAATGATGGCAGGTTCCTCTAAGAAAGAGGAAGCAAATGGACGGGATTAGAAATCAACTGTGTTCTAGCAGAAAGGGTTGGTTTTTTAAATCTTCTTTGAAACATGTGAAACCTGTCACTCTGCAGCAAGGTTCGAGAGATGACTGACTGTTCTTCAGATTAGATGTTTTTGTGATGGACTGATAACCCAAGATGGTATAACATGTATTTTTGTGACTCATTCATTATATTTCAAGTTGGATTTTAGTCTAATCAAACAATAGTGATGGTTTTTGTTAATTGTAAAGCACCTTGTCCTGTGATAGCTTCCTGCAAAATATCTCAATTTTTGACAGATACTTAATGGATTCCGATTACTCCATGTAACTTCCATACAGCAATTTTATCTATTCTTAAAATTTAATTAATTGGTGATATTTTATTTACTGCTGCAAATGGTGAAAACAAATGTAAAATCTAAATGGGATAAGTCTTCATTTACTAAATTGTACATTCCTGACTTCATAGATGAAAGAACTTTTGATGTAAAGGCTCCATCATAAACTGATAAAATACTAATTCTTTTTCCAAAGTATTGGAATAGATTGGCTAGTTAAGTAATTCTTGAATAACTTTCTGCTTTAGGCTGATTTCCTTGCCGTGTTTCTCCAAGAGCTGTGCTTTGTACTTTCAACCTTGGGGGAAATTAGCACTTAGTTTTACCTTGTGGTATTTGTGCCTAGAGGCTTCAGGGAGGCACAAGGTTTGGTTGTGTTGAGCAACATGCAGTGCCTAACCTCCATCTGATCATGGCCTGCACTGTACTGACAAGCCCTCTGTCTTCCAAAGAGATCCACCTGATTTAAAAAGACACATTTTGATTTATGGGGTTTGAGGTCTGAAGGATGATCAGCTTTTCTGATATGTTGACCTATGCATTCGTTTGAAACCAGCATTCAATTGCTCCATTAAATAAGAAATGCCCTGCAGTGATATGTATTTGTGTGGTTTGGTTGTTGGACAGCTTATTTTAATCTTTGAGCTATATCTAGTTTAAATGTTGTATTTAAAATTTAGTAAATGTATGCTATACCTTCTGGAGCCCTTATACTTTGTCAGCTTGATAAATTAACTTTGACACACTGAATATTTTTCACCAGCTAACGTAGCTGTTAGTTAAGTTAAATAAAGGAGAAGAGCCCACATGCTCTCTCCATGCATACAGCTGGACATTTCTGTTAAATTTTTCAACTAAAATGAAATTTTGATTGGTTCTTAAGGCTTCATGAATACACTAATTGGTGAATCATCTAATGTGCAGTTTAGTTTCAGGAAATATGAAATGGCTCACTAACTTTGTAGTTACAAGATCATGCAGACCTTCTGAAAATCTCAGTAAGAAAATGTGTGCAGTGGTGGTGGTTGATATTTTTGGCTGTGAGAGAGGTTGGCTAAAACTCAATGCAGTTATGCATAGTCTGCACTAGTTTATATGGTAGAAACTCACTTGAAGAATTATCTGGAAGGAAGAAAGAATAATTTTACAGGTTTATCTGCTCTTGGGACCTTATCCAGATTTTGCTGAAGGAGCTTGCATTCAGGAACCTCCTCCACCTCTGTAACGGGTCCTAAATGTAGTTGCTTTTCACCCTGTGTTTTTACAGTGCCGTGGTTGTTGAATTCTTTAGCCTTAATGTTGGACAGCTGCAAAACATTTAAAGCCTATCTTTGAAAGATTGGGATAAGAAGGAGGGGGAGATGGAGGCTGGCCCAGATAAGTAATACTTCTTGAGGACTCTGAAGTATTTTCTTTATGTAGCCGTATTCAGTGTGTTCAGGGCTAGCTGGAGACTACTTGATTATGTACTGCATTATCAACTGAAATATTTAAACCAGTACTCTTTTCTTGAGAAAGCTGGAGTCTTTACAGTTGTTGAAGAATCAAAGAGGTCAGGAATTTGGTTTTCTTTTTGTTGCAGGAGAATAAGAGCAATTTCAGTGCAGTACATAATTACTTTGTGTAAACTCAAGGTTTTTACAACAAGTATTTTCACTGCTGTTGAAGGTGCATGGAGCATTCCTTAAGATACTATTGTATTGCAATACAGACTACAATACCAGTTTGTTAGAGGCAGAAACTTTTACAGTCTTTATAAGTGCTTCAGTGATTTCTGACTGGAGCACATTTACAGAGGCAAAATTTGAAGTATTGCTTAAAAATTGGAGTAGGAGCAATGAAAAATAGATTTTCTGCAATACTACATCTGATAATGTTTTTGTTCCTCCTCAGCAGAATGAATTCTAATAGTAATTCACCAGTCAGCCTGGCTTCCAAATGAAATAACTTGGGCCCCGTTGCTGAAGACTCAAATGTCAATCACAGGATTAAGAATTGTAATTCTGGGATAAAAAATGTCTGGCACTTACTACCTAATATTCTCATTAGGCTAGTAGAGACTCCAGGACTGCAGTTGAATCAATTAGGCTTGATCAAGCCTGTGATAAAAACTGACCAATATAGTCTTGTAGACTTTTTGGCCTCTAATAACAAAAATTTAGTTTGTAGTGGTTGCTTATGCTAGTTTGACTTAATTTTCTTCATGGAACTTGCCTGGCTGAGGATGAATGTGTTTAGTGGGGTAGACCCTTTTTCTTGAGAAGAAATTGAACAGGAAACTTCCATCACCAAGATGTCTCTAACTTCTGATACTTAGAATTTTGTCTGCTTAGGTCATCTGTTTTTATATCAAACTATATACTCTGCTTCTGTACCTTGGATTTTTGGTTTTGCAGTAAGATGTGTGCAGCACTGTTTGATTTAGTGACTGATTTGTTTGTGGAAAAGGTATCTATTACTAAACTTTGGTTTTGGAGAGCTTTTATATTTGGCATCTGTGAAGGAGATATTTTAATCATTTCAGTAGTACACTAACACATCAATTTTATCAAAATATTTTTTTAAAAAAATTAAAATTTGCTCAAAAAGTTAAAATTTCTATTGAGTTGTGTCTTGCAGTGTTTTTGACTTGGTAGATATGATTTCTCATTTGTTGGTCTTATTCATGGCTTGGAAGAGGAAGGTAACAGTGTACTTTTAAGCTGCCAGAGAGTTGTGGTGGTAAAATTATTAACAGTTAAGATTGGGAGGTCTGGCTATGGGGTTATCTTTACTCAAAGGACATTCCTTTCAACCAAAAGCTAGCAGTCTGATTGTTTCCAGTTGTGCATCTCAGATAGGATAATACCAGGCCATGCCTGTAGGCTCCACCAAGAGCTGTCTCCATCTTGTCGTGTTATTTACTGCATGTTATTTACTCCTCATTAGAATTGTGGCTGTCTAGTAACAGACTTAAGAAGTCCATTCCTCCCAGGGGAGGGTACCTGGCTTTGTTAACATTGATATGATTGCTTTTGCTTGCCTTTTTCTGTAGCAGCGTGTGGTTTAGGTCTCTGCAATCTCTTGGCCGAGAACCAGGAAAGATGCTCTCAGTGTTGCTTCACTGTGATCATAGTTAATAAAGCTTCTGTTTGACCTGTCTTAAATTGCATTTGTGTTATTACACACTTTGAGTCCCCAGGTTCTCTGACACAGTTTCTTCGATTTTATTCAGCTGTTTAATTTAATCCACACTGTTCTAATTTCTTTTTTCCTCTGGGTTAGTTGGTAGTGGGTTAAGGGAGACCAGCTCTGGGATGTGTGACAGGACATGGTGGTACAGAGGGATGATGATATTATGTTGTCCCTTCAGACTGCAGTGACTTTTTCTCTCTTAAGTCTGTCTCATCCAGCCACATTCTTAATGTAAGAAAAGTCTCTTGAATCCAGTGAGCAAAGTTTCTGCTGCCAAGATCTCACTGGGTATTTCGGCAGGTTCTTGCCAGCAATTTAACTCATTTGGACATTTGACACGATTTAAAACTTTGGCAGCAAACCTGACCTTCTTTGATTTTTGCTTTAATTTTATTTGTTCATAGTACATTGAGAGCTTAATGCAGATTGTCAAAATGATAGTAGATTGGAATATAAATCAAATTTAAAGTTTCAGTATCAAACCAACTTTATCTTCAAAAATGTGTGTGACTTACCCACTGAAGAAATTCCTCATATTTATTGTTCTTAAGATCTGGTCAACATATTTATGGAAGCGAGAACTTTGACAACAGGAGCACTGATTCTTACAGATGTAAAACAGATCATCTGTCATAATTTAGGTTTAAATTAAGAGATGGAAATTGCTGATTGTATAGTATATCCTGGAGAATGCAAAAGTCCTACTTCTGGGTTTAAAAATGCTGAACTGCGCAGTATTCAGTTTGGGAGAGGATATCAAGACTCTGTGAAAAAGTAGTTCACCTGTTCTTGTCTTCTCTGCTGAGCAACATGTGTTGTCCAGACAGGTTTTATATTAGGTGTACCCTGTGATGGTCAGGGCTATTCTTATGTTACATCCCATTACTGTATTTCAGGAGCGTGTAGTCTACCTGTTAGTATTTGCTGACATGATTAGCATATAGCCTGGTTTGGCAATTAACAAATTCTGTCCCATCTGAATTATGACATTGTAATTGTTGGTTTCTTTCCATAGCTTAGTTCTCTTTAGCTGAGAATGTTTGAAATGCTCTTTTTCAGAAAATCTGGCTTTATACTTGACACTTAGCATAATGTGCACTGGTAAAGTTGTAGAAGTACTGAATTTTTTTTTTAACCCCTATTCACTTAATCTACTCAAGAAAGCAAATTCATTTCTTGTTCTTTATGAGAAAGATAACTTAGCAATTAATCTTCCAGTATGACAATTCCAAAATAAATTCTCTTAGGTCTTCTGTGTTTCTTTCATGTCTCAAATTATTTCCAAGTTCAGTTAATCTACAGAGTAGTCTATATTATAGAGGTATTTTTATTGAATTGTATTCTAGCAACATTTATTTTAGTTAATGCACAGACTCTTTCAGATTGACCTGATCTCCTGTTTCCCTTTAATGGAACTAAAAAGATAAAAGCTGGGAATCAGTCAGAAGTTTTAATTTTTAATACTGAAATAGTTGTGCTGTGAGAAGTGAGAAAGCTGTTTTGCATGAAGAGTCTGTGCTGCCCAGTATCAGTTCTCATGTGCAGATGGTATGGTTTTGTTTACCCAAGTTCCTTGGGGTCTGAAGCATTTGTTGGAGGATTCAGCATTTTTGCTGGTAGAATTGTAGTCCCCATGTGCATACACCAAACTCCTTTAGGAGTGAAGTGTCTGTTAAAGAAATTTCAGTGATTTTGTCAGAATGATTGTGACTAACATTCAAAATTACCAAGTAATTGCACTCATCCACAGCTCAGAGTTGGTTATGTGGGTGACTGATGACCTCTGCATTGAACAAATTTTCTATTTTGATATGTGTCCAACAGTTGTGAACAGGTTTGGTCCGTTAAGGTCCAGACCCAGACCAGTAACGCAACAGGTGTCAGAAATAGTAGTAGGCATCTTGTAGCTTGGATCAAGGTTTGGACTTAGATTCAGTATGGCACTAGTTTTGGAAAAACATTGTGTTCTCTAGTTCTGTGTAATTCAGGAAAAACTGACTTTTTGTTGATTGAAGTTACTCTTGCTTTCCGATCAGAAGCTGGTTTCTAGGGGCTAGCTCTTAAGAAGCCTGAAAGTTTGAAATGGCCTTGCTTTGAGTGTTTTTTGGTTTGTCCCTTCCCCATGTCTGATGATCACTGTTGTATTTTTTGGTGACTGATGTTTAGCTTTTTTCGCAACTAGTTTTGATCAGAATTTTAATGGGAAAAAATAGCAATGTACCATTGGTTGTCTCTTTGACAGTACCTATATTTAAGTATATATGGAAATCCTTGTTGCTAGTGTGCTCTATGGGAACTTTACAGCCCTTTTTCAGCAATAGAGTTTATATGGATAGGAAATATTCTCCTGGAGTATCATAGATGACAATAGATAGCAGTAACTGCAAATTTTCAGTTTATTTTGTAAATGGTTTTTAAGATAGAAATTATTTTGGTTTTGGTCCTGGAAGTTCTTGCTTATATGCTCAAAAATTAACACATTATGAAACCTTTTTTTTTTTTTTTCAGTTATGCAGATAATTCAGTAGAAGCAAAAACTGCAGAATGTCTACATGCATAGCCCATGAATTCTATATTTTTAAGTATTAGTCAAATATGAAATGTTCATCAATTTTGCATCATGATAACCAAATTGTCTCAATGCTAATAAAGTAAATGTGGCTTACTAATGGTATATCTGTGTATGGTTGAGGAATGTGTGATCCTCGTACTTGCTTTAAAACCTGTGATAAATGAAAAGAATCTTGATTTGACAGTTTCATTGACAGTGTCATGTGCAATTTCACAAAAGTTGCCTAATGGGGCACCTGCAGTGCTGTTTTCTGTTTTCCTGAGAAATAGATACACTACATTTTTGGGTTTACTTTGTTCATAATTGCAGAGAGCAGTAACTAAACCTGAAAACTGTAGAGAAAAGAGAATAATGTTATGTAAGGAGATAAAATGCCATGCAGTTACAGTTAATGATTTGTTCTTTACTATGAAATTTCATAGAGTCATATTTCTCCTTTTTAATTATGATACTTTTTTGACAGAAGTTTGATACTGCAAAGATGAGCAAAGCAGAAGTTCTGCCCTTTTTGTTATGCAGTCCACATCTAGAAGGAGAATGTTCGGGGTCCATTCTCATGTTTCCCTGTAAACTCACCACTTGTATCTCAGTTTCTGGGTTCTCACAAATGCTGGTCTTGGTGTCTTCTTTTACTCATAAACTTGCTTTTCTTCGTACTATTAAGTTATAGCTTGAATGCCAGAAAATCTGCTTTGCAGTTTAATTTTGGCTAACTTGAAGAGGGTCAGTAATTGCAGTTACTGTTTCCAGCAAGTTGAGTTTTTCCAGAAGTCTTTTTATGAAGAATGTGGCTGTGGATTAATTGAATGTAAAAATGAGTCAAAAACTTTCTTCTGCCAAAGGCAAATGTAGGAGTAGGTGCTAGTAAGGTTTTCAAAACTCTATTACCTAGGTAATTTGTAGATGGAGTGCGAGCTGCTGTCCAAAGAAGTATAAAACTGATTTAATTTATTGAGAAAGTTACTGGAGTACAGCTTACCAATAAAATAGATAGCAATTCTCTGCAAGTTTTTTAGTTTTCACTCTTAGAAACAAGCTGATGTTGTGATATTTTTAAAACCTACTGCTGCCAGGCCTCCTGTCAACAGTAAGGTTGTCATCTCTAAAGCATAGTACCCTGTCTTTTCTCAAGTTATTCTAAATTCAGAGAGGACAGTAAGTTAGTGGTTGTTGATTTAAGAATATGCTGACATCATGGGTGACATACCTAACAGAGCTTCTCTTCTGCTTTGCTTGTTTATGTGCCTTTCTTAGCGTCTGGAGAGGCTGAAGAAGCAACAGCGGTGCTCTGAGGCAGCAGGATGACGTACTTTAGTCGTTCAGTAGCGTCTGAGAGTACTCAGCTGATGCCTCTCTTCTGAAGGATGTTTAGTTCTGCGGTTTCATTAATCACTGTAAGTTTTCCTAATGCCCAAGATGCACTTTTCTTTTATAAAAACATCATAGTATCGCTATAAGGAATGATCCAAAGGGAAGCATTTTGCAAACATAGAGGAGTTTGTTGTTAGCATGGAAAAATAGTCTTGGTCTTTGCTGTTGGAAACCCTTGTGATTTGTATATAAGAATTGTGGTGTTACAGATACAGCTATGTATGAAAATATTCTGGTCTTTGATTTGGGACAGTGATGAAAGCCAAATTTGGAAAAGAATGTCTATGTACAAAGGTAACTCTCTATTACAAAATCTCACTAGATGGGCCTACCTAGCTGAATCCAGTGCTTCTAATCTTTGTTTCCTACTCATTTAGCTTTGCATGTGTATTTTGTCTTTCTACTAATTTTGGTCTTGAACCGTGTATTTAGCTCTAAAGGGAAGTGATGCCTCTATGCAGGAGCTGAGGCTGAGGCCCAAATAAATATGTGTAGAAAGTTGCCACTCAAAAGGTTTTGCACAAACATACCTGTCCTATGTGTGCAGGAGTCAAGTAGATAGGGGTAAACTCTGCATTTATATATAAATATGAATACAACTGCTTGTTGTGTGGGAGTAGATAGAAAGAAGACAGACTTGAGCCTCCTTGGTGAGGAGCAGCAGCCACAGAACGTATCGTAAAGTGAGGGAAGTGGAGTTCTCTGTCATCCTTGCCGAGCTGAAGGTGGCAGTGTGTTGGCAGTGGCACAACCACAGATGCTGTGACGCCAAACTTGTGTTTGGCATCCCTGGGCTGTAACACAGTGCCAGCTTGGTAAAAGAATGATTTCTACTTTTGCATCTTTCTCCCTTCTTATCAGGTAGAAAGGACATATGACCATGGAAATCTGTTGTGGGATGTGTTAAGTCCTTGCATCCAAAGACAGGCAACAAAGCTAGTGCAAGGCCTGGAAGCAATGTCCTGTTGAGGAGCAGCCAAGGGCTTTGGGCTTGTCTGGTTTGGAGAAAAGGAGGCTGAGCATGACCTCATTGCTCTCTACAGCTCCCTGAGGAAGGGGAGAGGGAAGTGCTGAGCTTTTCTCCCTGGTATCCAGAGATAGGATGTGTGGGAGTGGTTCAAAGCTACTCCAGGGCAGGTTCAGATGGAACATTGGGAAGCATTTCTTCAAACCCTGGAACAGGCACCCTAGGGGAGGTGGTCGATGTCCCAAACCTGTCAGTGTTTCAGAAGTGTTTGGACATTGCCCTTAAAAAGTGCTTTAAATTGGTCTGCCTGGAATTGGTCAAGCAGTTGGACCAGGTGATTATTGTAGGTTTCTCTCAACTGAAATATTCTATTCTACAGAACAAACAAGCTAAAAAAAGCCCCAACAACATAAAAACAGTAATTAGACAAAGGTAACTTTGTACCAAGTGTAGCTGTGTTCAAAGATATTTCAGTTTTAGGCTGGGTGCATGTAGTGCTCACATCATGATACTTCAAATAGCTTACAATTGCCCATAGGGGGAGTTGAACAACAGTAACTGGATGTAAAGAGGTAATGGCTATGGCTGTTTCTGGTTTTATTTATATGTGATTTGAATTTAAATAGCATGTCCAGGACTAGTTGTAAGAGAATCAGAAGAGTGAGGAAAAAACTTTCCTGGTTGTCTTTTCTTACAATTGAGGTGGAGTTTTTCTCCTCTTCAGAGTCTTTGAGGGCTCTTATCTTGTCCTTACGGCCTTTAGCTCCTGCTTACTGTAGGCCTCTCTATTTTCAGTATTAACTTAGGAGAATATTGTCTTTGTATATTCCCATGTTGCTTCATTTTCTTGTTCACTCTCTTAGGATGGAGTATGCCATTGTATGAGGTCAAGGCTGTGAAGTCTTCTAGTTGAATCTGTCTCTGAGGCTTGCAAAGGTCACTCTGATTTACCTTCCAATTTTTTCTGGAATTGGTCAAGCAGTTGGACCAGGTGATTATTGTAGGTTTCTCTCAACTGAAATATTCTAAAACAAGATGGCATAGAGTGTTGATGTTACCTGATATCAATGAGTAAACAAGCAATTGGAATTTTTAGGAAGGAAGATAGTATTATGTTTTATTTGTGTTTGCTGGCTCCACCCTGTGCCATTTCACTGAACCTGACATTGGTCATCACACAAATAACTCTGAGGGTGTCTAGCTGTTGACCCAGCAGTTTGCGAAGTCAGAGTGGACAATTTGAATGGTTTGATTTTGTATCATTGACAAAGCATCTTATTTTGTTATGCAGCTGTAAACCTCTATAACAAAGAGCATTGCTGCTTAAGTGAAAATGGGAGTTCACACAAGTCATTGTTCCCATTGATGTTCTTGCTTCATCTGTTTCTCCTAAAAATAATAGGAACTGTTGGAAAAATTTTAAGAGGTGGTATATTCAATCCTTTCTAACTTTCCTGATCTCTAATCTTCTGGACCGAAATACTTTAGGCCTTTTCTTCATCTTGAGTTTAATTTTGTTTAAAGCTTTTGCCAAAATTCTTCATTTGTTTTCAGAAACAGAACTAGAATAATTGTGCCACTTTTTAATGTCAGTCTCTACTTTGAAATATTGTAGTACACCTCTGAACTGGAACAATTTAATGAAATTTGTCAGTGGGCAGCTTCTAGCTGAGCAGTATTGTTTTAATTTTACATTAAAATTGAGCCCAAAATTGAGTCAATTCTCTTCTTGAAAATTTCTGATCTAGACATGGCAGTTTTTTTTGTTTGGTTTGGTTTTTGTGGGGTACCCTGGAGACTGTGTACGTTCTATATGCTCAGCAGGGTTTTTCTTTCAAGTACATTTCTGGGCGGCAATAAGCTGTGCAGAGCATGGGACTGAGAATTGTCCCAAGTTATTTAGGGGATCGAAGGGGGTCCTATGGTACAAAGCCGGCTGGGAAATCTCTGAGACAGCCCTGACACGTGTCAGCTCCAGAGTCATGCACTTGTTCCTCCTTCTTTCCTGTCCCATCAGCTCCACAATATCTTCAGGCTTCTACCAACACTGGTATTACGGCTGTGGCTTTGACTGTGTCAAGACCCAAGAGAAGCTGAGGTGTCCATACTGGGCTAAAACTTGGCTTTTTCTATATCTGAATAACCTTTGTTGCCTCTGAACATAACAGGGATGTCACTCATCTCACTCACATGTAACTCTGGTTGTAAGGGAGGATGCTCAGTCACTTCCCCACAAGCAAGGTGTATGCATTTGGTCAGGACTGATTGCTGTGACAGCCAAAACCAGCTCCATATGATTCTTCAGAGACCTTCACAGATCAAATCTCAAAAGACTACTGGGCAAATGAACCTGAAGGTATTTTTTTTAGGAGTTCCAAACTTTTTTGTCTGAACTTTGGTAAGGATAGCAGAAGATATTTCACACAAAGGCTGCACTTCCTGAATTTATAAAATGAGAAGATGTCTTTTTGAAGATGGCCAAAATGTAACTTTTTTGACATTTTTCCTACAACAACTTAGACTTCGAAGAACTGTTTTAGGTAGCTATCCAGCCTATGAAATTCTGACCAAATCAGAAAGCTACAGAAAGCAATTGAATGTGTCTGACTCTCTTTTGCTGTTTTTAAAGTGGCTAGTTTAAACTTTAAGAAAGATGGCCTTGCCTGTTGACACAGTACAGCTGAAAGTTTCTTTGTTAAAATGCCTTTCTCCTGTAGCAAAGTATGTGTCAGTTATGTAGACACTTGCAGCTGTGTGAGAGAACTTGCTCTGAGTTTCATTGCTGTGCTTTCTCTGAACCAGCAGCAGAGTCCACTGTGGCAGTGTCAGCTTCTCGGGAAGTTGGTACCTGCTGGATCAGGTGTTTCTTTTCTGTGTTCATTCAGTATAGGAGCAAACAGATTTTGCTGGAAGAATGTTCCACTCTGGCTGCTTATCAGAACTCTTGTGAAGATAAATAATTTTTCTTCAAATCATGACAGATTTTAAGTTACCTACAAGTTGATTTTCTATGTGTGCTGCTGGTGCCAGTACAGTCAGAATTTTGTAGCTTTGTGTACAGTCAAACATTAGGCAGTATTCTGGGGTTTTCCCTCCCTTCCTCCCCGTCTAAGTGGCAGACTCCTGCCAATCTGTAGCAGAAGAGGTTGAGATATCTGAACTTGCACAACTGGTTTTAGTTATTTGGACCCTTCAACTTTATCTACTGGTTTGAAGGATGCTCAAGCTGTGACCAATCATGAGTATTTTAAGAAAATTTCTTAGTTTTCATCTGTTTTTGAATCTAGAGTTTCTAATTCTCATTCGTATGATTACCATGCTTGTTTTTCTTCAGGAATTCCATTGCATGACAGTAGCTAGATGTGGAAACTGCCATGTCTCATAATGACTTTTTTTTAATTTTTAATATCAAAAATCAAATTATGGAGGATACTTAAAGATCACAACTTCCTGAATCATTTATTGAACAGGTTGTTCCTGCAGTCTTGAAATATTCCTGTGTTTTATAAAAAATATCAGAAAATGACTGGTTTTTCAAGTAGCATTTGAACCATCTTTTTGAAAAAATAAAGATGAATATTTCTTGTATTTCTGTATTAATAGTTTTTCCTGTTAACAGTGTTACAGTTCCTGATCTTCTGAAGGGTACAGTGCTTTTCTGGATGAGTGTTAGTCTTGAAGCTATATTTTAGTTTTTGCTTTACAATTAAGACTTTGATTTAATCTTTCATTTAATAAAACATGTTTCAGGTTATAAGGAGAATCTGGGTTAACATTAAGGAGTAGGTTTCCCAGAAATTGCTAAACCAGTACTAACAGCTCACTGCTATTGGTAGACATGGTTCTTTTCCCTTCCTCTCTTTGTATAAGACTGGACATTCTCCTACCCTTATGCTGTCACTTGTCTCTTCTGGCTTCCTTTTTCCTCATTGAAGTGCTATTTGTCTGTCTGGTGCTTCCATCAATTAGCTTATGGTGAAAATGGAGGTCAGATGAATGTTGGAACTGATGCAAAGGGATGAGAGGGAGAAGCAAGAATATCCCTTTTAATAGGAGCAAAACAGTGGTATTCTAATTATCATGGACTATCACCCTTAGGGTGCCCTTTCTGTGGCTAAGTTCTGTTGATGAGAAACAACCTAGAAAGAACTGTACTCTTCAGCAGCTGCCCTCTGACAAGTTTATCACTCAGTAATCATTGATTTAGGTTTGCTCAATTTTCTGTGATGCTGCAGACTCTTCCTGCGTGTAATGCAGCCTCTTAAGCTGTTACAGAATCCCAGATAGATAAAATTAGAAGGAAAGGTCTGCAGTGATGATCTGGTCCAATCTCCCTGCTCAAGCAGGGTAAGCCATTCATACAAGTGAGTCTCTGCTCTCATAGGGCAAAAGAGTATCACTGGTTTTATTAGTCTCATGCAAATGGCAATGGTGTTGTAAAGATTCATTTTTTTAGTCCGTTCCTTTGCTGCATCTTCTTGGAGTTCCTGCAGTCTGTAACTTATATTCATCAGATAGGAGCCCTTGGATACTAAGCAGCTTTCCAATAGTGAATGAGTAAGTGTGTAGATATTCAAGTGGTATCACAGGTTAGTGAGTTGTCTTTTTAGATATGCCATTTGCCTATTGATTAATAGGAATGCCCGTTAGCTAACCAGTGGATTAGTGATTCATGGCTAAGGTCTTGCTGCAACAATCCTTTAGTGATAACTGGAGTCAGATTTTGGATTGGATGGATGATTTCAAAAGACAAAGCATTTATATATTTTATTTTCAGAAGAATTTAGGAGCTAACCAAATACATATATTTTTCTTAGAAAATTGTTATTCTGTGAGGACTCACATAACATACACAGCTGCTTCTTTACTAGAATAAGCATTTCATTCAAATAGTTTTTATTTAACTGATTGCGTTATGTAAAACCAAGAAGAAAGATGTAGCCACATATTGACAATCTTGCTGTCCTATTCCATCTTACTATGCAATGGGGTCTAGCTCTTTGAAGATAAGATAGTAGTGTAATAATCTAGTTAGCACCTCAGTTTTAATGGACTGATGCTCTTGAGAGGAAAGACCTGATTTTCTTATCAGTGCTGGTTCAATCTCTGTAATGCATATCCTGTGCATATAGTCACAGTCTTACATTTCTGACTATGTGAAGGGTTAGATACTATTACTTGAAGCTTTTATGGTATGTCTTGATCCTATGTTTTGAATCATGGGCATTGTTTGCATGGCACAAAGAAAGTGTGGTGTAGGTGGGAGTTTTTTTGTTTGTTTGTCTTGGTTTGGTTTTGGGTGGGGTTTTTTGATTGGGTGTTTTTGTTTGGTTTGGTTTTTTAAAAAAAACCCACTGAGTCATGAAGCTCATGAGTAGAGACCAAGAGAGCCTCTAGATGTGCTCATTAGTAGTCTTTGAATACAAATGGAGAGCAGGTGTTTCAAAGGGCTGAGTCCTTTGCTGTCAGGCAGAGAAACATTTTTTTTGTTACTGCTAGAGCAGTAACTCTAAACACAGTAACTTAAAATCTGATTACCCTGAGGTTTTTTCTTTCTGGATATTGCTAATGGATGGCTGTATTGGTGCTGTTTAATATAATTTGCAGTGAAAGGAACATTGCAGTCGTTCCTATGGTGTGCCCAGGTAAGAGCACAGTGGTGCTCTCTTTGGCTCAGTTCATTCCACTGCTAACATTGGTTTGACCATCAAGCAGTTCCACTGCAATCTTTGTTCTCCCAAGCACCATCATTTGGCATTCATGCTTACTGATTGAAGTCTTTCATACAGAGACTATGTACAAGTACACTTCCGAATTTCCAAGGTTTTAAGATATGGAAACTTTGTGCTGCTCTACATTGTTAGAATTCTTGACTATCGAGCAAAAACGCCTAAAATGTGAAACTTGGCCAAGACATAGTCAATGTATTTGCTGAGCAATTTGCTTTGAAGAAATTTAGTTCTGACTTTTTAATGTTTATACTTTTTAATGTTACACTATCTTGCACAAAAAGATTCTGATGTATATTGATGGTATGCATATTTTATATATATCAAATTTTGTGTGTGTTTATACGTAACTAGACACTTGTTGGTTCAGTTACACAAACTCAGCTAAACTAACTAAGGAAATTTTTTTTT
>VZSR01001479.1:14533000-14567385 GCA_013398615.1 Brachypodius melanocephalos
TTTTTTTTTTTGTCCCTTACTCCTAAGAAAGATCTTCTTACCTCAGGGGCTGAACCTGCAAGGCTAATGCTTTTAAGTTTTTTTTACTTGAGTTTTAATAATGTGAAGGGCAGAATTTCAGGAAGCGTCACATTCAGTGAAATCATGATTCTTAGCAGAGGTCAAAATACATTCAAAGGTCTTTTAACTTTTCTGGAAATCCCACTTAAAATTCCTCATGCATCCTACTTTTAGCTAATTTCCAGAATGTTGGGGATTTTTTAAAACTGTGTTTGTTTGTGGGGCTTTTTCTTGTTTTCCTTAAAGATACACTGTAATTTGCTGTGTTCATAAGTTGTCATCGCACATCCTTCATGTGTTCAATGTATATAATATCCAGAACAGTCTTAGTTTCAATTTTCTGGCAAATTAGTCCATAATTTTCAAGTTACAGTAAGACCTTTAAGTGAATTTTGGTGGCATTAAAAAACCAAAACTTCAGTTCCACTGCAATTTTGTGGTAGTGTTGATGTTGCAGCTGGCTGTGCTGCAGCAGGACCCTGCACACCAAGGCTTGGTGGGTGCTCAGTGGCAGAACTTGCAGGTACAGAACCACAAAGTACAGGCTTCCTTCAGCTGGGAAGTTGCAGAGAAATGTTTCTGATAGCTCTAGTTGGGTATAGTCTAGGATAAAGTTGCCTGTGGATTAAAGTGAAAACATGAAACAGGCTAGACCTGCTGGCAGCCTTCCAGCTGCTTCTCCTTCTTCTTTGCAGGGTTTATGTTCTTTTACCTTCCCCAGGCCCAGCCTGGGGAACCAGGTGCTTGCTGCCAATTAGTCTTGTCAAGACAGCCCAGAGCTTCTCTTGACAAGCCTGACTGCTGACAGCAGCTGTGGGGTAGTCTTAGGCAGGATTTTAACTCCTTGCTTGCCAAGTGCTTTGCAGGTTAAATCCTCTGGTCTCATTCTGCAGTTACTCAAATAGGCTTCTGTTTTATGAAAGTATATTCTATACAGAAACTGATCTAAGATTTCCAGTGGTGCTGTAGTGATAGATTTTACTTGCCAGGCTTCTTGCGTGAAAGAATATGAGTTGGGAGTTAAGTCATTATGAAGGTCATTTCATAAGTTTATGTTATTAGAACTGTTCATCTCAGGCCACCTTCTACTTGCTGTACAGCATAGCTGTAGCTGGCTACCAGCTTGGCCTGTTACTCTTTTCAGTTGTTACGGTTTTAGAAACTTTTGAACTTTTGGATCCATTTCACTTAAATTTGAGAGAAGGGCTGGTTTATTTTATTTTTCTTGCAAATTGCATGGATGGCAATAATACTTTTCCCTATGTAGTCACCATTGTAGATACATTGCTAGAGAAAGACACGTACAACTTTGCTTTTATCAGTTAATAAGAGGTGGCAGGTAGTCAGTTTGTGTTGGAGAATATGATCTTTTGCTTGGTCAGGTTAAAAGGACACATGGGAAGTGCCTTGGTGCATGAGAAAAGCTCTGTGTACAGGAGGTGCCTGTAAGCTGATGGGGGGCATGGGTACAGTGGTGAGGGAGAGGCATTAGACAGGCTGTTGAGGTTTTGAAAAATGCAGTGAGAAGAAATAGGACTGTTAAACCGGCATAAATTGATCCCAGAACAGAAGGACTGTGTTTGGAAAATAGGCCATTTGCAATTGAATGAAATGCTCTGTTTACAAAATATATTAAATTGGATGTTTTTACTGAGCTAGTCAAAGATGTGGGATGTGATTTGACTCATCTTTTCAACCTTGCTTCCAATTTCCTTTGCTTTTAGTGAGGCACAGCTATTAAGGTATGCTTTCTCTTAACTCAGAACTCCCAAGAATTACATACAAATAACCATTAGATCACTATTTGTATCAATTTGAGACCTATTTATATTTTAGAACTTTGTAGAGGAGGATATGCTTCATTAGTGTTCTTAGAAGTAGAAACAAATTCTTCTCTACTAGGGGAGAGCTCCATAACTTTTCTCAGAGTACTTATGGCTTTTGCAGAGGTCATCAAGAGGGCTGCTGTACTTAACTTGGACACTGACTGGAAACATTTATCCTGTCCACGTGAATTTTAAAAAAGTATAATGGCAGCTTCTGTGTGAGAAGACTTAAACATAATAGAGTGGAAACCATTACTACAGTGAGTCACTTAGAGTTCTCTTCCATGGCACATACTTTACCTTGCTAACTTAAAGCTTGTTCTTTTGTTTTTTCAAATGTTAAGGTGAAGCTGAATTGCCTGATAAGGGTGTATGGAGGTGGTTTAAAAGAAACTGCTTCCATTTAATGTTGCTTGTGTGGATTTACATGTTACAATGAGTGGCCACCATCAGGATACTGCCTAGATGTTTTGAAAGTTTCTTGACTTGGAATTAATGTGTGCCATTGTCTTGAATTTGCAGTTTCTAGCATAGAGATCTACCACTGTGTGGGGTTCTTGGTAAATCTCTATAGTGTTACTTCTGTTTTAATATCTGAAACTCATGTTTGCTCTGTGGTTCTTACATAATTAGAACTACTAGCTTTGTTCATGATGGTTGTGTTATTACCTACTAGACTTGTGTAAGTAGAGGGAAAGTATTTAAAAAACAGTTGTCTCTAGTTTTGGTTCAGTGCCATGACTTTGTTCGTCTGTTGATGGCTTGTCTGCTTCAGGGATTTCAGATTTTCTGAACAGCAAAGAAATGGATAGCAACTGTACAGTACTTTTCAATCCAGAGTGAACACACATAGTCCCAAAATTGTCCTTTTGGAAACCCAAAGCCTACTAAGGGGCTTACAAGAATGTTCCCACTGTTCAAAATCTTGGAGCAGTATTTTTGAACTGAAGTTACCAATGTGTAGCTGCTTGGGAAGAAACTGGCAGAACATCAGCTGTCCAAGCTAAGACTGCTTTTTGCTCATGGCAAATCTGCACTGAGGAGGGGGAGGAGTTTACTTCTTATTCCAGGTTGGAACAATGGCAAAATATCATTATTTTACTTTGACTTGACAGTCTGCCAGCTTAAGTCCTTGAAACTTGCAGCTTTCCGTGTGTTTTAACAGAATGCATCAAGCTAACTCGGCGTTTTATTTTTGATGTAAAAGTTTTCAGTGGCTGAACTTCCAATGCAAATATTCAAAGCAGCGTCTTAAGTAGAGTCCTAATTTCTCTCTTTGCAGCCAGAGCCCCACAGCTGAGAATGGAGGTTTCTCTTCAAAGCAACTATCTAAGAACTTCATAACATCAGCAGAACTAACAGTGCTGCTGTGAAAGGAAGCCGTCTTGCCCTCGCTGCTGCTTCCTCCCTCCTCCTCTGCCCCTCCCATGTGTTACCTTGAATTGTGCGGTTTACCTCCGGCTAGCTTTTTGGTACCGACCTCGCGTTTATAGATACCGTCCTTGTATCCTTCCCGATCCTGGTGGGTTTGAGCCTCAGGCAAACACGTGGTGATGGCGAGTGAAAGAAAGGAGAAACTTTCCTGGGGTTAAGATCTTGTTCATTCTCCAGAGGAGATCCCGCAGAAAGACCGGGCTTCCTCTTCGTTCTGGGCTTAGGTGCAGGGAAGGGGGTATGGGAGGATACAAACATGGAGCCAATTGAGGGGGAGGAAAGGGAGTGACCCAGACTCAAAGTATCTTTAAGAAAACAGTACAATGCATAAAACTGTGTGGAACACGTGGGACCCTGTTCCATCATTTGATAACTATCCGAGAATGTCTCAGGTAACAGGGAGAGGCTGTCCATGTATGGACAGAACTCAGGAGATGGCTAGGACTGGCAGGGGTGGGGGGGAACCTAAAAAACCCAAAATGCATTACTACATTGAATGTTTGTACAGAAGTCATAAACTGGATGGAGTAAATGATTGACACCTTTTCTGAGAACTCATTTTAGTCTGGATCAGTTCCTTCAGCTGGTTGACTGAGCAGCCATATGGTGTACAGACCACCTCCTGCACCAGCACAGGTGGCCAGGAAGAGGCTGATGCCATTTCTTTTGGTTGCAGTGCTGACTTAGCCCAAATCTGTGTGTTGTTGGAATTGTAGTTCTGTATCGTTTACCTCTTTTCTGGCAGGTTTGAGTTTTGGTTTGGGGATTCAAACATTTGTATTCATCTTTCTACGCAACTGCACTTCCAATTTATCAAAGCCTAATAGTTAAAAACCAGTAGTACTTTATCCTAATAGGGCTTTCATGAGCACTTGAGACACTTGGCCCCTTTACCTTGTTTAGTTAAAAAAATAGCAGCCACCTTTTCCTTCCAGGCCTCTAAATCAGCTCTTTGAGCTGTCTGCAGTGAGCACATTTTTGTGTGTGTAGAAAAATGCATGGTTCCTCTTGAGCCAACAAATTCCCTTTTTTTTAAGAAATGTTATCTCTAGTATTACAGTTGTAATTCATTATTTCTGGAATGTGCATTGAAAGGGAGGAAATTGCTTTGTAATCCTTAGTATTGCCCTTCTTCCCTCAAGTGGGTTACTTCAGATGTAGGGGCTTGCCAGCCTTATTCACTTTGACTGAATAAGGTTGAGGAGCACTGACGGGAGCAGCTCCCTCAGTGCATCCCTGCAGCAGGAGCCTGCAGCAGGCATTTGGCAGTGTGCAGACAGGACAGTGACCTCCTCAGCAAGCATCCCTTAATGGAAGCAAATTCCTTTAATAAGAGTCTCTTGTCACTGCTAAGCAAATCATTTTAAGGAATGACACAAATAGAAGCAGCGTTTCCCTCCAGTCTTTTGCTTGTACCTCCATGATCCATGGGGGCAGGCACCAGGGTCATGGAATGTGGTAGCTGGTTTGCCTGTGTAGGCTCCAGCTAAAATTGAACTAAACAGTGTGCAGGGAGCAGGGAGACTGATTTCTCTCTCTCCCCTCTTTTCCTTCTCCTGTCAGGTAACTGGGTTTTTGACTTGTATGTGTCTGGTTTTGTATTCCTTCAGTGTTTTGACCTCGTTTCTGTGTTTTGAAGCTATCATCTTACAAAAATATCAAAACAAATAATCTTGTAGGTTCTTTTTTTTTTTTTTTTTTTTTTTTTTTTTTTTTTGAACCTGTTCTGTAAGGTATCATACTTTGTGCAGTGTATCATCTTTTATGATGATGGTGCATTGTTGGGAGTTAGTACTTTGAATATAATAGACCATCCTGAGTAATTTTTAAATTGGGTGGACTGTGAGAGTGGAATAAGTGTATTATCTTTCAGACAGAGCACAGCCTTGACTTTTAATAGTGTTCCTATGAAGTCACAGGCAGAAAGCCCTAGCTAGATCTTGTGACATTTCTGGAAAGAATGGTCTGAGTTTTCACAGTAATCTGTTAATATGTGCTATTTTAGGATTACAAGCAATTTGTAACTGTAGCTTTATCATATTGCTTAAAAGTCTCTTTGTTGTCTCAACATTATTTCTTCAGAATACTTGAAGACTACACTCATACAGACTTCATGCCTTTGAATGTCTTTAAATTTACTGCAAATGGGAATATAGCACTAAGATACTACTGCTCATTACTTCTGTAATCCCTGTAGAGTGCTTATTATCTGTTATTTTTAAGATCATTTATGCCAGTTCAAAGTAGGTAGAAATGACTTTTAGTTGAAAAGAGATTGTGTTAAGAACATCAGTAGAACTTTCATTTTTCTTAGAAAAATAATTGCGTATTTTTTCTTAGAAAATCTACAAATGATTGAATTCACTTTGTGGATTTTGGTGGAATGAAATTGATTTCCTGTTCAGGCTAGAATAACCACTGGCGGTGCTCCTTTGTAAAACTGGGATGGCTTTAGAACCAGTTAAGAAACAATTTTTATTTTGTCAAGCTTAGTGCTGCCACAAGAAATCTGTGAAACCACACATCTGTTGCACATTGATTTTAACTAATTTAAAATCACTAGGTTGAATTTCAAATACTTTACCAGTGACTCAAGTTTTATTCTAACACAAGTCTGAGATGTTTAACTGAGACAATTTGCCCAAAGTCAAGGAACTGTTTTCCATTAGGGAAGACTGATTCCCAAAGAAACCACTCCTGGAGCCACCTGGCAGTTTGTCCTACAGGCTGTGTCAGCTGGCTGGCAATGGTGATGTGATAGGTGGTGTATTGACTGCTCGTGTTTCTGAGCTGAGCTGAGAAGAATAGGGATATATAAAGCTAGTACCATTAAGCATGACACTTCAGGATAAACATCCATGTGGGGTTTTTGTATTTATCATGAGTTAAAATGGTTAACGTGTAGCCCCTTTGCCACCTGTGCCCAGTAAAACAGCATCCCTGGTTTTATTTGGAATGAAGAACTTCAGAGGGCTGAATGAGCCAATGTTTCAAGTAAGGTTTTGTTTAAAGTTGGGTAGCCCTTATTCTAGCAACTTTACCTTGCATTTGCTCTGTTAAGGCCTTGCACTGAACCAGTTATTGCAGGTTTGACTGTCTTGTGTTTGTAGGCTTGCTAGGAACATAATGCAGAACAAAATAAATGAGAGTAAATGTTACAATTGCAAAAGAATTGTACTTGTGCTTTGATCTTTGGCAGGTGTAAATACTTTGTCACTCCATTGCTCTCTGAAAAGGTTACTTTTAGGGAATCTCAGTAGAAATAGTGCTTTAGAAATGTTTCAGCATTTTTAGTTCTTCCGGAGGTGAATGGAAGCTAGTAATACTTGAACTTTTCTGCCATTGCTCTGGAGTTTCTACCTAGGAATATTAACTTTCAATATCCACCTAGTGACTGCTCAACCCTGTAGCTTTTCATTGGAGTACATGTGCATCACATTTCAATGTTTTTCTTCCTGTTCTGTATGTAAAGCTTTAATATAAGTTTCCAGTGTTTTCTCTTAACTCTTACTGCTTTCCTGGGCTTGTATCTAGCATGGAGAAGCAAATTATTCTCCTCTGTTCTGTTACTGTTAAATTTCTGACAGTGGTGTGAGCATATTAAATCCTTCAACTCCTCTTGGATTTCTGAAAAACAATGATGATTATTTTAGGGAAGTGCTGACCTACTCTTTTAATAAAGAACTTGTCTTGTATTCCAGTTTCCCATTTTTAGAATCATGGTTCATGTTGCGCTTGCTTCACAATCATATAACATCCTTGTGGAGAGTACAGCAGTTGCTTACCTGGAAAAGTAATATTAGAAAAGTGTGTATTTTTAGCTGCCTTTTGATGTGATGTAGCAGCTGGAAACAAGGAGGAGAGGCAGTATGTGGTGATCTGACAGCACTGCCAACCACAACTTGGGAACCACTGTTTTGGACTTGAGACCAAAATGTGGGGAAACCATTTCATAGGCTTGATTATGCCCATTGTGCCTGGCACTTCAGTGATCCAGATACTGTGGCTTTGCTCTTGGTTGTCAGAAATTCTGCTTCAGAGTCCCCCCCATGACTGTATTTGACAAATGTTGTTTATGTATAAAAAAAGCAAGCTCTGTGAAGCTTTTTGTTTATGTTAATATGCATTAAAAATATATAAAGGGCAGGCAGTTCCATGGACACATTACAGAAATAAATAGTGAAATATCCCTTTGATTTCAGTAACTAATGGTAAATGTCTAAATGAAAAGATATTCTAACTATTAACAAAATTTCTGCTTTTCCCTTTGTAGTAATCATGTCCACAAGTCAAAGAAGGAATCCAGGAAGTTCATGTTGAGGTATATTCTCAAGGCAAGACACAGTGGCTCATTTGCTTTTCTGGGTAAGAAAGGTATCTTTATTCTCTTGAGTGTGACAAAAAGTACTTAACCTTTTAAATTTAACTTTTGAAAAGTACAGTCTGTCGAGCCAGTATGCTGGGAAGGTTGTGGGTGGAGTGTTTTGTTGGTTTTTATTTTTATTTGTTCTTGAAGCTTTCTGGGCACGTGTAGAGAACTTTCCACTCATCTAACAGTCTTAAGATGTTTTAGACTAGTAGTGCAAAGAATGAGCAATAAAGAGCAATTTCAGAATAAAAGACACCACTGAATAGCATAGGACTGTTTGGTTAGGAAAGTAGTTCCAGTTCATTGTCACAAAAATGTGTACATTTTCTAGCCTGACTAGCCAAGGGAATGGAGTTTATTTATATAGTATCTCATTCTCTTCCCAAAAATTTTAAACATCTCTCTGACTAGGAAGAGAATAGAAACCTGAAAACTTGAGACAAAAGTGTACAAGTCAACCTTATATATATTGTGTTGACAGGCTGGCAAACATGTGCTCCCTCATGGTCAGCATGGATATTCTGAGACACCACAAACAGCTATGATCATTGCAATGACATGATATGTGTTGGATGCTTCCTGCAAATCTGTATGTGGTCTGACTTCAGTAGTTCTACTGCTCCTAGAATTTTCCCAGCTTTATCCAGGCAACTCCAGAAAGAAAAACAATTTAAGGATTTTTTTAAAATCAGGATAACATTCTTTGTTCATTTGCTCTCAGTCTTTATATGTATACATGGAGCTGTGTAGCATCTTCTGTGTGTAACATTGCTCTGCAAGTGTCTCTCCCTCCTTAATAACCACATGACTTCTGTGCAGATTGTCCTTAGCACTGTATTGTAGGTAACTTCTACCAGTAACCTTCAGAGACTGAAAGCCTGATTTCCTCCTTCTCCCCAGCTCCCTCATCCACACTCAGTTCTCAAGGTCTTACTTAGTGCAGTGGGATACCTGGCTCGCTAGGTTTGCTGGATCATCTGCTGAGAGTGAGAAAGAAAGCTTTTGTTTATTGTTCCTGTCACAGACAGGTGTTACACATTCATTCTCTTTCATATTTCTCATGTAAGCTATGCCTCTGACTCTTCCTCAGTCTCAGTGGATTCTGCTATATATTCAGATTCCTTTCCAGTTATGACCAGAAAAGAAGTGCAGGAACAGAGGAGGGTTGCTGCAAAATAATCTGTTGCCAAAGAACAGAGCAGTTTTCATAAAGAGTTAAATTAGATAAGATGATGTATTTTAGTCTTTTAAGTTTAGCACTTCTCTCAGAACTTAATTAGATCTAATTTAGCTTGGCATTGCCTACTTTTTTTAGTACAGAATTAGCCTGTTTCTCTCTGTCCTAGGGCAGTCCTGTAATTTTGGCAGTCTTGTTCCAATTATCAAACTCAGTTTCTAAAGATGTAGTTTCAGAATACACACTGCTAATGTTTTTATCTTTTTACTGTATCTTCATGATTCACTGTCATCGTGTTTCTGCTGTGGAGCTGCTTTCTTTTCAAGTGTTCTTACTAAAGATAGAAGAGCTCCTTGGGCTTTTTCATTCTTTTATATCTTAAGTAATAAAGCCAGACCACTGGTTGGTGCGGATTTTTTCAGCTGTTTCATATGGCTTATATTAATATATCAGAGACTTTATAATTCTAAAATGGTCTTTTGGTGATTGTCTTATCTAATAATGATTAATGCTTTTTTCCCCCCTAAATTTCTATTTTTGTGCTAATTCTTTTAATCTTGCAAAGCTGTATCTTGGAATCTGTGTGGTCTACAGCTGGAGCTTTTGCTTTTACATGGTGTGTCTGGACATTTGCAGTGCACTTGTTGTATTTTACTGACTGCTTCCCTAATCTGGAGTGACTTGAGCAGGTCTTATACAGGATTTGTTTTACTGCTGCTTATTGGAAGCTTAACAGGGAGTCATACCTAACATATGACTTAAAAATTCTTCCTAAAATGAAGAATTTTAGACTAAAAATTTTAGAATTTTGTGTATTTCCTATTCATCAAATACAACTATGCAGACCTACCTACATGCCTACAGAAAAATAGGAAGGCCTTCTTGTAAATGAAATGTTTGTAATTTCCTCAACACTTTCTTTGTGGTGATTTTTCTAAATATTCATTTAAAAAAATGAATATTTGAAAATATTCAAAAATACAGATATTTTTCTAAATATCAAAATGGTGTGATGCATCTTGCTTCTACGTAACCCTGCAAAGACTAGGGCACTTTTAAAAATGTATTGTATTCAGTTAATAATAGTCATATTGGGGGTGTAATTTAAGTTATAACTGAAGATGTATCCTCATGTTTTAAAACTATATTTCTCTTTTAATATTTCTTCTCTTGAATTTAGATAACATAATCCATGGATAAAGTGGGAAAGATGTGGAACAATTTCAAATACAGGTGCCAGAACCTCTTTAGTCATGAGGGTGGAAGCCAAAATGAGAGTATAGTTGTGAACTCCAATAATTGCTCATCTGGTAAAGACAAAGCCATCCAGATAGCTGACTTGACTCAACAACAACCCAGCAGCCCTTTGAGAGAAAACATTGCTTTGCAATTAGGCCTGAGTCCTTCAAAGAATTCAGCAAGGCGGAACCAAAACTGTGTCACAGAAATTCCTCAAATTGTTGAAATAAGCATTGAGAAAGAGAATGACTCGTGTGTCACTACAGGAGCCAGGCTCGCTCGAAGGGACTCTTATTCTCGGCATGCTCCTTGGGGTGGGAAGAAGAAGCACTCCTGCTCTACCAAAACACAGAGCTCCTTGGATACTGAGAAAAGATTTGGTAGAACACGAAGTGGTTTGCAGAGGAGGGAGAGAAGGTATGGGGTGAGCTCGGTCCATGACATGGATGCAGTATCCAGCAGGACAGTAGGTAGCCGTTCTCTGCGACAGCGTCTCCAAGACACTGTTGGGCTGTGTTTTCCCATGAGAACTTACAGCAAACAGTCCAAACCTCTGTTTTCTAACAAAAGAAAGATCCATCTCTCTGAACTAATGCTTGAGAAATGCCCTTTTCCTGCAGGCTCAGATCTGGCCCAGAAGTGGCATCTGATTAAACAACACACAGCGCCTGTGAGCCCTCATTCAACTTTCTTTGACACGTTTGATCCTTCCTTGGTTTCCACAGAAGATGAAGAAGACAGGCTCAGAGAGAGACGTAGACTTAGTATTGAAGAAGGAGTTGATCCCCCTCCCAATGCCCAAATACACACTTTTGAAGCTACAGCACAGGTAAATCCATTGTATAAACTGGGACCAAAGTTAGCCCCTGGTATGACCGAGCTGACCGGGGACAAAACCATAACACCTCCAGGGAACTGTGACTCCGAAGAGGACACAACAACGCTTTGCCTGCAGTCGCGCCGGCAGAAGCAGCGTCAGATGTCGGGAGAGAGCCATGGCCATATCAGCAGGCAGGGGGCTTGGAAAGTGCACACTCAGATTGATTACATCCACTGCCTCGTGCCAGACTTGCTCCAGATCACAGGTAACCCATGTTACTGGGGCGTCATGGACCGCTATGAAGCAGAAGCACTTCTGGAGGGTAAACCCGAAGGCACTTTTTTGCTCAGGGATTCTGCGCAGGAGGACTACCTCTTCTCGGTGAGCTTCCGCCGCTACAACCGCTCGCTGCACGCACGCATTGAGCAGTGGAACCACAACTTCAGCTTTGATGCCCATGACCCCTGTGTGTTCCACTCCTCCACCGTTACGGGGCTTCTGGAACACTACAAAGACCCCAGCTCTTGCATGTTCTTTGAACCATTGCTTACTGTATCTCTGAACAGGACCTTCCCCTTTAGTCTGCAGTATATCTGCCGGGCAGTAATCTGCAGGTGCACTACGTACGATGGAATTGATGACCTTCCTCTACCCTCAATGTTGCAAGACTTTCTAAAGGAGTATCACTATAAACAAAAAGTCAGGGTGCGATGGCTGGAGCGGGAACCTATAAAAACAAAGTAAATGGAAATCAAAATAAGCTTCTGGAACATGCTTTTTTTTTGTGTATTACAGTTTAACTGCAGCAAGCACACCGACGACGTCTAGCTTTTCTGCAATATCCTATTTAAGCTGAGTGTTAGTATCCTGTCAGATGCTGCCTGCTGTTAATCAAACTAAGTTGTGATGCCTCTTGGAAACAATAAGCAGACACAACTCTGCACGTTTTTCATTAAGACCTAATGAAATATTTTTGCTAATTTCTAAATATTTTGTTTCCCTTTTATAGCTGTAGTAATTGGATGAAGAAACTATGAGGCATTTCCCGTGGGGCATTCATGTAATGCTATTAAAGAAAGGGGCATTTTTGCTAATATTTGAAGTATTTTTTAAAAAATTCTTTTCTTGAAAACTTCCCTCTACTCAAAGTAATAACTTAGCTCACAAACAAGTTTCCAAATACTAGTGAATATTTTCTTGTAATGAAGAGCAGTTCGTTAGAAGCAGTCCATTAAGAGTTAATGGTGCTTTGATGCTAACAGATGAATCATGCTTTTCACAGTATATAAGGTTTCCTAATCATTAAGACTTGAATATGCCTGCTCAGTACTGTAATTCTGTTACAAACTCTTGGAGATTTAAGTGGCATTGTTAGCAAAAGTAATATGGTCCCAGACAGTTCAAAATACCTTCCAGTGTGAATTGCTGCTTCTGTGGCAGGACACAGAATTAGATTATTGCTGTGAAACGTAAGGTTGTGGGTTTTTTCCAAAACAGATTTTGTTGTCCTGACTGCTAGTAACTTACAATGGACAAGTGACAAGAAAAACATGTTTAATTAATTAAAGTTGTCTGATATTTTTATGGAGAACATGACAAGTGGTTGAATTATTATAATCATAGTACAAAATCTGACATACCTGAAACGAATGTCAGGTTTCAGAGGTACTGGTACACTTTATTTGTAAATATCTTTCCATCTGCGCTTTTAAAAATGTTTTAAAGTAATATGCACTGATGATAGTTTCAACAGATTACTTAGAAACAAGATTCCAACTTCTGTTTGCTTATTTAATTGGAGATGGAACTTAAAGTAGTTCTGTCTTAGATATTTTGCACTAAAATTTTGTTGGAATGCCCTGACCCCTGTTTAATGTTTTGTACCAATTCTGAGTGCTCCCTAGTTTCTTTGCCAGCTGCTACAGTATTTTATTTCTTACTTCTCTACAGCAGTGACCTGTGCGAGGTAGGAAACATTTTGGCTGCAAGTACAATAAACGTTATTCTTGTATGCTACACTAACCCTTCTATTGATGTATTTTTCTGCTTGCTGTGCCTTGTTCTGGCTTTTTGTGCTAATAAAGTACAGTATGTTCAGTGTTATACTTGTATATCTGCTCTGTTTTTATATATTCATGTAACTTGTAGCAGTTAAATGAATTTTTAATAGGCTTTTCTTAGTATTTAGGATAGGTAATGCACAAGTACTGTGCAGTTGAGTATTAATTGGTCAGCACACAATATTCCTGGTTTTTGTTACAGCAACTTGACAGTGTACACCATTGAATAACGTTTCTGTAGTCACTGCAAGGTAATGGACTTGTCTGCAGGCATAGAGCATTTTACAGGTTTTTGTAATGCAAAGGATAAATGTTAAGCAAAAAGTGTTCTAAAACATTGATCCCCTGTAATTGTTGCTGAAGGTGTTTCAGCTTGTTGTATAGGTAACTGCTAAGGTTAATATTTTGATACTCCCCACTGAGGAATGGTTATTCCTGTAAATTGACAGTACAGCAGTGGCATTTGTTCACTTTTAGGCTATTTTAATAAATAGATGTACACACAAGCTGGCCAAATGTCCTGTTTTTACCAAAGAATACTGTCAATTTATATTGGGGTATTTTTTTAGTTAAAAAAAAACAAACTCAAGAGTGGAGAGGTGCAATTTTTGTTCTATCAAGTATTTATCCCAAGCTATGATAAACCAAAGTATTTGACAACTTCATCTGAACCTACGTAATGTATACGTTTATGTTGGTAGAGCCTAAAGCTTTTACATCAATGGTGTCGTCATTATTCCTGAACTCACAATGCACCTGAAGAGGAATGATTTAAATAATTTTGTAATGACTGGAACAGCACTACATAAAAGCTCATACTGCGAGAGGTTAATCTGAAGCACCCAGAAAGCACTTTAAAACACGTGTTTATATGCTTGTGGAAAGTTTGTGATCCTGTTACACATTCTTTGTAGTAGATTATCTTCTTTCATGTGTTAAAAGACTTCAACTGTTAAAATGGAATTTTGTTTAGAATATGTAAATACTAAGTTTATGTAATTATGTGTACAACTGTGCTAATGGTCTCTTAAGTTTTCAATTGTGTGTATGTCATTGGATATGCAACTCTTGGTTTAAAATCTGCTCTAAGCATAAAAAGAGGAAAACGTCACCAGCATGAAATTGCACCTAAGTGTACCTTCACTGTGTTGTTTTCACTGTTCCCTCAGTCGGATCTGAATGCCAGATGAGTTTACTTAAATTCTTGCTTTTAATATTAGTGTCATACAGTCAGCCTGCAACCAAGCTTTGTCCCAGTGTAGGGACCTGTTTTTCATTTACACCTGTTGCAGTTGCTTGTCATGAACTAGCTGTGACATTGTCAATGTGGTCAGGAATACATATTCATCTAATTTTTCATCATGTGGTGGAATCTTTGGGAAAAAAAAATAAATAAAACCCCCAAACCCTTCTCTCAGAAAGTTTGCTCTTGCATTTGTATAAATAATCTTTATGGAGAGATTTGCTCCCATAAAACACACAAAAAAGGAATTATCTTTTTCTCTACAACTTTTTAAAAGCTCTGCTTCACTGAAATATACAGAATAATTTCCTAGTGTGGTTATGCTAAAATGCATCACTTTTAAAATTTTGGTGGACTTGAGAGTTGACTGTTCCAGTTGCAGTGTACTTCTTATTACATTTTCAGTTCTAAAGGCATTAAAATAGGGGAGAATGCAAATAGTTGATTTCTCATTTGTATTTCTCATTCTGATTTGATTTAGAAAATCTTTAAAATGTGTCTTAAAGAGGTGCACAAACCACAGCTTTTTTTTTTTTAATTTAACAGTAGGATTCAATATAAAAAGGTACACTTGTATTATTCCAATCTAATTTGGTTACATGACAGATGAGTTTTGGAGCCTCAGTCTTGTCAAGTGTTCTTTTGAGGTGATTCTTGTTTCTGCAGGAAGAGCTATAGAAGGGTATTACTCCACAGGAGGGTTTTGTGAGGAAACGTACAAAAGTATTTTACATCCCTGTGGAATTGGAGAAAGAAAAATATACTGTATTTTGAGTATATAGGAGGATATATGAGTTTATGATCTTTTACCAGTTTTGTCAGGTATATGGTGTTTATCAGTTTTAAATGCATGGCTCTTGAAAATACTTGTAAGGCAAGTAGACACTTGTCCAGATAATTTACTTGTCAGAATGGAACTTCTGAGGAAAATAAGTTACAAATTAATATTTTGCATTTATGTCCTTTTAAATTCTATGAACATTTGAACACTTGCTGCATACAAAATGATAGTTCTTAAATCAGAAGCATAGAGTTGTGAAAAGATGTCTATCTGTAGTGTTTGACAATATGAAGTCAAGCCTTACAGATGTCACTCAAATCCTTCAGTCTGTATTTAACTTTAAAGTTCTGCACTACTTAGAAACAAGCAAAGATTCTGAATTTCTGTGATAAAAAACCTGTTTGCTCCAGTCTCCATGTGCAAGCCAAAATATTTGCAGAATGTTTTAAAGCTTTCCTCTGCTGCAGAATTGCATGTAAGACAGAAGTTGTCATTGTCAGAAGTTGCTGAGTACCGGAGAGATGAATCTGCTTTTTTTTTTCAAAGTCATCTTGAAAGAAAGTATTTAGTGGAAAAGTGTGAACTGAATCTTAGTTGATTTTCTAAAAAAGTGTTTCTCCATTTAAGACGCTTAAAATCACATTTAAAATCATGAAAGCGCTTTTTGACCCTCATTTTCTGAAAGTTTTGTTGTGAAGTGAGCACATATGTGCCAGACTTTAGTCTGCAAGTATCTGGCACATGTATGTTAATATGTTAATAAGATGCCTCTAAGCATGTTTACATTCATGGTCTTTTTTGAAGCTACTGAAGTACACCAATATGGTGAGCATTAATATATTGGAATTCTAAAAATTCTGTTTTCTGTCTGTGTATGGCATGCTTTGCAATTAAAAGGATTATCTTATTTGTATCTTCACCTGCACTTATATGTTATGACCAGTTGATTGGTGTGTTTTTTCCTGCTGTCATCACACTTACCTAAACAGTTGTCTCTGGACTTTTGACCAAAGGAGATTTTTCATACCTTTTTTTTTTTTTTTAATAGAAATCAAGTCATATGGCTTTTAAAGTATTAATTCCTGTGGAGCGTGGTGTAACAATGCTAATTGCTCTCCCTTTTTTCAGTATTGATGTACAGAGAATCATCTAGCTTGACCATGAGTTGTATCTGCTGAACGTAGTTAACTTTAAATGTCTGAATTTTAAGCATTATTTTTATTTTAATTGAAAATGCTCCTGATCAGGGCTTTGAAAAGAAAAAGGTTTGATGTTTTTATGTCAAGATACATAAGTCAATGTTTTGCAATGAGATAAGGATCTCTTTAAGATGCTTTTTAGAAGTTTTCCCCTGTCACTGTCTTAAATCAAGACTCTTCAAGAAAGAAAAAACACAAAACCCAGACAATCTCTTGATGACTTAAACCTTTCCATCATTTAAAAACTGAAAAGAAATCTGGTGCTTTTACTTAATTTGCTTGCATGTTGCCAGACTGATTTAAGAATAGCTGTTTCAAGAAGCAAATTAAATCTGTTATTTCAATGAAGCATTGCCATTTACGATTTTATGAAATACTCCGTTTACAAAAATTGTCTACCAACAGGATGTTAGCCTGATACTGTATTTGTTGCTATCAGGGTAACTGTTATGTGTATGCTTTTTGAACTGAGTAAGTGTTCACTTTGTAAATTTACATTAATGCTACAGCTGCTACCAGCAAGGTTCCCTAGGGCCAACAAAATGAATTTATGAGCTGAAGCTCCTGGTGCTTGACCCCTTTTTGTCTTCAGTAGGAAAAAAGTGTGTAACTCTGCGCGATACAGCTCGTGTTACAAATTTCCATGTTAAGCACACGGCTACGCTGACAAGCAGAAACGTATCTGAACTTGCTTGTCTGGAGTAAAGCAACCTCACTGCTTTCTCAGCAGGAGCTGTAGCTTGATGGCACTTTGGCCAAGAGGAAGCAGAAATAGGTCTTGCTCTTCCCTGAGCAGCTGTTAAACTGAACATGGGGTGTGCTTCCTGTGCGATAGGGTATCTGAACTCCTTTGAGCCCTGAGAATTTTAATAGCGTTCGGAAGATACAGAAGCACTTGGCTGCTTTGTCACTTCTTGCTTTCATACTTGTAGTTTTGCAAAAGCTTGAAGAGATGTATTTATTAAAACTGAATCTATGTAGTTACCAACTGTATAAGCACTGCTTTGTAATATCTTTACAGAGATACCAAATTCCTACACAATTATATTTAAACTGTTTTGGGAAAATGAATAATGACACTGTGGGCACAAATTAATTCAGATTGCACTATAAACTTTCTTACCAGAAGCCTTCATTCTTACAAAGAACTATGCGATCCCTACACAGAAACTGTAGCTTTGGTGGTGCGCTCTTTGGTAGATGTCCAAAAAAGCGGCATCCGGACGGTCCCTGGACCTTTTCTGACATTCCAGTTGAAGGGGCCTGGCAGGCCCGCGGGGCACTCGAGGAGTTGGCTGGCAAGCACGCCATGCCGAGCGTCACCCACTGCCAGCACCTTGTGTAACTCTGCTGGTTTAGGTCTCCCCAGCTTAGATGTTTTTTAACTCACTGCAGCTTAAATGTTTTTCCACCTATCCTAATTTGTCTTTGTTGTTTGATTGCCAAACTGTCTTGCATCCTAATAGAGTAAGAAAATAATGTGATTTATGGCTACCCAACCAGTGTATTAAGTGATAGATGGCTCTGTCTTAATAAATGGGGTATAAACTGCCATATTGTTTTCTTTTTATATTTGTTTGGGAGCAAAAAGTTGTGGGTTTAATGAGTTTATTTTAAGTCCATGCTGTAAATGCATAGTTTTACAGATATTTAGTTGTACATGTCAAGAACAATAAGTAGTTAAAGTAATCAGTAACTCATGTTTGTTAAAGTCCTTTTTCTGTTTAATCTAAAATACTTGAGAGATCCACAGAGAGTTTTTGTCTTCAGAAGTTTTATCACTCTCTGAAATTCATCCATTAGTTTAGCGAGTTTTCACTTAAGTCACTTCAAGTGTTTTTCTCTCCAGCTGTGGGCTAAGGACATTTTTGTGACATAAACATGTCTTCTAGAGCACAGCCCCCATGAGCACAAACTAAGGATCAGAAGGAGGTGTCACCCTGTAAACTGAGAGTGTTTCTCTGTGCCTGATGGGAGCTGCTCCGAAAGCAAATTCGTGCAAATCCTATAGCTAATTATGAAAACTGAGCAAAATGCTGCTGGTGAGCAGTTATAGCTGGGCACAGCAACAACCATGTGACAAGCTGAAGAACTGTCGTGGGCTGCTCTGTGGAACTATTCTGGGCTTCTTAATTTGTTAATTATATATATTCTAGACCACTGCTCCTAAAAATACATTTAGTCTGGGCTCCATTGGAGTATTTATATCTCATCAGTGGTGAACTAATAGAAAACTGAAACACTGAAAATAAACCATGGTTTTTTTTGCTGTTTTATATAGAGATTGCCCTTGTAGTTTTAGCTTCATTGGTACATGGAGAAGCATACATGTCTTAAACTCACCTGGAATAAATCTGTAATTGATTAAGAAATGTAAGTTATGGAAATTGATTTGCCTATTGTAGGTGGTGGGTTTGAAATATTAAGCTCTAGTTCTATAAAACTTATGGCAGATATCCTAATATTATATTATTTTATATATTTAGCTAAGGAAATTACAGGCACAATAATATTTCAAAAGGGTTTCAAAACACCAGGTGTTCTGAGGCTAAAGTTCCTAAAATCACTACCTTCTGCATCACTTTCCCAGGGAAAAGAATTTTAGGAGTCTCTTAGAAAGCTGTTGTGTTGTAACTTGGCAAGTATCTAGAAGAGAACATGTCAGTATATAGAATAAATGTAGGAGAGGCCCTGCAAAGAACATGTCTGTTACACTGGCACAAGTTGTGCAGAGGAGAATACGTTCCTGTAGAGTTTTTCTTGTGCTTTTAAGTGTCCAGTAGGCATTTATTTGGTTACCTAGATCGAATACAGGAGTTCAAAGCACAGTAGAGATTGCTGAAGTGACATTGCTGCCACCAAACACAGAGCACCTGGACAAACGAATCCATAAGAAAGGTTTGTGTTGTCACTTGACCTCTGAAGCAGCTGGTGGCATGAGGAGCATTATCATGGTTTCACATCTGAGCTTCCCAACATCTGGTATCTTGGGTGTGGATGAAATAATGTTGGCATGACTTGCTTGTGAGACTCTTTTTCACTTCACTCTCCCCATCAGGTGTCGTGGGGTATCTGTGAAGTCAGTTGTAAACCTTCAGTAGAGGTTTCACAGCTTCTCCTAAAATGTTACCAAATGAATAAAAATTGCTATTTACAGGGTTTCTGATCTTCAGAATAGCATTAGTTGTAGCTGTCATCTGTGACTTTAGTAGGAATATGTAAATTCACCTCGATTTCAAGAGCGGGACAAAGACTTCACATGGCCACAGAGAACTGCTTGGAATCAGACTGGCTGGACATGGGGTAAGTGGGATGTGTTGCTGCTCAGGTTTTCCTTTTGTGGAAGAAGAACAGTGATACTTGATTCATCTGTGAAACACTTTGTGCTGTAGTGAGGAGCATCATGTGTGTGACACTCCCTTCAGTGAGCAGTAGACCTGAGGTAGGTGTGTGTCTTTGCACTAAAGTGTTTTTGATCAGGGGTGACTGGCATGATGTACACAATATGCAGATATGCAGTGGTGTGGCACTGAGTGCCATATGCCCTTTAGGGCCTAACTCAGCCTTTGTTAAGCCATAGTTTGGGTTTTCCACATAAAGTGGCATCCGCTCCTTCGAATCTCAGTTGTGGAGACACTGGCTTTTGCCTCCTTGCTTTTGTAATTTTTTTTTTTTTTTGTGTCCAATCTGATTAGGCTGATAAACCTGCAAGCAGTGTGCGAGAAGAATTTCCTGGCATGATTTGAGGAATTGCTGAGATTGTTATCACTTTGTACTACAGAAGTGCCCTGTTTTATTTATACACCATTTGTCTTCAGTTTCATTATGTGCCAAGAGGAAAAAAGGCAGACTTTCCCTTCAAGTGGTTATACTATGGGTGTGTGGATGCCTTCATACTTCAGCCAAATACTTTCCTGCCCTAGCAGTGCTTGTGACGATGCTCTCCTTCCCTCCGCCCCCAGCCTGGCACACACGTTGTGTACTCAAGGTTGGAGGACACTTTCATCCTTGTTCTTCTAAATGTCCATTTGAGCCTGAGCTATCCAGCTTTTCTTTTAAACTGCAGGTTTGCTTTCCTGACTGTGGGTATGACTTTGCATGAAGACTGTGGCTTAAACTGTTCCAGATGCGGTGGAGTCAATGCTGACCATCAGATGAGTGCTGCCAGTGTTTATGCTGTTCAGGAAAAAGCCAGCAGGAAACATTCTGTGAGGAGGGTTTTAACTCAAGTGTTTGCAAGAAACAGCAACAGCTTTTTTTTTTTTTTTTTTTTTTTTTTTAGTGCTTTTCGCTTCATCTTGACTTCTTACTTCAAGGAGTCTTAATCTATATGCTGGGTCAGCTCAACTAGATTTTTATTTGCTTGTTTGTTTTGTTACATCGGAGGGTAAAGGAAAAGTGCATGTAAATAGTTCCAGCACAAACTTCAAAAGAGCTATTTCCAAGACTGGTATCTGTGTCACTTTAAGACCTTCTTAAATTCTCAGGTGTCTGGTATCTCTGGCTGGAATTTAAGACTGGCACCAGCTCCAGGGATACAGTTGCCCAGAGAGGTTGAGCACTGCCCTGAAGCACTATTTGGCTGCAGCCCTTGGTGGATGCCTCGGAAGTCACTTCCCAGCAGGTCATCACTTGCTGCACTTTGTGCTTCACAGGCACTGGTGCCCTCCAGAGCTTGTCTTTCTTTCTGGCAGTTTTAACTTTTTCACAAAGGTTCAATTTCTAATTCTTATGCTCCTCCCAGGATCAGTGCCACCTCATGAAGCAGCCTGAGATGGTCTGAGGCTCTGAATGTGCCTCAATCTTCCTTTGCTTCCTTGGGGATACCTACTCTAGGTGGAAAGCGAGGGGGTTAGGCAAAAGAGTTGATCCCCATTTCAGACTGGGCAGAGAATGGATCTAGTGGCCAACCTGCCCTGTGGTTAGAGAGCTCTTACTACCCTCCTTTAGCCAGAAGTCTTGGGTTGACAGGAGAGAATCTGACTTGGCTCCTGCCTGACTAAGCCTGCAGACCAAATCCCTCCATCCTAATAGGGCCAGTTCTGGCATCCCCCTCATGATGTACAAGGTAAGAGATTGTGCCCACCTGCCTTGGTTAAGCTCTCCTCAGGCTGCCTTTTCCTGGAGTATAGAGAGAATGTTTGCATCCGTATCACGAGCAATTTGCACTCTGAGCAGCAAGCTGCCTTCAGTTTTGAGTAAGGAGAATTTCTGCAGTATAATTGCCTCCCTCAGGTTGTTTCAAAGGGCTCCTCTTGGTTTTCTCAAGACACTGTCTAGTCTTACTATGTCCATTTTAACTTGACTCAGTAATAGCTTATAATTTGTTGTGGTACAACAAGTTTTGCCAAAAATAACTAAGCAATTAACTAATCAGTAACAATCAAGTAGACACTGATCAACACTACGCTTCAGACTTGCTCACAGTCTTTTAAGTCGGCATCTCCACTCAAAGCTCTATTCATTGCCCTTAGTCATATGGTCCTCAGTGTTAAATCATGACTTTGCTTTCCTGTTGGGAGATACCCTAATTAACAGCAGCAATGAATGCTTAAGCCAAGTAATTAGATTCTCTCCTTCAAGTTTAGTCATCACTTCTCTGAAGGGACATGTTATTCCTTTTCCTTCTGGCACACTGTTTGACATCTGAGATTCTTAGTGAAAAGTTTTTTTGTGGCCTTCTTTGCTGCTCAAGCACTGTTTTTCTCCTCCATCCTGCAATGGTTAGAAACCTTATGGATTCAGAAACATTTCCTTTCATCCTCTTTTAATTTTCATCTCTGTACGTTATTTGAAAACCTCTTCCCTTAGCGAATATTTAAACTGGATTAGACATCTATGAAGATCAGATGGCTCAGCCTACAGCAACCATTCTGCTGGCTGTCAAATTGATGACAAGGGTGAGCAATGCAAGCCCTTCTAGGTGCCCCTCCCTGCACTGCCTCTCTCATGACAAAATTGCCTTTTGGTCTTGCTTTGCTGTTTTATCTGAGTTTTGTTTGTGCTAATTACAGTTTTTCCCAGAACTGCAGATGTACATATCTGAATTATCTCATTTTATCTTGGAGATTGAGGAATCTTTTGGTTTTCTATTTGAACAGCAGGAAAATTTTTCTTTTTACTTCCACAATGTAAGTTCAGGTCTCAGCTCTTTTATCTAAAGGTTGTGGAACCAAAGAGCTGGTTGTGACACCACCTATAATGAAAGTGAGAGGATGAAAATATTAAATGTGGTCAAAATGCCACTCAGCAAAGCTTGGACTGCTCTGGTGAACTGGGTGATGAAAGCAGCTACCTGGAAGTGTGGTGGCATCTTTACCAAGGAATGTGCTGATGTGGGGGCTTCCAGGAATGGTGAGCTTTCAGCAGAACAGTGCCCTGCTCCCCTCTCTCCTAGGGACTGCAAAATACTGTACTTCATCATTTATTCAGATTCCAGGGATAGTAGGGTTGTCTACCAAGTGGAGAGTCTGTGGAAATGGATGTTGCTCCTGTAACAATGATGTGACCTCGTGTGTAGTGAATATATATGCTTTAACAGCTACATACCTTTGATGGTTAATTATCTGAAAATTTTCAAGCTTATTGAAGTTGTACTTTGGGAAGATGTTTCTCTGTGCCAAGCCAATCTCTTTGCATGGATGAGGAAAGGACTGAAAGACTTTAGGCAAATGCCTTCACATAAAGGTTTTTGAGCTAATCAGTAAATATGCAAAAGAAGTTTAAAACTTTCTTACAATGTGTTTATGTACAGGATGACCTTCCAAAGCTGTATTTTCATTCTGCAGCTTACTTAACTTGTGCATATGGATCTATGTCCTGTCCCCACCTAGAACTGACTGTGCAGTTGTTGGTCAGCAGAGACATTAGGTGAAAGTTAGAAGGTGCTTGGCATGTGTGTGATGGGTTATAGAATCATAGAATATGACTGAGTTGGAAGTGACCTGTCAGGATCCTTTTATCCCAGCTCCTATTTAGGTCAACAGGTATTGAAACCCAGGTTAAAAATCATAGGGCTGGGATTCCTCCTGTATGAGATCCAGACCTGGATCAGCATGTCACCTGCAATTTTCTGTAGATGAGCTTGTAGATCTAGAAATACAGAATTTGAAGCTGCAGGGTTTATTCATTTATGTGTTTTGTCTTGATTCAATTGGTTTATTCTACAGTGATTAAATGCTGTTGTGTGAAATGAGAAATTAGTATGAGTTTACTAATTTCTAATTTACTAATTTACTAGTAGGGACTTAAGGGAAAGCTGTGAGGGGCTGTTTTGATTTATTTTGAGAACTTGGGTAGGTAGACTCAGAAACAGTGGACTGGATTAGGCAGCGCTGCCTGTGTGGTGGGGGCTGGGAAGCATTCGTGGAATACCTTGTGGAATGCACCCCTCAGCCCTAGCTCCCCACTCAGCCACCCTGTCAAATTATTGCAGCTTTTGAGCTGTGTTTGGATTTTGTTTGCACAGAAGCTGCAACATGGGGAAGGTGGCCACAGATAGTGCAGGCTCACCTCTTTCCTCAGAACATCCCACAGCGTGGCTGTGAGGCCACAGCTGCTGCAGTGCACCCTCTCTGTAAGGCCACGGTCTTCCAGGAACACAGCTGTGCTTTGTTCCATGTTGGCATTAGGTCACTGCTCCAAATAAGAGATTTCTTGTGTATTTGTGGGAAAAAAGTTTGAGTCTCCTTTATTCCTTGCTTACTGCATCTGGCTTGGGATCCAGTGCTGTTTGGTGGCCTGTTACACTGCCTGTGTGCTCACCCTGTCATATTATCATGTTGTGTGTGGGCTGACTCAGCTCTTGGTCCTCAGCAACCAGCCTGGGAGAATGTGCCAGCATTCCCTGTTGCTCCCAGGTCTTCCATGTGTCTTTACAGTCAAACTTTTTTAGGATGAGACATGTGGTCACTCTGGACCATGTTTGCCAAAAGCAGTCCATGCAAAGGCCTCCTGTTCAACTTGTGCTGTGGCAATATTGAGATGGCCAAAGGTTCATCCAGCCTGCCACATTCCAGCGAGGGAAACCAGCTGCAGGGACATCACAAGTAACTCCATTGTACAAATATCCCAGTGTTTGGTGTATCAGGATGCATCCCAAAGAGTTTTGATCACAATCCCAGCAATTGCTTGTGCAACAGAAAGGCTCTTCAGCTTCTCAGGGATGATTATGATGGGCTGTGTGAACATGGAGCGTGGTAATTCACATGTTGTCACTTGAACGAGGTTCTGTGTGTTTCTGTGCCTCGTGTATAATCGTGACTAAAAACTTAGAAATATTTCGAAACTAACCTGGATTTTTTTTTTCATTTGTTTGAAGCTGGCATGGAGACAAACTGTAAGTAATTCACTGCCTTTTTTTTCCAATCACAATTGTTGAAATTTAAGTAGACCAGACCTGCTGTTCAGATGACGATGTTTGTTCATTGGGATTTCTGAGTGGTTTGGGGTTGGTTGTGGGGGGGTTTTTTGTTTGTTTGTTTGTTTGTTTGTTTTAAAATCTATTTAGTTAAGATTTATGTAGAATTTACTTTGCCTGAAACTGTTAAATGGATACATAAGAGAAAACCTGTAGAAACGGTTCTTTTAATATTACAAATCAGTATACATTATGACATTAGCATTTTACACTGCAAACTGGGACATACCCACGTTCCCATTCATAATGGGACTACTCATTTTGGGATGGAATCTCCTGTTTATACCAGTTTGTTATGTGAAATGGCTGTATCCCTGAATGGTAACACCTGAAAGGTCTATCATGTGTGAAGAGACACATTAAAACTAGTGAGAGTACTGTAGTATATAGAACACAAAGAAAAGTCTTATTAACCAAGGAATTCTTCTGTTATCAGAGCTAGAGATAATGGTCAGAATATGTGTCATATTTACATTAATTTTTTTTTGTGATAATGAAGGAAGTCAGACTGATCTGTCATTTGTTGCTTCTGAATACAAAAATCCCCAATAGTGTGTTTTTCGAATTTGAGAGGTTTTTTGGAAAATAAAAATTTAAAGCAATCTGTATTATTTGCAGACTTTTAAAGTCTCTCCTGAAGCCAGAGTGGCCTGAAAATACTGAATTCATCACATAAAAATTATATTCGTCTCCAGGCTTGATACCTTAAAGAGCAGAAGCTGGCTGATGAAGCTGAAAGATACTCTTAGAGATTGGCTGAATGCTTTGAAGTAGAGGAGAAAATATTCTGCTAAGTGGGGAGATAAGCAGAGATGTAGTGCTGGTGTAGGATTGCCATTGGCCCTCTTATCGTGGCTACATGAGCTAAATGCTGTTAACAGCTTTCTTCTGTTTTTCTGAATGCAGAGATAACTCAAATCCACAAACACAGAAGCTTTTTTGAGAAACTTTAACAGGCACTGGGGACTGCTAGATGGGTGCAGACTTTATTGCTCCAGCAGAGTCAATCTGTGACCACGATGCTCTGGGGAACTTGTCTCCTCTTGGTGCCTTGGAACGAAAAGCTCTAAGCTTTCTTTGCTTGTTGGCTGTGTGATTCTAGGAGGGTAAAATCTGGACAAATATGATGGGGGAAAAGGCTCAGCTTGTACCTAGCCAGCTTTTTGGGCTGGTAGAAGAAGTAGTAAGCCCTCCAAAGAGATAATTTCTCTATCAGAGGATACTGGAAAGCGTTATATACACACAACTGTTACTTCAGGCTATTCCTCCTTGCCACACCTCAGTTTAACTGACTATTTAAAACCGCTAAACCCCAAAATGTTGGGGCACTTACCCACTAGACAAGGAGCACTGCAGCTTAGCTGGCCCAAGGACGTCAGATGCAATTATTCCTTGCTCTTAATCCTCTCCCTTGATACCTCCTCTGAAATGATAGTTCCATCTGATCCACAGAGTAAGTAACAGGACAGTTTTCTTCTCTGTGGTGTGTCTGCCGTAAGCCTCTGAGTGATCATCCTGCCATGAAGGTTTCATGCCAGCCCCATCCAAGGAGTTCCCAAATGCATGTTGGGAAACCACTCAAGCACAAGACTTTGTTTCACTGCTCTCAGCATCGTGGGAACCTTGAGCCATGGTTGCTGTCAAAGGTTCTCTTGGCTTGTTTTAGGAATTTGTTTCAATAGTTGTTTTCTTTTCTGCTTCCCAACTTTTGTGTGTTAATTTTATTCTTTAGAAAATTGTGATTCTATCAGTAAGTTTTGTTCCCCCTTTAAATTAGAAAGGAGGAGATAGATGACATCAGGGCTTGCTAAATGGACATTTAGCATGGGCATGAACATACCACAGGTCCAAAGCCTGCCCTGACACTGAAGGTCTTAAAGTTGCATCTATAACATGTATATGATTCATGGCTGATGAATTTTATGGTACAGACATCTAATATTGGAACATAAATTTATCAAAACCCATCATTTCCTTTCAGTTGAACATGTACAGCTGTTGCAAACACTGCTGCATGCTGGTACCAAAAAAATCCCGTACAGTTTGAACGGGAAATAATTGTGGTTTCTCAGATCCCACTTTGAAGCAGCGGGTTTTTATAGCTGGCTGACTTTAATAACTGTAATTGTACGTGCAGTCCTGCTCCAGCTGTGCACTGGGCACCATGAGTCACTGTCCAAACCCATCCCTTAGCTTCAAACCGCTCTTACAGAGATGATTCTAAAATACTCCTGTGTATCTTCTGCTCTGTTATTGGGAAGTCCCCTTCTGGTCAGACAGCTATGTCATGACCATTTAGATCTAAAGCCATTTTAGATGGTTTTCCTGGAGTTTGCATAGGCATATCCTACATTGCAGGCTCCCAAGTCAGAGCTGTGAGCAGAGGAGCAGGCTGTCCCCAAGGAGCAGTGCCCTGGCCAGGGATGGGCATATATGGTGATTTCATCCCAGGGCATAGCAGCCAAAGAGTGTGGGCCACTGTGTTTGTCACCAGTGTCATCCTGGACCTTCTCCTGAGGGCACATGCTAGCCTGGGGAGCCTTGCCACTGCTGCTACTCACCTCCTTGTGCCTCTTCGCTCAGCTTCTTGTTGTTGTCACTTCAGCATTTTTCCTAGTAGGTTAATTTGGTGTAAACATTAACCAAGAAATCCAGGAATTTGTTCACTTTGTCAAAAGAAGCCACAGTTTAAATACTCTTGTATTGCATTGTTATAAATCATACCAGGCTGTGTAAATTCCTTTCCATCTGCATAACTCAGATCAGTTTATTAAATAGCTCAGTATTGCCTGGTGTGACTGTAAAAAATAAAGAAACTGAGGCAGAAAAGGGACATTCACTTCATCTTGCCCAGTGGCCTATAAGAGAGCTCTGGGTAAGGAGTTTTTTCACTTCCAGCTCTCTTTGCAGCAGCTTTTGCCATGCTGTAAATAAAGTTCAAATACTTAAATATTTTTTAAATTCCTTTAAAATAATTATAATAAATGCCTTCCTATTTCATACATTTCCTGCCCACATAGCATATTTACATATTACATGTAGCTGGAAGGTATAATTAGAGATCCCTCTTCAGGCACCTGACTCATAGCACCTTTAGCTTGCCACCATAAATAGGCATATTCAGCTGAGACTGCTCGTGACGTGATGCCTCAGCCTGTGCATGGAAGGCGCCCTCTGCTACTGATCTGTAGGGCAGATTTCAAAATCAGACTTCTTTTCCACAGCAGAAGGCTGTTTGACTGATTCCCAGCAGATGTTTGCATAGGCTTTGACCCTCAGCCTACTGCTGGTCTCATCAGGTGGGGTGAAGGTCGCCTTCAAGTCAAAGCAGCCGTGAGACATCCTCTAAGTGGAGCGTGGTGAGACCCGGGACCTGTCTGTGTCAGCTTTGCTGGAGACCAGCTGCTCGTGCTCTGCTCTGAGAGGTGCTTGGTGGCAAAGCACTGGCTCTGTGCAAAGCAGCTGGCCATACTGAGAAATCAGGCACTTGGGTCTGATTTCCCTATGTTCTGAGATATGCAGGAGGTAGGGAGGGAGACATTTGAAGGTATCTCAAGGCGGTGGGTCTGCAAATGCACTCTGTAGTGCTACTTCTGCCTGCAGCATGTATTTGAACTTGCAAATACAGAACTTTGTCCAAGAAATGTCAAATCTACCTTGCCTAAGATGGGAACATGGCTGAGGTGCTGTGTGGGTTATCTGATGCTTTGGGAGGTCCTTGACTGTATGTGTATGAATTGTGCTAACTGAGCAGGATGGTTTTCCAGCAGGATCAGACTTGGGCAAATCCACTGTGCAGCTGTGAGCAGTATCTGGAGTAAGACTTTTCAAAATTCTCATAATACCCTTAGCAGTAGCAGGTTACATGGACTGTAACATATACATTACCCTGGATTCCCAGTTTCCTGGTAAGCCTGAGTGCATTTAATGCATAAAGGTTCCAGTCATTGCTGGACACACTCTGAAGTTCTGGGAAAACGTGGAGCAATGGCTCTGAGTGGGAAAAAGATATACTCAGCATTCCCCAGGAAAAATTATAGTTGCCCTATAAGTCCACCCCTGGATCTGCATTGGTTAAAAAGCCAGTCCCATACACTTTCCTGGGTGGCATGAAACTGTATAGTTCACCAGATCTGATCCAGTCTGTAAAGAAATGTTTACTGCAGACTCTCAAGAGATTATCAGCAGTCCTGGAAGGTTGCAGAGCTTGATGTCTCTCGATTGACAGAATGAATCCACATAGGATGCAGAGCAGGATGTGGTTTCTCAAGCAGAATAGTGACATTCTTGAAGGAGACTACAGGCAGAGGGAATCTTAATTTTAGTTATTGAACACAGAAACATTTATCTGCTTATGCAACTCTTAGAAGGGAAGGAGAACATGGTCATTCTGTGCAGTCTGTCCTTCAAACAGCCAAGTGTCACCTGGAAAAATTAAGTACTGGGGAGACTTTACAGCTTACACGTTTACTGGGGAGACATTTACACAAATGGCTTGACCTTGTATCACAGTCTCCAAAGCTGCACATGGAAGTCAAGGGATTTCTCTAACATTAGAATGGTATTTGTTGGGTCTCAAATGATGGGGCTTTGCAGATTAGCAGTCTATCCAATGAATGATATAATAAAATTTTGTCTAGCAAAAATTGCTGCCAACATTTAAAAATATCTACCAAATTCTCTTCCCATTGAAACAGTCTTGTTAAAATTGTCTGTTCCAAACAGAATAATGTTTTACTGTTCTTGGTTATGTGGTTTTCCTCCTCAGATTTCTGTGAAAGCACATGTTTTGCAAAGCATATCAAAATTGTCTCATAGGCAAAAACATGTAAACATCAAGAGTGTAATTTTCTTGATATCCCCTGCAAAATGCCTAGCCATGCTGCCTTAACCATTCAGAGGCATAAGAGGAAAAAAGGATTTTGCAGGCACTCCAAGCCTGAGTGTGTGGAAGAGCTGAGATGAGCCTGTGGCTCTGCAGTCACCCATCAGGAACTCACCCAAATGCTTTTTATGTTGCAGTTTCCTCATTTGGGAGGCAATTACTGTGTAAAGGATCTGGGTTCTGCCAATGAAAAATATAACACAAGGTCCCATGTGTGGCTGGGTTGGCCCATACCTTTTCCAGCCATACCTGCTGTTGTGATGCATAATCCTGATTCATGCTCCTGGGAAGAGCATCCTGCAGCACTGTAGGTGGGAAGTTTCTCTCTTGCACTGGCTCCACATTGAGATCTTTCTTCTTAATGCAACCAGTGCACTTAAGGAGGACAAGCTCACTTCTTCCTTACCTGGGTGTTCAGGGTGAATCATTACCCAAGCACTTGAGTGACAAACCCAAATTGTTTGTTGAGTGCCTTTTGCAGTCTGCATGGACACTTTGCCTTCTGAAGGAGGTGTGGTTTCCTTCTCCCATGGAACAAAAGCCCTGCAGACTCCCTCTGCTCCACACTGTGCTTTAACCAGAGCTGAAGTATGTATATAATAATACATAGATCTATATATATCTACATATATATATATGTACTGAAGTGTATAATCTACATAGATATAGAACTTCTATCTAAGTTCTATGTTGCTCCTGCTTTATGGGTGAGAAAAGGGGATGGTGTACATATCCTGAACTAAGAAGTTAACTTTTCCTTGTGCTCTTCCTTTGTAGCCTATCGAGTCTTTCAGTGAGAGGAATTATAATCCTTCTCCTAGCAGCACTTCATGAACTGAAATCATTCTCTAGGGTGATGATCACATCCAGTTCTCGATATATGGACATGGGTCCTGAGATCCCACACATGGATACGCAAAGGACTGCATGGTGTGCTGAAGGCTGGGGAGAAGATACCCTTGTGTGAAAGATGGAACTTTTTTTTCTGAAGCCTGCTTCAAGTGTTTCTTCCATAGATCTTTTTAATTGTCTTAAAACCATTTCCTTGATGTGCTGGGCTGTAAATCCTTGAAGGAATAGCACGGTCTAGGTGGAGGTTGGTTGGCTTTGTCCTTTTTCCGTGAGCCAAGAATTACTGAAAGAAAGAAAGAAAGGAAGAATTACTGAAATGTTGCAACAATCAATCGGGTGAGTGCTTTCATTGTAAATCTGTAAATCCTCTTAACCCCTATTTGTAAGAGATGAATGGGAGCCTGCAGCCCATCTACTCATATCACTCACATTCATCCCAGAGATACAACAGCAAATACTGATTTCTCCCTATTTTATCCAAGAGCATTTATCTTCCAGTGTTCAAACTGCATTTCCATGATGTAAGAAGAATTGTCGGGATAATTAACTAATATAGTTAAAACGCATCAGTTTGAGCAGATGTTCTTCTCTGTGCTTTTAACATGAATGGCCTTGATTTTGCAGCAAAGTCAGTGAGATGGCATCTAAATGCAAGGGCTTGGGTTTGTGAAGTCTTGCAGAATGATGGCTTATATTTATATTTCTTTCAGAAACTCTCCTTATACTGCACACAAACCTCATTCAGAGAGTTTTACTGAGACAGGACATTCAAGCCTTTATTATTAGGGGATGTCTGCAATGCCATTGTCTGTTTGATATTAATTCTTCCAGCTGTGCATCTGTGTATTGTAATTGCACTGATTTATTTGGTCACAGTTTGTTTTCTGCAGTGTCCTCGTGCCTGCTCAGCACTCGTGATGTTGACGTTGAACGTGGGCTGTGTGGCAGATGGGACTCTCCTGTATCAGAAAAATATGGGAATATATGGAGATGGCAGATGCAATGCTGGTCTCTCCACTCACTCTTGGCTCTGGAATTTTGTCATCCAGCCATGGAGGACCTGTGCAGGCACAAATGGCCAAAGTATTGAGTGAACAGAAACTACAGCTCCGCAGGAGTTAGGGACATCTTGCCCACAGGAGAAACAGCAAGTAACTGCAATTCTCAAAAGCCTTTACTGAGTCCTTAACTGCAGTATTTCCTTGCTCTGAATCTGGCCAAATTTAGGTAGGTTTTAACAGGGATAGACACGTTTCTACCACAAAGGTCACCTATCCGCCAAATTTCAAAATTTCTCTTCTAAAGCTAGAGATCCTCATATAAAAGGTTGCCTGGATTTCTTTAACATGTGCCAAGCAATATATTTTTCCTTTAATAATATTCCTGGAAATGGCTGACCCGTTTTGGCTAAAGCAGATGTCAAATTGTTTGGAATGAAATCTCAGTGCTAAAGTTTGGCAAGTAGAGTAATATGCCATTTTGTTAACACTGGGGAAGGCTGAGCACCATGGCAGCAGGGAGGGGAGGTGGCACTGCTGGTCAGCAAAAAAAACCAGCAAGTGCTGCTTTTAGGAAACTGCCAGCTTGAAGTCAGTGAGGAACATCCTTGGACTCCTGCACTCTGAGTTTTGTATGTTCTCCTCAAATAGTGAAAAGGTATCAGTGCTACTTTCAGCTACCTTGAACTGCTTAAATATGTAGTTTAAATCACCCAGGCTCCTTTCTCCCCACCTGTATTGCTCCTATTTGGCTTAAGGCTGGATCTATATATGGAATCTATAGTTATGTATTGGAGTTTGGCCTGAAGTAATTTGTATTGCTAACTTGGTACCCCTTTTCCACCTTGGAGGTCCACCTGCAGAACCCCTCTGTGCCAGACAAGAATGTCCCCATAGATGTTTCACCATATAGTTACATCTTTTGTGTTAAAGCCTTACAGGGCTGTGATGAGGACAAGGCTCCATTCTTCTTTGCTCAGTGCCCTGTCTCCTTTCTCTGTATTTTAGGACCCAAGTAATAGGGACATAAAGCTCCTGTTCTGCTTCCTGATTGTATATGATGCTTTATTACATAAATGGGCTGGGAAAAGCTGTGGCATGCCATACTGAGTAGGCTTTGTCTCAGACAATACTATTATTTTTGGGAGTAGACATGAAGTTCCTGTCTCTAGAATTGAAAATGAATATAGGAGTGACTGAACAAACAAACCTGTTACACTCTTAAAAAATTGTGTGCCCATTGACCTCAGCGCCCCAAGCTGGATTTTCATGCTCTTTCCAAGTTCTTGCTGTGCATGCCCTTTCTATGCCCTCACTTACTACTCAGACTTTATTAAAAAATTATACTGGTACCAGAGCATGGGCCCGGCACTTCTATGAACTACAGAATTGTGAATATCTCTTTTTATAGGTACAATATGTGCGTGCTGTGGCTTTGGGGACAGGGTACATCAGTGTCAGAGTGATGCTAATAATAGCCTCTAAAGATAATTTGAGAAGTTGCTTACCTTTCCCCAGGGAACAGGACATGTCTTTGTGTTTCCACCTTCAGATACACAAGCCACTTGTGGGCTTGACTGCATAGCAAACACAGTGAGAGAGTCATCTTTGCTTATGCAGATTTTTTTTTCTTCTTCTCCTTTATGCTTTGCTTTGCCCTCTCAGTACCTTTCTGCCTTTTCTCCGAGGCTAGCGATTTCTTGGCAAGTTATTGTTCATAACCAAAGAAAGGTAGTGGGTAAGCAGCAACTGCTGTCTGAGGTAGCCCAAGCTGACCCTGCCACTGCTTTGGTAGGAGAAAGAAGCTGCTTCAGAAGAGCACAGCTGTCCTGGGCTTTGTGCACACAAGGGCTGCTCAGAGCAGCCCCTTGACCCCCTGCCGACCTCTGCCACTCTGACTGATAACAGTGATCGCAGTTTGTGTTGAGGCTTTGTTCTCTGCTGCACAGAGAGAAACATTAAACTGCAGAATGACTGAGTGCCTTTTCAAGGGCTACATAATGAATCAGTGAATGAACAACTCCCAGCAGCTCCAGACCCCTTCTCTCTGCAGCACAATGCCTTTCTCCCTGTATGAAGATGTGCACGTAGTGTAGGTTGCATACAGAATTATGTATTTCAAAAGAAATTTGAATATTAATATTTATATTGTACTGATGCCACTGTCCTCTAGGCTCTGTGAATAGCAGCACCACAACAAAGTGAATTATTCCTTTTATGCAAACCCTGGCCAGTGAAATAGCTTGCCAATACAAAATAAATTGCTGCACAAAAGTTTGACAGCTACATTCATTATATATGTCAATCAAAGGATCCTAAAAGCTTTATTGTCCCAGTACAGTGTCTGAACAATCTGCTAGCCCAATATGCTGCAAAGCTATTTTCTCACTACTCCTTCCATTTAAAAAATAGCCACCAATAACTTTTGACAAACAGTCTGAGAAAACTGCATGAGCAGCAAGGAAATCTTAGATTTTCTTGGGTAGCTGTGGGTTGGAGCCTTCCACTCGCTGGGCTCTGTCATATGTCACAGTAGATGAGATCTGGTCAGAAACACGGACCCCTAAAATTACCCTACAAAGCCCTGACAGGCTGGGGTCATGCGGAGGGCATGGGGAGTAAGGGAGGGAAAGTTGTGCTAAATAGAAACTAATTAAACCATTTTTTGGTTAAGGCTTTTGGTTGCTTTGCCAGGTATCAGACATGCAAGCTCCTGCGTCCCAGGTCTCCAGGTCAGGCTGGGCCCGTTTTGATGAGCTCTTGCTCTCAACATACCACCCTTCAGCAGGGAGTGTGGGGAATGTGTATTTCCGTGTGATTCCCTTCTTCCATCGCGCTCGCTCCTGTCGAAGCCCGCCCGTCTCTCACGGCTCGATGAGCGGTAACCGGGGGCAGGGTGGGGCGGGAGCGGGGCCCTGTCCGGCGGGCGGCTGCGGCCCTCCCGCAGGGCGGTGCTGCCCTGGGCCGGAGCGGGCCGGGCCGAGCCCGGGACTGAGGCCCCGGCAGCGGCGAGAGGAGCGAGC
>VZSR01001479.1:14567485-14855270 GCA_013398615.1 Brachypodius melanocephalos
GGCTCCTCAGAACAAGAGAGCCATGGAGCCCCTGGAGCAGGTCCAGCTCAGGGTAACAAAGATGATGAAGGGACTCATGTATGAGGAAAGGCTGAGGGAGCTGGGCCTGTTCACCCTTGAGAAGAGATGGCACAGAGGGAACCTCATCAAAGTCTATCAGTATCTGAAGGGAGAGTGCCAAGAGGATGGAGCCAGGCTCTGCTTGGTGTTGCCCAACAATAGGACAAAAGGCAGTGGGGAGAAACTGATGTGCAAGAGGTTCCACCTGAACATGGGTAAGAATTTCTTTACTGTGTGAGTGACCAAGCACTGGAACAGATTGCCTAGAGAGGTTGTGGAGTGTCTCTCTTTGGAGATATTCAAAAGCTATCTGGACACATTCTTCAATAACCTGCTTTGGGGGGACCCTTGCTTAATCCTCCAGTGGTCCCTTTCCAATCTTAACCATTCTGTGAAAGTGTGACGTTGTAATCTTGTGTCATGATGGGCCATATTAAATCTGATTTATGAGAGTGTCATAACTTCACTGTCTTTGTTCTGGGCTGGAACTTAGATTGAGTTTTACAACTCAAAATATTTTGGAGGTTGGTTGTTTCCTCTAAGTGCTCACCTTGCTTCGTAATGTGTGCTGGTGTGTGGCTTTGCTCTCAGACCCTGGTCATGGGCACTGCAGCAGCAGCAATACCTCAGGAGATTACTTCCTGCACACATATCTGCCCATGCCTTTCTGACACTGCTTTTGGGATGAGATGCTGCCCTTGGCCTGTGCTAAAGGGCTGACCTGAAAGTGTAAACAATAGCCTTGCTCTTGTGTTTGGGAGTGAACCATGGGGATGCTCTGTGAGGAGGCATGCAGAGGAGATACTGCAACAGGATTGCTGATCGTGACAACTAGTGTTTCTACTGAAAAAGCCTGGTGAAGAAATAGGAGAAATGGAAACTTTCAAAGAATTGAGGTGTTAATTCATGTGCTGAGAAAGCTGTGCTGCCCACTCACCATCCCAAGAACTGTGTGACATTTCCCTGAGGTGCACTGCTTGCTTCTGCATCACGGGTATGTGTTTGATCACAGGCAAAATTAAACATGCTTTTGTAATCAGTGGACTCCACAAGTAACTTTAGGATACATGGGAGTAAAAAGACATAGACTGACGCTTCTGACAGTGTTGAAGTTTACATATTTGGTCTGTTCTCTCCCCAGATCCTTGAGATCCTGTACAGAGCCCTTTTATTAATGTTTTAAATAATTAGCACAGTTGTGGAAAGGGCATAGAAATCTTTTCAGTGCAATTTATGGTGAGCACCAAATATTGTGCAACAGAATGTCTGTTATCTGTGATAACAGCTACCTTGCAACTGACAACTATCTTTGATTTCAGGTTTGCAAGATTGGACTCAGCTGAACATGGTTTGGTGATGCTGACAGGATGCAAAAGGCTTCCTGTAAGCAGAGTGGGCTGTGTGTTTCTCACCTCTGGCCAGGGGCCATCTCTGTAGTGTGTGGGTGCAGTCATGAGGACACTGCAAACACTTTTCCTCCTGTGGTAGGGCCAGGAGATCCAGTCACTATACTTGGTGCTGTACATGGAAAAAAGTCTATACAAGTCTGAAGCCTCTGCCTTGAGCATCACTTGTTCATCTTGTTCTTCTGGCCCTAAAGGAAACCCTTCTGAAGGAATGCGGTACCCAGCCCCTCTACTTCTGTGAACAGGAGGTAGTGGTGGCTTTCCAGGAAGAATAAAGCTGTCTTCGCTGTTTGCCTGTCTCACTTCTCTGCCATGTCGGAAAATGTTATTACTCCCTCTGTTTGGGTGATTGCTCACACTTCTGCTGCCAGAGACATCACCTCTGAACTTTTAGCAGAAATCACTCAGTGATGCTGGGATGGCCTTTGCCAGCTAGAAGCTGTTTTCCAGTGTCAGTCACTTGTAGTTGGCATGTGGATGTGGAACTCTTGTGGTATTTTCCCAATGTTTAATGTGACTTTATTGTGTGCTTCCACTGTCTGGGGGGGATCAGCTCTTCTGGTGTGACGGTTGCCAAATTCAGTGGCATTCAGGAGCCTCTCTGGCATTTGCAGCTGGGTGCAAGGCACAAGTTCCTCGATTTTGCTGCATCAGCCCAGTGAAACATTGTGGGGCTGTGTGTACAGCCAACTGCTTTATGTTATGCCTGGTAATGGCTTGTGGATATTAAAAAAAATGTAACCTCCAGCTGTTTAATTTGCTCTAGGGAAAAAAAAAAAAGCTTCCTAATAATCTTCATATTTACTTGGCATTTTTGGTTTGAAAGCAGATGGATTGGTTTACAAGATAAATGACAAAGCAAGAGCAGAAAAAGTGTGTCAGTGGCTGTACCATTAGAGGGCATTTCTGATGTGGAGGTCTCACTATTGACCTTTCTAGGTTTTGGGTTGGTTTTTTTTTTTTTTTACAAGTCAGCGTTTTGGACCTGCTGCCCACCAGCTTGCATGTTTAAGCCCAGCCAACTAATTCCCTGAGTGCCCATTGTCACCTCTCTCTGTAACCTACAAGGAAGGGAAGATGCAGGGCTGTAACAAAGGAGAGGGGCTGAGGTGGCCACCTTGGCCTTGACAATCAGCACTTCCCTCTCAGTTATGCCTTCTTTGCCACTCCAAACTTGTGTAGGAGCCTCTCCATTGCAGGACTCACCCCTCCCTGTGGCCAGACCAGTAAATCCCTGTGTCCTTTTGCATGGGCTGGGAAATGGTCCTGAGCCACTGCTGCTTGAGGCAGTGACACTGAGGGAGAGCAAGGTTCTCTGAGCAGGCTGGTGCTGAGGCTGTGCCCTGCATACCAGGATCACACACCCCTCTGCGCTGGCAGGCAGCTGGCAAGTTGTGAAATATGGTTCAGCACCTTTTTTTTCCTGTATTAAACTATGCAGCTGTCCTGGAAAGGATTAGAAATCAGTTCTGGAAAAGACTACAGCAGTTTTTAGTGAAGAGTTCAGCCATGTCCTTAATTATTTATAAACATCAGGATGTAAGGAGACCATGTTAACCCCTCAGCAGTGAGAAAGATTGCAAATGGTCTGATAAATGACATATGCAAATTTACAGGTTGAGTGGGTATAGTTGCAAACTCTGAGATTTAGAAGTGAGGAAATATCAGGAATAAGGTTTCTGCTTAATATTTTGTAAGTCAGACATCTTGTTTGGTCAGGCAGCTGGATCAGATGAACATTGTAGGTCCCTTTCAACTGAAATAGACTAATCCACAATTCTGATGGCACAGCCCTCTCCTAAGGGGTCACAGATTTGCTTACCACCCCTGCCCTGGTTTCTGTCATCACCATTCACTGTAGTGGGTTTTGCTCAGGGGATGAATTAGGGGCAGGTTGGAGGCTTCTGCTCCATGGCCTCGGGGCCAGGCAAGGCTGCAGGAGCACTGTGGTGGGGTCACTGGTTTTGGCAACTAAATGGTGTCAGGAAAAGCAGCTTCCCTCCCTACCACGTGTTTCCGGGGGCTGCTGAAAAGGTCAGGGAAGCCAAAGCAAGGCTCCTTTTTGGGCTCAGAAACCTCTGTGCTAGAAGAACCTGTCCCTGTCCAGGGGGGAATCCAAAGAGCCTTCCAGGAAATGTCATTTGCCAGGTCCTCAGGGAAATGAGCATCGTGTCACTACTGGGTGGCTGGAGATGTTGTCAGACCACTGGGATGCATCATCCCCAGGGGCCTGTTTGCTCAGAGCATGGTACACTGAATCATTGACACATTCTTGGAACTATTCTGGTCCTCCACAACTTCATCTGCTGTGTTGCAGAAAAATTTAGAGCCTACAAGAAATTTTTGAAGTATCATTGCGCCCTGAATCTTCTTAAAAAAAGTGTAATCTCCACTGCAAACTAACTCAGTCTAAACAAGGTGCTATTACACTGTATCAAAGGAGCTAAGAGGTGTTCCATCAGTCTCAAGCTGGACTATGGAGTGCCAGCATACAGAACTCGTCACTGTTCATTTTAACAGGTGTCTGAATATTGATGATATCAGGAGTTTCACCTGGCAGTCTTGCAGTGCTAAAATCACTCCTTCCACCTTGGCAAGTGCAGGTTTAGAGAATTTCTGAGATGTTCTAGTGCAGAGAGAAGAGGACCCTGAAAGTCAGGGCTGGAGAGAGGGAGATCCCAGACGGACATAAGCCCTGAAGGACAATGATGTCTGATTTTCACCAGCTGCCAGCACTGCTGATCCACGTGGGCTGGGCAGGGCAATGCTGCCTTCTTCATGTAAATCAGAGGAGCAAGGAGAGCTAATTGCCAGGTAAGGTCATTAACCATTTCGGTCTCAACTGAACCAAGAGATATCAGCTCCAAATTTAGAGTGATAAAGTCAGAAGCTTCAAAACCAGAAACATGTGTTTTGTAATACCCAGCAGAAGAGAAGCAGGGATTAAAATAGAGATTAGTCCATGTTGTATCTTTGAAGCTTGGATTCATGCCCATAGCTGTGGTTCTGAATTGCTTCTCAAGCTGGAAGGCATGTGGATAGGAAATCTTACAAAATACCAGATCTCATAGGATTTCTGCCTCTTAAAATTATCCATGTTGCAGGATTGGGTACTGTCAAGACTTAGTTCTGTTTTAAAGTGGAGACTTACTTTTAAAATTGGCCTAACCAATAATTTGAATTGAGTCTTTACATAGTACATTTTCCAGATGCTGCAATAACACCTGTTAGTGCAGCTACAGGTAAAAAAAAAGTACTTAGTATTTTTGAAATGTGCAAAAGCTATGTGTGTCCCTGGTACTGAGCCACAGCATAGTTTCTCCTGGCACTGCTTGTGCTTATGGGACCTGTGAAAGCAAATCTAATGCAGATCAAGTGCCTGTTACACAAGCATGAGCTGTGGTCACCATGGGCTGTTTTAATGTGCGGTCCTTTGGCTGTTAAGGAAAAGAAAACTCTTTTTTTCCTTTTTGCAGGCTATTTCTTACACTACTTTTATATTACTTCTAGTTAAAATGCAGATATTTAGAGGAAAATTTAGGTGGCACAGTGATTTTTTTATATATTTATTGTTATATGCTTGTGTATGAATGCTTTGTGTGTGGTTTGATGACCTCTATAAGATGTCATAGCATAATTTAAAGAACTTGAAGCTTGGGAATATCGGAATGAAAATAATGAGATTAAATTGAATAATCAGATTAAATTAATAAATGTAAATTCAGTTTACACAGAGTGCATCATGCTGGTGCAGCTGGATGTCAGATTTAGCCCTGCACCTTGAGACAAGGGTCTCTTGGCCCTGCAGGAACCATGATCACTTTTCACCATGGCCTGGGCAGGTTTGGGACAGTGTTTGTGGGGATGCCAAAAAGGGCATTCTTACACTGTGGTGGTATGTGCCAAATTGTACTCCCAGGCTTTAATACTTTGGAAGCAATAGGACTTTTCAACAAAGAGGGTAGAACTGTGGACCACTTAAATGTGGACAAAACAGTACATTCAGAAGCTTGACTTGGTAATGATGGCAAGGTCTTCTCTGATTGCAAAGAGATATCTAATTGCATCAGACATTTAGCCAAAAAAGTCTATTTCTTGACAAAGTTATAAACAACTGAAAATAGGAGAATGTGAAGGGACAGCTTGTGCTGACAGGTGGCCCTACCACCATCTGCAATAATTCTTTGATACAATTGATTGGTTGAATGCTAAGCATATCATCTCTCAAACTCCATTAATATTTTAATTGTTTACTGTTTAGAGTGCATTTAGGGGTGCTGATTGGGAGGCTACAGCCTGTTCCCAGCAGCATCACAAGTTTTGTGGTGCTTCAGCTTTGCATGCCCTCAACTAAAATTAATTGTCCCCATTCAAGGAATCTCTTAAACACAGACTTAAACTCTCCTGGATGTCCTTCTGACTTACCCAGGCAAGCCTTTAAGTTAGACCCATGTTTCTTTGCCTTCATCAATATATTTTAGCATATACTTACTAACTATTCATGTGATATAGCATTGGAATGAAATTCAGCATTTTGCTGAACATGGACATAAGTTTGGTCATTTTCTTATTTTAGGTATTACAGCTTCTTGGGCTGTTTTGAAGTAGGTGTTGTACACAAAATTATGGTGTTCTGTAGAATCTATTTCTGTAGAAAAAGGAACATATTTTACTACCTATTATGGAATGCTCTGATGCAGAGGCCAGTTTATTTCTAGCTCTATTTTTTTTCTAGTCCCTTTTTTAGTGCTGTCAGTCTTGTCCTGTGTTATTAGGACAGTTTTCAACACCACCTACTCTTAGTTGTAAAGCAGAGAGATAACTTCATTTTTCATTTTGTGGGGATTTCACCTGCAGTTTTGATTTTTTTCTTGATGCAAGACATAAAAAAAATTCATAGATTTTGCTAATCAAGAGATGCATTTGCTGCATTTACACAGAATTGAAAAAAATGTTTTCAAAAAATAGGAAAATAATTATTCCATTGCAGAAAGGTCTAAACAGTACATTTAAGTCTTACTAAAGCTTTCTCTTACCAACTTATATACTGATTTTTTTCCCAAAGCTGCCACATTTCACTTGCAGCTGCCCAGCATTTGCCAGGAATTTACAAGTCTAGTTGGGTGTCATACAAGGTTTCCTTACAAATAAGCAAACCTGCAGGACTTCACAGACAACAAAATGCAACTATTCTCTCTTCATCAGTCATTTTCATGTTGGTATGGGTATTTTAGCTGATCTGCTTGTGTCCAAAATATGTTCTTTTATTGTGTGCTGGAGAAGGTGCTCTCTTCCCATCCTCCTTTCCATGGGCCTCGTGTGAAATCTTGCTCTTGCTGATGTTGTGTGGGGTGTGTAGAACACATCTGGCTTTCAACAAGCAATTATGTTTATGGAAATAATGTCTTCTGGAACTGGAAATTAAGGTTAACAGGGGATCCAGGAGTCCTTGTTAGGTGATGCCTCGTGTGACAGAGCAGGGTTCTTGAAAGCAGAGCACTCAAATGGATATAACTTTGAAAATGCTCAGGAGTAATTTACAGCATCCTCTCGAAGTTTGGAAAATGGAACTACTGATTCTGGAAAGGTATAACATGGTATTTTTTCTGTGCTCTGACCCAATCTTCAACTGATGCTACATAAATTCTGTAGTTACTCATATGTGTGCACATCTTTTAAGAGTAAAAGCACAGAAACCATCTGACTAAAGAAATGCATTTAAAACCAGTCAAGACTGAGAATGTCCATAGTGGCAGAGTTTTATTTTTAACTTGTGCCTCTTCTTCAGGTGCTTTTATCTTTTCCAGCCTTTGCACTCTGAAGTCAGAAGGGACTTGGCATCATCAGAAGTGTGTTTCCATGTAGTGTGAGGATGCTCCTGTAAAAGTGGAGAGCTAAGTCTTCTAGGGTTGGCTGGTTTTGACTGTGCCTTGGTCAAAGACCTCAATACTATGTTCTCCCTACAGAGCAACCCAAAAATTGTATCACATATGCACACTCAAGTTTTCAGCTTTATGACACATTTGTGTCATACAACCAAGAGTGTTTTGCAGAAACCTTGGGTCTTACTCTTACCTGCGTTTGCAGGGCCCACATGAGAGACACGGTGTTCCCAAATCCTATTGAGAGAGCCACTTGGATAGGCAAAAACGACCTCTCCAGTTTTGTAACCTTAACAGAGATTCCTTCAGAGCAAAATATGCGTGACATCTGGAAACAATTACTCCTTTAAAAATCACTCAGAACTGAAAATCAAAAATAATAAACACTGAAGTTTCCATTTATCCCACAGTCTGGGTGACCTACACTGGAACTAAGTAATTCCTAGAAAGCCTGAGCAGGGTGGGCACAAAGCTGGTCCTGGATCCTAAAGCTGACCAAGCTGCTCTGAGACCAAGTAGTAACATTTATAGGAAATGAGGTGGAAAGGGAGCTTTTCTTCTCGTTTTGTTATGGGAAGAGAGGGGAATACAAGGAGCTGTGTCACACTGGCAGACCTCATCCATCAAGGAACTGAGCACAGAATTTATGGACTTAGAGCCAAATCATACTTTTTGGTGACAGGACTTACTCTTGTTTGGCCTTTTTAAAACAAAGGGTTGGAAAGGCCTCCAGTGAAAAACTAGTGTGACTGGGGTTTGTTGGGCTAGTGAGGGAGCAACAAATGCTCTGCTGGTCTTTGCTGACAGAGTGGATGTCAGGATATTTCAGAAGGGACATGCTAAAGAAGATCCTGATTGATTTAGATCTCACTAAGTGTTGCCTTCAACCTTTCCACAGTAATGTGGAAGGTGACTGGGAGCTGGTTTCTTCTCCTTCAGCAACATTAAGGTATGCTCTAATACAGCAGTTCCTAGATGCATTATTTTGCTCAAAAGACATGGAAGACTACAGGTCTGTTCTTAGCCTGTTTTCTAGGGGAAACATGTCTGCCTTCTGACCACTCTCAAGATTAAAGTAATAAATTCCCTGAGTTTTGTGAAAACAGGTGGCTGTTTAGATGGCAGAGACCCAGGAGCAGTGGAAGCTCAGCAGTGCTCATGGGCAGCAGCCCCCCAGAAAGGGGGCTCTAGGGTGATCTGGATGGTGCAAGGGAGCCCTGGTGGCACAGACAGAGCTGCAGGACATGTGGAGCCAGTGGTTCCTGGTGGCACTGCTGTGTTTTTAACCCAGCCTTGCCCTCTGCACACCTCTCACAGGTGGGCCTCCCTTCTCCTTCTCCTCCTGTGTGCAGAAGAGCAGTTTTAGCAGTTGTCATGCCATGTCCTTGCAAAACCTCCCTGTCTTGGGGTCCTTCTGACCCCTCTGGTTGCCAACAGCAATTTGGTACCTACACAGGGCTCCCTCAGCACAGGCTGGCATTGCTTTTGCTCTGGGAAAGTCCCTTTTGCAATGCAGCTTGGCTGCTGCAGTGTTTAGAGCTTGCTTAGGCAGAGGAAGGATGTCAGAGATAGGATGTACTTTAAAACTATGCCCAGTTACTCTGTTTTTGACAGTGGTGATTTTGCTGAGCATTCTTCTACCCAGTGCCAGGGGCTTGATGAACTCGCAAGGTGTTGCACTGTCTTGATGAAAAACCAGTTAAGTCCAAGGCCTCAAGTGCCTCACTTGCCCTGACGCACTCTGAGATGGAAAAAACCCCTGATGCTGCTCTGTCAGAATGTAAGATAGATGCTTAAAAACCCTCTCCTGTTTTACAGAAGACAGGAATAAATCCATTATCAGGGCTGCAGGAAACCCAACTGCTTAATGGTCACAAAGATCCCTGAGCTCCTGCTGTTCCCCAGAAGGACTAGGTGGTAGTGCTGATGAACACATTTGTGCTGATAAACATTATGCACAATTTGCATGCCAGCTGGATCAGCTACTTACTTGCTATTCTTTTTGCAACCATAATTTTTATCATAAATATTTTCCAGACGTACATCAGTAGCTCATATCGCTTGGCTGGCAAGTCTAAGACGAGACTGTCTTAGTGAGCCAGACGGTTTGTACAGAACAAGCTGACTCTGTACCCCAGAAAGTGGTCATTTCCTGATTCTTTTGAGGCTCTAAGTTCTTTCTCAATACCTATGGTACGTCTGCAGGCAGATTATGGCAAAAATGTTATAACTCCACAGGCATTAGTAGAGGAAATGGTATTTTGCTAGCTTGCATTATACCTCTTGCCAGGTAACAATATTTAAATATGTTATTTAAAAATAATATACTATTTTTAAAACAACTTCAGGTTGAGTGGGTGTTGGAGGAAGCAGTCAGGACCCCAGCTCTTGATCCTGCAGTAAAATATGTCACTGAAATGTAGGTGACACTTTGTGTTGCAGTTCTGTAGAAAGGGTGAAGGATGACTCCCATGACTATGTAGCTGTGATCTGTCTAGGCAAAGCAGGCAAATAGCAAGATGGGAAGGAGATAAAGGGAGGACTGAGCTGGAAAGTGAGAAATGCATGGGGAGAATGGAGCTGATGTGCAGGAAAAAGAGAAGGAGCAGAGGAGTGGAATATTAAATCAACAGCAAAAGTGCAGGTTTGCACTGCAGCCCTCCAAAACGCCAAAGCCAGGCCCCTGCTGAACAGTCCCAGGGCAGTCCAGGCTGAAGCTGATGCTACATCAGGTGAGGCAAGGGGCAGTCCTCTCCCCTCCAGGGCAAGCCTGGGGATGAGACTGCATGGGGAAGGCAAGGGAGATGTTTTGGCAGATTGTCATTCTCCTGGTGACATTGCTAGTTGGATCAGGGTGGAATTTACTCCTCACCTCAGGGTAGCAGGTGGGTTTTTTGTCGTCCTCAGCATCCTAGGGGAACACAAGTCTCTCAGGGTCATAAAGGCATTTTCCCTTGGGATTTCTTAAGCATCTGTGGCTTATGATGAGAGCAGGAGGTGTAAGGTTGGTTTTGGGGGGTTATTTGTTTGTTTGTTTTAATGCTCCTGCATTTTCTGACAGGTGGTTACCTGCAGTGGTCTCTCTGCAGTTCTCCCTGTACAGCAGTTAGAGCCCGGTACACTGAAGAGTTCTGGTGGATGGGTCTGGAGCAGTCCCTAGGTGGTTGTGTGGTGAATGACCAGATCATTTAATTTCAGCCTTACAAAGCAGTTTGTCCACTGGCATATCCCAGACAATAACTCCTAACATAGCTTTTCTTTTCTTCTTCCCATAAAACATAAAAAGGTAGAAGAGCAGAGAAGTAGGAAGTATATGGAAGTCCTTGTAGAGTCCTGTTTGGTGATGATTGGTTCAGGTTGCATCGTGTTTCAGTATTTTATTACTACTCTAGTGCTTATCAAAGCATTCTGAGAAGTCCTTCAAGGACAGACAGTCTGCATGAGTGCAGAGGGTGATGCTTCCTCTCACTGCCTTATTATCTATGCAAGTCCTACACCTTACTATCTGCCTTACTACGATGCAAGTCCAAATGGCTCTTAGGCTCTAGATTTTTGATTACAGGAGGTCTCAAATCTAAGCTCTTCAGCTCCTAGTGAGGAGAATGGGGAAGATTATACAGTGCCAACTATCTGTGTTTTGCCTTGACATTAAAGGCAGCTCTGTGCCCAAGCTGCAGCAGACAAGCTGTAGTCCCTGCAGGCAGTGCACAGGCTGCAAAGACCTTTGTTGTTCATGGCACAAATTCTGGTTGTAGCCCACAGCTCCAGCTGGTGAGACAAGGCATATGGCAGGCTGGGTGAGACTGATGGGTAAGGTTTCTGGTATCTTAGAACATGCTGGACAGTAATGCTTTAATTTTTAATCTTTTTTTATTATCCAAATGACTGATTAAAAAGAAAGAAAACTTTGCAATGAAGTGCTGCAGCAGCAGTTTGTTTCTGGTGGCTAAATTCACACTGTTTTTAGTGTTTCTAGTCAAGCAGTGGGGCATGGGAAGAAGAAGACTTCTTACTGCCCTGAATGGACAATCCCCAGTCATCTCTGCAGACACTGCAGACTCTTTATGCTGCCAACACTCACTAAGGATCCTGTTTTCACATCTGCTCCATTCCTATTTTATCAACAAACCAAAAAGCCTGAATTTTAAGCAGAGGCTGGTCGCCACCTAGGTTTTCTCACCTTTGCACTGTGGTAAGGACAGCTAGTTTGGAGGCAAGGTCTTTCCAAAATCTTTCTGCTTCTTCTGATGCTCAAAGAGGGGGCTATGCACTTCTGAAAAGGCTTGCAACCCACTGCAGTATTGCCTGGTAGCATGGCTGGGAAGGGTACCTTAAAGAAGCTCTTCCTTCTTTCTGGCTCAGAGGAGCTTTCCTGCTCTGTTTGCTGTCAGTTGCTCAGAGGTCATCACTTACATCATGTTCACATATGCTTTACTCTGGACGGGTGAGCGGTAACAAAAGAGCTTGACTTATTTTGGTGCCTTGATCTGAGTGATTCACTCAAATCTGATGGAGCCTAGAAGGTATGATTAAATAGCCATGATTGATTGAACAGCAGTGATGGCTCCAGCTCTGTGTGCCATAGACATTTATTTACTGTTTTTAAATCCTGGTCCTGTTGATAGCTGGTGTCTTATCTTAACTCTTTCACAAGGGTTTGTCAAAGTGCGCAAGAGTCCATCAGAGAATTGCTGTGCTTGGGTCATATTTTAGATCAGAGGTGCAGTAAAGAAATAGCTTGTCCAGTTCTAAATATACTGTCCTTGACAGATGTGAAATAAGCCTGCTGATTAAAATAGCTGCCTAGTTCCCAGTACAAGATCTTACTGTATAACATCAGTGTTTGGCTGCCCTTCTGATAAACTTGGAGAAGGACTGATTTCCATTTTGTTTCTTTCAAAAGGGAAGAAGTCGAAGGATTGTCATGTATCAGGAATGCACCAATTCTAAGAATTTCTAAACAAGACCCACTGCATTGTGAATGGGAGCAGGAGCCAGGATTTATAGGGAGATTACTTGGTTAAACGTAGCCTGAAGGAATGAAAAATGAGCAGCCCAAAAAAGAAATTTGTTGAATATTTTGGCAATGAAACGATGTGGCTTAATTTATGAGCAATACAAAGCTATCTTTTTGCAAGCAGATTTCTCAGAGTGATTTTTTCTCATTTTGTGCCCTTTGGAGGTGCAGCTCTTGGTGAGATGTACAGTTCTACTGACTGCTCATAAAACACGATGGTACAATCTCTCCTTTGCTCTATATGGCCCAGTTGAATGCTTGGTGGAGCATCAGCTGCCATACCAGGGGTGGTGGTGGTGCTTTCTTGCCTTTGGCCCTTCTTTAATTGATGGCCAGAGAGGGTGGGAAGGAGGGCTGGCTGCAGGTGTGTTGAGCCCTGAGGGTCCCTGCTGCAGAGGGGGATAGTGAACCTTGGCTGAATAGGGCTGCCACAGGTCCCTGATGAAGCTGAGCAGGTGCATTGCAGGTTCAGGAGCAGACTGAGGAGATTGAAAGGCGTTTTGGTTCCTTTGCTGTGTCATGCTGTGCCAGAGACAATCCACTTGCCCCTCTAGGTGGCACCCCCAGTCACCCACTCATATGGCTGGTGTGGTCTGGGACAAGTGACTATGAGGCTTCAGAGGTTAGAGGTGATGAGTTCCAGCCAGTGTGTATAAAGGCTGTGGGTGAAACAATGGCTTCATTTGAATCTCTAAATTTTCTGCTATTGCCTGAAGTAAAATGCCTAATTTCCCTGTGATGATTTTTGTGTGTGTGTGTATGCACTGGCACACGTGTATATGTAATCCAAGATTCCTGCAAAACTGCTTTCCATTGGCAAAGCATCCCACAGGTGCCAGTTGCTCTGAAATTTTCCATTCAGCTATCTGCACAAATTTAATACTGCATACATCTCCAGGAGCTTTGTTTTTGCCCATGTGAAGCTGACTGTCTATAATGAAGTCATGAGTTATTTGCCTAAAATAAGAACCCAGACTTCAAAATAAGAAATCCAAAACCAAACCCACAGCTATTTTTTTCAAGTTCTAAAAAAAATTCATATTTCCTTTTTAAATGAATCTCTCACCACTTAGTATGAACTTGCAATTCTGCAAGACATGGAGAGCTTTTTTAAGCAGATGCTAAACCTTAAGTCAGTGGAACATCTAAGCAAGTGCTTAAAGGTGAACATGTGCTCAGAACTTGCTAATTTGAGACAGAGCATTCAGTGTTTTCCTGAGTTGTAGCTTATGTTTAAAAGGAAAAACCTTTGTTTTGCCGAACAGTTCATTTTCACTTTGCTATGTGCTGGGAGCTCAGGATAATCCCATTTGGAAAGAAGCAGAGAGGAGGGAAGGTTACACTTGGGAAAAGCTATTTTCAGTACCTCTGTTTTCTCTAACCCCATTTTCCTAGTTATGATCAGCTAATGCTGATAGACTGGTTCATAGAAATTAAACCCCTTTATGTGGTACAAACAAGTCAATGAGGCCTGGAGATGGACCCTACTTGAACATAAGTAAAATAAAGATCCCCTGTGGCTTTTAATTCCTTTTTATTTAGTTACTTAATTGAACCTGTACTGTTCTTCCTCTGTTATTGATTACCACACAGAAAAGATAATGAAACAGAAAACTTTATTTTCTTTTCAGTGATCTTTATGGTTATCATGGAAATGTTTTTACTGCTTCCTTTTGGGACATAAAAGTTCTCAGTATAAGCAAAGGGAAATCAATGTTAGTTAATTGAAGGCATTTACATGGTTGGAAGATTAAAAGTTGGAGGGGGATTGTTTTGGGTTTTTGGTCTGAGTTTTTTGGCCCTCTTTTCCCCCCTCTCCCTCCGCAGCAGATCAGCTCAGATTTTTCGGAATGCAAATTAATCTAGCATTTTATTGTCCCTTTTTTTTTTTTCCTTTTTTCCTTTTTTCCTTTTTTTTTTTTCTTTTTTCCCAAAGCTAAATCACAGAGTTTGGGGACCTGATCCAAAACCCAATGAAGCCAAACGGGAATGGTTCCATCTAATTCTGTGGACCATACTGTAGAAGCACATATTCAAGACACATGTACATACGTGTGCACACAGGTGGCTGTCTACTCAGCATCCCATTTGTCAGAACTGGGATTAATTTCTAAGCAAGGTAGGAAGGTTTGGGGGATTTTCCTGGATTTAAAGATAAACTGATGATAATTCATTAATGTCCTTTAAATCTCATTCTTCTTGTACTTTTCCCTACTGCTTTAATTTGTGAAGCTTGGTTTTCTTCATTTTGTACATGTTACCCCTTCTCCTGTAGTTCCTTTTTATTTGTGTGTCTCCACTGCCTTTGGCAGGACAAGTCTCATGGACAGAGTTCACTCAGTACCCTGCACCCAGCTTCTCTTCCACTTTACCCTTCATGAAGCTGTGGAATTTCTCAATGAAGCACAGAGCTGGCTCAGAGTTCAAGGACTCAAGCCTGAACGTCCAAGGCAGTTGCCAACTTTTCCCACCCCTTACCTTTGTGCACACAGTTTTTTTTTCCTTGGAGCAATTTTAATGAAGACTATGTAACAACATAGTGTTGGCATAGCATGAGCAACATTATTCCATCTGTTTCTACTGAAAATGTAAAAACGTGTTAGTATAACATTAAGATTCCAATTTTCAACCATTAAAAATCAGGCAACACTAAAGTTACAGACTGCTTTTCATAGCTATTTAGTGATTTTCCTTGCCTTTGTGTTTTTGGAACTCCAGTTTAGATTCCTTTAAAACTATCTTGTTTTCAGAGTTTTGGGCACCTATCCTTGGAAACAAAGGCTCTCTTAGGTATTTCAGTTTGTGCAACTGAAATGGTTGCTTTCTGTTGACAGTGCTGCAGAGGTGATATTTTAAAGAGTGTTTAAAATCTCACTGTAGAGATGAAGGAGGATGGTAAAACATTCATCTCAACTTCTATGAGAATTAACCTTACATTAGACAGAGGGCTTGAGCATGCTAACTTTTGCCAAACATGCATGCTAATATTTTGCCAAACTCAGGTTGGTATAAAAAAGAGCTTAAAGGGAATATTCAATGCTTTTCTGAATTGGAACCTTAACGCTTCTCTTTTATTTGATTTTTTTGTGTGAATAATTATAAAGATACATCCGGCAGAGTTTTCACTAAACATCACATTTTAAACAGTGATGATAGAATATCCTGTCAGTGCGATTGTGGTTATTTGTGCCAAAAGTCTCATTTTTAAGAGTTATGCTGGTACAATCAGGAAACAAAGTGAAGCAGCATGTGGCTTCCTGGCATTCGTGCCTACTGCGAACAGCTTTCTCTGTCAATGCTGCAAACTCCAAACAATGTTCACAGGGAGATTTCCATTGATGCAGAACAGTGTTGAGCAAAGATAGGATGCTGTACAAACAAGTTCACAAGGAGTGAACAAGAAAAGGTTCTTTGCTGGACCTGATTCTGTGAACAAGGAAGAATGGGCTGGTGACATGAGGGCTGGAGGCAGCCTTGACTGCTGTGACCATGGGGCTGTGGAGTTGAAGTCCCTAAAAGGAGGGAGCAGGCCAGAAAGCAGGATCACAGCCCTGGATTTCAGGAGAGCAAAATACACCCCTGTAGTGGTGCATCCTCTCCTTCCCCCCTCTTTTTCAGGCCACAGCGTGATCTAAGAAATGCTTGTTAGGCCTCAACCTTGACAAAGAGCACCTGGGCTCAGCTCCTCTTGAGCTTATCAGAAACACTTTCTACTTCCAAAATTTTTGCTCTCTAACCAGCCCCTGCTCTTTTATTTTATGAACAGCCTTGGAAACTTTTTTTATTTTTGCTGAATGGTATAACGTTCTTGTTCTCACACTTTCAAAGAAAATTTTTGACCTGAAGTGCAGCCAGGATGAAACATGATTATGACTAAAGCCCACTTTCTTGCAGCCCTATTAACAGTGGTCCAAAAGGAGACCCTTTGAGCTCTCCTAGACGGCCACCTCTCTCTGAGTGGAGCCTCTCAGGTTTGGTACACTCAGAGGATTGCCAAACAAGGACAGATCCTGAAGCCCACTCACTCCTTGAGCCTCGACTCTTTGCCCATTGAGTAGATGCAAAGGCTTCCAAAGTATTTCACTACCTTTGAGGAGAATTTTTTACAGATACCCTGTACAGGCTCCTTGTGTCTGTGTGCATGCAAGTGTGCATATGCTACATCAAATATGGGAGAAATGCTGCTCTCTTAGCTTCTTAAGTACTTCAGATATGTAAGTCAGGCCTGTAGAAATAAGTTACTCTTGTGATACAGTACATCCTGTATGATTCCATTGTTGAAGTGTTAAGTTTAAGTTAAACGTTGTTAAGTACTGTTAAGTTTAAATGCTGTTAAGTGCTATCAGGCCTTTAGACCATATTCCTTTTTTATCCTTAGCCTTTCTATCCTTTTGCCACAAACACACACGCACAGAGTTTTTGGTTTATTTTGATTTGGATTGATTGACGCAGGATTTTAGTTAGTTGCTTTTCTTCAGTGTGCCTTAACCATTTAGTAAATAGCAGAGTGAATCTTGCCAACAAAAATTGTTGTGCTGTCGCTTTTATATCAAACCTGTTTTTGCTGATACCTTTGCCAATGATTCTTTAAGTGATCTCTCAACACTCATTCATAACAATTCCATCAGAGATCTGCTTGGAAGAATCCTATGAAATATGGCTCCAGAGGGAAGAGGAGTCCAGGAGTGATGAGTGCTGAGGAAAGGAGCATCTGAAAGCATAGGAAATCAAGCACAAGTGGCAGGAAGCCTGTATGCATGAGCAAGGAGTGTCAAACTGAATTCAGAAATTGAAAGGAAGTGTATGACATTGTACAGGCTACTAGATTGAATAAGGAAGATTTTTCCTTCGCAAATCCATGCCGACTGTTGCCAATCACATTCTTATCCTTCATGTGTTTGCAAATGCTTTGCAGGACAGTTGCCTCCGTCAACATTCTAGAGACTAAGGTGAAGTTGGCCAGTCTGTAGTTCCTCGGGTTTTCTTTACTGTCATTCTTGAAGTTGGAGGAATATTATTTCTGCTCCAGTCATCAGCAGAAATTGTTTGAATTCAAGTACCTGATTTCTATAAAAGTGTTTTAAAATTTCCATAATATTAAAAATAGCTCAAGGCCTCTTTCACATATATCATTGAAGTGTTACTGTATTAAGTTTCTCCTAAAAAGAAATTCCACCTTTTTAATAGATATTACAGGTAGGTACACTCAACATAGAGCAACTGCAAGTGAACATTATCTTATCAGTTAATGTGTGCAGTACATGCAAAATAGCTGGTATGTAGCTTATCCAAAACCTTTAAGGTAGCAGGATGGTTCTGAAATTATTTTGGTGGTCGTGGAAACAGTGCAAGTTGTTTTTTTACCCTTTTTATTTTTTTCTGGGTGTTTTATTTTTTCTGGTTATGAGGTGCTTTTCTGGTTATGAGTGTGTCCAGGTTTGGGCAATGAAGCGGGTGAAGGGTCAGGAATTGGAACAGGCTGTCCAGGGAAGTGGTTGAGTCACCATCCCTGGAGGTATTTAAAAGAAGTGTAGATGTGATGCTTAGGGACATGCTTTAGAAATGGACTTGACAGTGCTGGGTTAATGGCTGGGCTTGATCTTAGATGTCTTTTCTACCTTAAATGATTCTATGAGTCTATAATTTACTGTGGATGCTATAGTAAACCGTAGTAAGAGAGAGAAAAGCATAATTTTGTGATGGCTGCTGTGCTGTCTGATACAGATGCCTGCAAAAAATCCAAGTGTATGCTGAGAAGCTGCCTCTGTTCCTCCTCAACATTTTTGTGAGCATGGCTCCACTTGTGCTCCCCAAAACTGAGTGAGCATGTATTGGCAGCATCCCCAGCAGTGCTGGCCTGGCCCTCTGAGACCAGGGTGGACCTGTTCCCCAGCCTTTGACAGTGCTCCTCCCCGAGACAAGCCTCTGAGGACCATTCATATCCCCCCCGACTGCTGGAACTGGCTGCTCTCACGTCTGCCTTTTTTTTTTTTGTTTTCATGAGGTGTGACTCATCAGAGTCATCAAGCAGCAACCTCGTAAAAATGGCTTTTCTAGAGCCATGGAAACCACAAGATCCCATTACAAGCCGTTTCATTTTCAGTGACTAATGGAAGGTCACCAGTAATGAACAAGAGGAAATTCTTAACTCTTTCTCAGGTTCCCTTTTTCCCATTTAGTAAAAACATAGTTTACTAGTAAATGAAATTCAGCTCAGGTGGGTATTCTTTGTACATGCTTCACCAGTGCCTGGCTAGTTGACAGAAGACTGCCAAATATCTGTTCAAGCTTCTAGGTTGCTTTCCTGCAAAAAGCATATGCTGCTTGTAAGATACGTTTTGACTACTTCAAAAGTCTCAAAACAGCTGTTTTGGCTTTTTTAAAATTCTTTTCTTTTTAATTTCCATTTGTGATTTTATAACTCATGTAAGTGAAAATGGTAAGCAGCAAAGTATCAGGGTTTCAGATTGCATTCAGGAGCAGCTTAGCAGACTTCGTGACCAGACAATAGAGCAAGCTGGTGAAGTCAGTGTAGCCAAGTCCTGCAGTTAAAACTGCAGAGCTGGGAATCTGGAAGTCTCACTCATTAATTTAATTGCAGCATATTAAGAAATGAAGAGGGTAAGAGGACAGACACAGAAACACACATCTGAGCTTAAAAAAAAAATGGAGCTGCGTGTGCTGTTGGCCCTATTAATATGATTCAACATGGGCCAGCTTTCAGACCTATGAAGAGATCTTGTAAAATTAATGTGAGCAATATGCTGAAAAATAGAGGTATGGGACTCATAAGCAAGAGCTGGGAACTAAGTTTATGGCTGTCAGGATGGGCAGGACTGTGAAGTGGAGGGCTGTCAAGCATCATATGCACTTTAATTATCAAGTGCTTTTTTATGGCTGTTGGGGGCCTCTTCAACTTAGAACCATTATACAAGAACCATGTGCAAGAGTCTGTGGTGCAATGGGCTCTGCATTGTGCCTCATGCTGAAGGAGAGCTGGTGCTGAGGTTGGAGACCTACCCAGCCAAGGCTTCATTAAGTGACCCTGAAGTCAGCACAAGCATGTGTGATATAATGCAAAGGATTGTATGTTATATTTTTCTCCCTCGTTCCCTATCTTGCGTTCCCCTGTTTTCAGCTCAGTTCAGGCCTCAGGGATAATGGCAGGTGGGTCTGGACTGGACACCAGTGGCAACTTACACCATGCCTGTTGGCTACTGACTGAAATCAATTGCTCTACCTCAATTTCCAGCAACAAAGTATTTGGTCTTGAATCTACTTGGGACGTGGCACTTCTCCATTTTCCCACCTCATCAAATTTCCAAAAGCATCCCAAACTCACCCATGGCTTACCTCCATAGTAAGGGATGAACAGATTTATGGAAGCTCAAAACAGCACAAGTGGGATGATTTTCTATTTTTTTTTTTTTTTACTTCTTCCTTTGCCTTTGTATAGGAAATTTCTAGAAATGGCTTCTAATTGCAAGTGAGGAGCTAAGTCTTAGGGCCAAATAAGCACCTCTGCAGTTCCTCCCAGCCACAGTCTGCAGGAATTTAGGGAGCTGTCTAACCACAGTGATGATGCTTCTTCCCTACCTCAGGTGGCTGGTACCATTATAGGATTTCTTTTTTGAAACTTGGCCAAAAGCTCTTCTGAAAGCTTTCTATATGGAAAGTATGAAGAGGAGCAAGGATTTTAAATCCAACCCCTGAACCTTCTGTGGCCTGATGTGGGAGAACCCTATCATTCAGAAAGAGACGTGGACTCCCCATTAGCCATCTGGTATTGCACCTGACTTCTGGACCACTTGGAGAAATCCTTGCCAGAGAGTGTTGTCCCAGGTCTGAAAACGAGATCCCCTTTCCAAGCCAAGTGCTGTGCCCATCTGGGGTCACCAAACTGTGAATTCTTGTGGATGTTGTGGAGAAGCTGTGAGTCACAATTATAATTTCCTACAGCATCACCGTGTGTGAGTTACTGCTTGGGGCTGTATAGAAGCAAAGGCTGTGCCACCTCCAAGAACACACATGGTGAAATCAAGGGCTTATTCTCAGGTGACTGCATCTTCAAAGAAGCTGACTAAATTAAAAGTGCAGTGTCAGAATGTCTGAGTCCTTTGGAAGTCCAGCTCAGTCATGCTGTTTAGTATCTATGTACCTGTCACTTTGCTTTAGTTTCATCAAGTAAGGACAGGAGATGAAAACCAAGAAAAGAGCTCAAGTGACCCCATGTGGGATAAATGGAACACACTGACAGACTAGAGGCAAGGGCAAGCTTCCCTGACTACAGCAATATACAGCTGATGGATGTGATGAAACACACAAATGCTTCTGTCCTATGGTTTTCTGGTGGATGAAAGGGGATGAGAAGAGAGTTATTTCAGGCTTCTCTTTGTAAAGTCTTTCATAATGCAGATGGCTTCTGCATGGTCTTCAGTACCAGCAAAATAGGTTTTTCTTAGGCGCTTTAGAGAAAAGTATAAGAACATTTCAACATCAAAGTGATGACTAACACCATTTTCTTTCCTATATGCTGTTATTGATCCTCTTAATGGCCCTCATTTATTGACTTCCTTTTTGCTGTACCATTGACTCCTGTTATGAGTCTAGAGGTTATCTGGCTAAAGATGAATGTAGTTATACTTTTGTTGGCTTGTGTCTGTTGTTTTACGTCTTACAAACTGGGAATTTCCTACAAGAAAACCATCAAAGAAAATAATTCTATCCCACACTGCGATGGCGAGTCCTGAAGAGAAAAGTAGGCTGCCTCATTTTAGTACAGAACTGCAAGAGTTGATCTGGGGATGCCCAAAGACGTGCCAGGCTGCTCCAGAGGTAGAAGTCATTCAAATGCAAGAATGAAATGGGACATCAAGTTTCTATGAAATGGAGCTTAGATGCTGCAGTCAGCTCTTTGCCTGGCATCAGAAGTAACTACTGACAAAATCAATGTGATGTGCTGTGCAGGGAACTGTATATCACAGTATCCATTCAAATGCACTTCAATGCTGAGCATTTGAAGACTTAATGTTGTACAGCTTCTGTCAGGAGCAGAAATGGGGACACAGAGAATGTGAGTTGGATCTCTTCCTGGGACGTTGATTTGGATTGGAATACCAATAAAAGAGAAATGGTCTCCCAATGATGGAAGATTTTGTGTTGAAACAAAGCGTATGCAAGTATGTACACAACACATAGCAACTGATGGAAGATGATCAGATAAAAATGTTGATGTGAAGACCAGGTAAAAATCCAGTTTTGGGCCTAGTGATCTTACAGAAATGAAACACAATCACCCAGAGACTATTTTAAACAGTTATTTCATAAAAGCTTACCTTGCCTTGACCTTTTAAAACTTGCCATTGATGTAAAAATGTGGCAAGTTAATTAATTAGAACTCTCAATTCAAATTTCACTTTGGCAGTTTCAGGTAGGTCATCAGCATGACTTTAAGGACTACTGCAATATGTTGTAACACAAGCCTGGAGTTAATATGTAAATCTTTGTGATATAATATCCTACAATCTAATGTACATTGGCACTCATCAACTTCTGCCTGAAGGGATGGTTTAGTAGGCATTTGCTTAAGATCCTGAGGTTATCCTAGAGATAAGCACCAGTCATGAGTGGACCAAAGCTATCCTAAGATATTCAAGAAGCACACCCACTAAAGACTGCAGGTGTGCTCTGTCCATCTGTGCCTTGGCAGAATATAAAACTCAACATCACCTGAAGCTGACGTTGTTATAAGTGCTTCTTGGAAGGGCTGGCACATATGAGATCATTTTGGCTTTCCCTGCAAACACCTGTCATACAACGTGCACAATGAACTTGGACAGAGTTTTTAAATCTTGTGTAGTGCCAGGTGGAGAACAGACATAGTGATGTGCATGAGAAAGGTATTTTTCACTGTAGATGAGACTGTTAGACAAGAAAGAACTTTAATGTTGTCCTTCACTGAGAAGGTTTTTGCTCTGAACTTAAGTAAGTCCTGGAAATTAAAAAAATCATACTCTCCATACCCTTTTAAAAATAATAATAAAATATAGTTTAACTGAAGACATTTGAGCACTGATTTGGTACTGAGTATTAGCAATGTACTTCTGCACTGAATCCACTGCCTCTGTTGCATTGGACAAACTGGGAGTGTAGTTTCTCTTTTTTCAGAGGAGCATGGTTTTCCCTCTTGCTTTTGCTTGACTGGCTAACAGCTTAATTCAGAGTGAGCAAATCAGCTGAGACATAAGGACCTAAAGACATCAAAATAGAGATAAGTATCAGTGTTCACAAAAGTTTTTTTGTAAGAAGCAGTCTGTGGACATTCCCAGTGCTTCTGGTTACTGAAAGCCCTGTTTTGCAGACTTCAAGCCATGGCAATGCATTTGTTATTTGTTTCCTTGGCATCTAGCAGATTCCGGAATATCCTTTTGTTATTTTCTGTCTCTTGTTTCCTTTTGCCTCCCCAGGACCCTTGGGCAGGAGGGTCTACCCTCCTACAGGAGATCTCCACCCTCACTGTGGAGGGAAATAGAGGGGCTGAGGGAAACTTCTGGTGGAAATGAAATCCGAGCAATGACACACTGTGAGGAAGACATTGCATTGAATGGAGGCCAACAGAGTACTTGGTGCCCTTTTAGCACCCATCTGCAGCACTCCACTCACTTCTCTGCTTTTCCTCATGAAGAATCTGCTGCACAACAACCAAGGTAGGAGGAGAAGAGCCAGCCCTTAATCACATTGGAATAAAGGAAGATTACCACTGGGCTTTACTGAAAAGGTGGGGAAAGCCGAAGATACAGGGAAGGTAAAGACAGTAGAAGACATCAAGGTGCTGCCCCACAGAACAAGAGGCTCCTAAAGGTCCCAGTCCTTCAATAAGGAAAGGCTTAGTACTTGGCCAAAGGCTTCTAAAACCGTACATGTTTAGACTGAAATGGCCTAACAGCATGGCTCCTGTCTTCTCTGAAGTTAATGACGGTCCAGGGCATGCAGTGCCAGGTAGGACCAAGCCAGTGGTGTGTGCATCTTGGGGGAGAAAGGCTATTGCATTCTCCTTGGTACTGGGCAGTGAGTGATCTGCCCTGGGAGTTTGTGTGTGTGTTGTAAATACCAGTGATGGCAGTGGTGTCTGTACAAAGCCTCCAGGAGTGTGATCTCTGCTCAGACAAGAGACTAAGAACACACATTTGCCAAGTGATCGCAGGATATCCTGGGCCTTCCCTGATTTGTCTTTTGACATGATTTATGTCCTGTGTCTGAGCGGACAAAAAAGTTGTCGCACTATTTAATGGCTGTTTCTAATTTTGAATTTTTTTTTTTTTTGTCTGGGCTTTGTGAATAAGGCTTAGGCTCTTAGAGCTGAGCCTGAGCTCACAGCTCCTCTGCAGTGTTGCCCCACAGGCTTGACATAATGAGGAGCACTAAACCTAGATTTTGTTACCAAAGTGAAAATGCCTCTTGGTGCATGTGTACAACCACAATTTTTCCTCTGTATTCCGTTGTGAGAATGAAGTTGTGACTGCAGACTGACAGGTGATGTAGTACCACTGGACTGCTGTCTGTGTGCAGGTGTGAAGCTGTCACTCTGTTGCTGTGGTGTTGAGTCACACATTGCCATCAAGCTCCTCCTGTCTCACCACCATTCCTTTCCATGAAAGCATGAATGTGCTTCAAGACATACATGGTACAAAGAGGTGTGTGTGCATGTGTGCCATCCACTGCTCATGTGGTGCACAGCATCCTTTAAAAGGCAGGTCACACTTTAGAATTATTATTGAAAATCTTTAGTTTTAAGAAGTGATTAGAAGCATTATTTTGTATAAATGCAGCTTTATTCAGTAATTCACATTACTAAAAGTACTTACTTCCTTAAGACTCTACTTGTATTTTTAATTTATAGTAGCAGGTACAAAAGCAAACTGCCATTTTGTTGCATGGCCATTTCCAGTCCTCCAGTCTAATTTTTCTAGCCCAGTTTGGTCTATTGTTTACAGTACAAGGGAAGTGAACATGAGTGGATGAAGAAATGGGGGTGGGAGGGAATATGGAGGATGTCAGAATTCCCTTGTCCCAGGCTCAGCCCTTGACAGGACTTGGGAGGGGCAAGTAAAACTCCAGGAAGAATGGGTTAATGGCAGATGCTTTCATTTTCCAGCTTCAAACTGTGTTGTTATTTTTAAGTCCTTGGAAGAGATTAATTGGGTCAAAATAATTCAAAACCACACAATGTACTGATCTTTTGTTGGAGCCCTGAGAAGTAGCCCATGTGCCACATAAGTTGAAACAAATTAATTTTAGAGCTAGTCCATCTGCTTTGAGCTTCCTGACTTGAGAAATGAAGGATTTTAAGATGTCTTTCACGCTGGAGTGCTCTGAGACCTCATTTAGTAATGCTTTTAATACAGTTTTGGTCTTTAAATGAAAAGCTCAGTAGAAGGACAAGTGACTGCAAATAGTAAAGCACAATCATCTCTCATTTTAATAATCAGTGATTTTATATAAATGATAATAACAACCAGTTCATTCTGCCTTGTCTCTATGGGTATTTGGTTTCAGAGGAGAAGGCTGCAGCCTGACAAGCAATGCAGTGTCTGTTTACCATTTGGCGTCTTCACAGGGATTGGATGTGGCAGCATCTTGCAGTCATGACTGCTGCTTGAGCCAGCTAGGAGGTTAAATATTTCATTATGATGGTTATGATACTTGCATTGATCTCATGTGGATTTGTAATTAAAGGTATCACAAAACAAAACAACCCTCCCCCAAACAATTGTGTGTGTCTAAATCACTTCCGTATGTTTCTTGTTCCAAATTCTGTATGGATTTCTTTTTAATGTAACTCTTGGCATGACAGAAACGATGCTGGTTACACTGTTGGTATGGTGAGCCTAGATTGTTTTCAGTGACACCAAGTGTGTTGGGATGGACTGTGAATTACTTGTCAGTTCTTGACAAGTCAAAGCTTAATTGCTGATCAAATGTTTAAAATATGACTTGTATTAGCAATGGGTTTTGATATAAATTCTTTCTTGAGACCGTTAGGCAAGAAGCCAAAGAACTGGCAGTGCTGCAGCTCTGCTCAGCAGCTGCAGTTTGGAAGTCAGCTCCAGGCTTCTATTCTGGACTGAAATTCTCAAGTTTTTCAGATTTTTTTCTTCCATTTTGGTGGGAATTACTGAAAATAGCTTTAGGTCAATCTGAAATAGCTTCCTTCCTCTCCCTTCCTATTTTTCCTGGCCAGTTTATGAGCCAACCAATCAGTTATTATGCAGTTCTCTCTATTATGTTCTGTATAAATCCATAGTTCCTACCAGATTGTTCTCCATCACTCCACCTTCTTTCAGCAGTCATGGGCAAATGGTCATTGAATCCAAATATTTATTGTGAATATTTCTGCAAAAAAGCAGACTTTTACCTGTGCAACCATAGAAGATGAGAAAGTAAACCAAAACAGAAATTTTTATTGAATTCAGTTCCAAACATATTATATTTTTACAGATGAATCTATCTTTACTTCCTGTTTTTGTGGAGACTATCAGCCCATCAATACCATTCTTCTCTTCTTCTGACTTGTACATGCCTCTCTTGACAACGTAGAGTGCAAACCTATTAACCACACTCCACCGAAGTACTGTTAATCCAATAGATAGGTCACTGCTGAGTCTGGGAAAGAGGAGGAGAAAGAGAGGTTTACTGTGTGAAGAGATCACCAGCATTCTCTAGGAGCCCACTGGTGATGTTTTCTACTCCATCAGCACACCGAGGTCGAACTTTCCTTCTGCAGCTGTGGGTGAAAAAAATAGATAGCAGTTAATCCAGGATTAATGCTATCAAATTCCCTTAACATGGAGTTATGCATTCAGGATAGATGTTCCCAGGGCAGCCCAACAAATAGGTCATTTATCTATATTAGTACAGCCATTCAAAGGCTCTTCAGGCTTCTTGTTCAGGACCTTTTGCTTACCCTAAAAGCAGGATGTGAAATCTTCTAGTTCCAGTGGCTGGCAAAGGAGACTGACCTATGGTCTCTGTAAGCTCCCACTGCTGTGCTCAGCTTCTCAGCAGATTCCCAGAAGTAGCTGTTTGAAGGTGTGCACCGTAGAACTTGGTGCTTTGTGGCCAACAGGGCCTTTCTCCAGAGCAAATTCCTTTCTCCTTTTCCTGGCTAGATGTTCCCCTGAGCTCATTTCTTTACCTGTACTGTCATTGCCTGGACTTTGTCTTCAAGTTAATCTCATCAGTTAATGATTATATCAAGTTTGAAAAGCCCAAGTGCTACAATTCATCAATTCATTATTATTTCTTTTGTTTTCTCCCTGACACTGTCTCCAAGTTCAGATCACAGGATCTCTCTGTGTAGCCACATCTCCCTCTGTAGCTTATTGTCTTGCATCCAAACAACTGGTCCCTGTTTTCAGCTCAGCTGCTGCCTGTTTAACTCCTGTGTTGCTGGAAATATATGATGGAACCAGGGAGAATTAAACACTGGTAATTCCTTCATATCATAATTACAGAACTGGCTTTGCGGGTGTTTGTAAAAGGCACTGGATACACGTCTGGTCCATTCCTGCGCTGTATGTGAGCGTGTAGCACAGTGTTACCTTCTGGTAAGTAAAATCTCTCTCTTTCCTTCTTTCCTACCTGTCAGTTGGATACAGACCCCTGCCTCCCCCAGGGTCCTTCATGTTTTCTCACCAGAAAATCAGAAAAAGCAAGAACACGCCAAACATAGATGAGTTTTGGGAATGTGAAGTTGTGCTAGATACTTCTGTGGAGCTTGTGTGAGTTGTTAAAGGAGAATTTTGCTTTTGCAGTTTCATTTTCCCACACCCCAAGTTACCCATAATTAGGGTAATTTTTTACACAAGTTTTTACTCTTCTGGTGTAAAGGCTGCATCAGACAAATACCAGGTCATTGCTCCAGAGCATGGGGTTTGGAGTTGTTTGTGCAAGGATCTTGTAAGCATAAAATCACAAACAACAGCTTCTGCTTTGGAAACAGTCCAACCATTTTGCTGAAAAAACCCATAAAAACAATTTAGGCAAAGCCATCAGGGTTAATTCAAACCAAGTGGTTACAGTCTGGGAAAAAAACAAACAAACAAGCACCATGGGAGCAGGAAGCTCTTAGTACCAGGCTTCACCATATGAAAGAAATTGGTTATTCTGGAGTGCCTGAAAACATCCAGCAGTCCATTTAAGGACAGAAAGGCAGCAAAGCCCCCACTCTTTTGTGGTAGTTTTGCTTCCTGAAGGACAGATCTATTTCTGACTGTGATGAGTTCAACTAAACTGCTCCCATGTGGTATCCAATGTAATGCTTTTAGTGGGTGCAAATCAGTCTGCAGCTGGCCAGATTTTCTTTCCTGTGTTCCTTGTGGCTGGCACCGGTGACACTTCATGTTAAGGGGGAAGACCCAGTGAAGCATAGCATGGCATTGCTTGTTTTCCTCATCTCTTAATTTTCCAGGCTGATAAATGTGGTAGATAAGATGCACACAACAATTACTATTAAGGTTTGCAGCTGGAGCAGCTTAGCAACAGAATTTCCCTGCAACCATGAGGACTCAAATCAGTCATGAAATCCCAAGGCAGCCTCTGTGTTGGTCTTTGTGGCAGCACAGGACACTTTGGGGGAGTGCTCCTCCCTGGTACTGCTGTGTCCTGGGTTGATCCCTCTCCAAATGCAAGTTTACCAGCAGAGCTCTCAGCTCTCAGACCCCCAACCAACACCTGTGGATCTTGCAACCTGCAGGGACATGTCTCAGGGTACTCTTGATGTATCCAGCAGCCTGCACTTCTTCTGTCATCTTTTTTCTTCCACGTCAGACATTTCCTTTTTTCTGACCATCACATATTGTGCTTCTCTCCAATCTATTGAATTTTTCCATTTCACTTTCCCCTCTTTGTTCTTCTCCATTCCCAGATCCTGCTTACACTTGTTTGTTGTCCTACAGAGGAAGACAACACAGGACAAAAGGGCCATTAAACTGTGAAATTAGCTGTCAAAATTAACCAAGTTAACCAAGCTGTGAACTCACCAGGTTTCAGAAGATAATGAAACACTTTGAATATGATGCTTGGATAGCTTGGGGGAGAACAGTGGCTTTATGGAGGCTTTTGACTTTATTTCAGGTAGTGAAATTAGCTCTCACCTGTCGCTTTTCCATTCCCAGCAACTCCTACCTCTGACTTCATTCTCAAACTTTCCTGTTTCACCCATGCTGTTTGCTGAGTTGCTTTGGCTGGGGACAGGACCTGTTTGTATTAGCACAGGTTGGACAAGTTTTGGTTTTTTTTCCAGGACATATGCCAGTTGTGACAGGATTCTCTAACCCCTTGAGTTAAAAATCAAGAGTTAGTGAACACAGTGGCCTTATCCCAGCCCCAGACCCTTCTGCACACATCGCACTTCAGTGAAACAGTCTCTTGTCAGAGCAGCCATCCAGCCTGCCCATGTTTCTCTTCCACAAACTTCACTTGTGGTCTTTTTCCATGCTCAGGGGCACAGCAAGACCTTCTCCAGCAGAACTGCTGCCCTGCTGAATCCAATCACACCTGTAGCTCAGAAATTCAAACTTCTGCTTTAATGAAAAATTTGAGGTGGTTTCTGGTGGGGAAAAAAAAAGCTCACTGTAGCTGTTCCTTTTGGCTCAGTGACCTTTTTATCCCCTAAGTGCTGTCTTGAACCTGAAGCACCTCCAGCATTTAGGAGAGTGCCAGAAGCCACAAGAAAATGCAGTGTGAGCCCTGAAAACAACAGGAAAACAGATCGGACTGTTCTTAAAAGACTGACCAAAACATCCTGGTGAGCCATGAAAGCACTAATGAGTCACACCCCAGGATGGGCTAAACAGTAATAGAATAAAGCTGCTTCTTTCAGTTCCCTGCTGGGATGAAAAAGTTGATTCTTCATTACTGACTTGGTTTTTTTCCCTCTTCAGTGAGTTACTAGCTGTAATTTATGATTAAATAATTCCTTTGGGAAATTATTCCTCATGGGGAAAGAATTATAGAAAGGAAAAGAGATTTCCTCCGCCTTCCCCATTCGTCAGACCAATGAGAATAGCATTCAGAAAATTCTGATATCATGAGACAGCCTAGCCTTTTCTCCCAGTTTTGTTTGGCTGATTATTCTGAAAATAATGGATTGAGTGGCATCCTTGAGTCTTTCCCTCTAAACATTAGCAAAAAGAAAGTTGTTTTACTATGGAAAACAGCTTACGTTCAGTGGCGATCTCTTGTCTTTGGCAAAAAGGATTCTGCCACAATTTTTTCAGAAGGCAGCCTTTAATTGTTTATGATAAACAGTTTAACAGAGGACAACTCTGTTTAAATGAAATTCTGACAAAAATGTCCAGCTTCTGTGACCTGAATTCAGTGCTGTCTGTGCCTTATCGAGGCATATGGATGGATAAGCCTTGGCCAGAGTAAAGGATTGTGATTTTGGAGCAAAATGTGCCAAAAATGAGGTCAAGACAGAGTTCTGGCACCCACAGTCATGGTCTTCTACATTTCAAGAAGTGCTGAGAGGAACTTGTTTGTTCCTAACGCAGTTGTGACTGTTTGTGATGATGTGTATATATATGGAGGGCAGAGGTAAAGCTGGAAGGGTGAGTATTTTTCCAAAGAGCATTTAGAAAAAACATGCAGCAACAACCATAACCCTGCTGGAACTGAAGCTCCTTGGTGTGTAGGAATGTATTTGTGACTTTTGTTGACATGTTCAGTAATTTGTACCTGTAAGATAAATTAGATACCTTCCTCCACCATCCAGTGTTATGGGAAGCTGTTTTGCTGAGCCAATGCAGAGAATGGAAACTTGGCTAACTTCAGGTCCAAGGGACCAGCCTAAATGTCTGATTAGTGATCCTGCAACTGGCATGTTTTTTATAGTATTAGGGAAGATGAATGATGGCTGTGTTTGGGCAAATTGTTTCCATAATTTAAGAGAGAGAAAATCACCTCATTGCTGATCCAAACTTTGTCATAAGCAATTTGAAAGTCTTCTGTGGTTTCAGCTGAAAAGCATTTGGGATCAAGGAGAAAATGCATGTTGATGCACATTGGATTTTTGTGAGCATCTGCTTGAAAAGGCAGTGGTTCATGGTCATCCTGACCCCATGGGGTCACCTAATAAAACAGTTCACAGTTTATTGGCAAGTTTGGCACAAGTTCAATCATTCTTTTCTGGCTCATTTTTTTATATAAAAAAAAATTACAATATAATTACATGCACAGCAATAGTTCAGTCTAAGAGACTTTTTGAATGCCATTAGGAGACATATCATATCCAAATGCTGCCAATTTTAACTAAAACTTCAGAAGCCTGAGCCAAATGGAGAGACACAATTTTTCCTTCCTTCCTCCTTCTATTTTTCACTCTTTTCCTCATCACTGCAACTAAAAATAATGTGCCCTGCTTGCCTCATTTGCTAACTAAAACATGTATACCTGCTTGTTAAACTGTAATTTTAGCTTCACTTTGATTGATAGCTTGAGTAGGAAAGGTTTGAATTTTTGTCTTGTACAGACACATTCAAATTGCATGGCAAGGCTGTTAAACGCTTTATAGCAGACTGGAGCTTCCCCAGCAACTGAAAAAAGTTTAAATGGATTTAATGAATTTGGGGTTCATTCTCTTTTTTCCCAGTTTTTTAGTGAGGGCTTTAATAAAGCTGTGGCTGTTTTGGAATGAGGAGTGCATACCTTCTGAGTGAAGCGTAGCCAGAGCTGCAGCTGCAGCTTTCTTTCTATATGTGTTGCTCAATAGACTTGTGGGAACTGATGGAGCAGACTGCCGGGACTGCCAGGTGGGATGGCTCTGCTGTTGTTACTGGCTTGAGCCCAGTTTAATACCTCCTAGCTGAATGGAGGAGAGATGTTGAAGAGGTGTTACTAGGAAAACGTTGCTTTAAAATGGGAGCCCTAAAACCCAATGATTATGTTAATGTTTGTTCTAATTGTACATTCTGGAGCATCACGTTAATACCCAAGGAGGCAGAGACTTTCTATTTTTAATGGCTTCCTGCCCACTTGCAGCCTATGGGTCAAGTGCTTTGCCTGTCTGCCAGTCCATAAAGGGTTTGGATACTTTGCCAATCACATGCACCTACTGTGTGCTGTGGGCTGGTGTACCAGGCACGGAAAGGACTTCTGTGACATCTAATGAAGTACTAATAGTGCTGTGACAGATGGTGTTTCTTCTTTGGTAGAAGTGGCAGGAATGATTTTTGAACCAGAGTTGCCTTGAGTCCAGTTCAGCCTGGATAGGTGTGGGCAACTGCTTAGGTTCCTTTCTAAGATTAGAAAACAGCAGAGAGAGAAGGGGATAAAAGGCAATAGCCAAGTGGTCAGAACTGAGTCTGAAGCCAGTATTCACTTACTGCTGTTTCTGAATCACTAATTGTCCTGGTTTAGGGCACGAATGCAGAGCAGCAGTGGCAGTACAAAATGGCCTTACTGGGTCAGGGTAATGCCCTGTAGGTGACTGTGGCTGGTACTGAATGCCTGAAGAAGGTGCATCTACAGACATTCTTTTCAGCAGAGACTCGTTCCTCAGTGTCCACCATGACCCAGCAAACAATGGATCTGCCATCCATCCATCTATTTAATTTCAGGAACACAGTGTAAACTTCTCACCACCACCACATTTTGTGGACAATGAGGACTAGAACTAATCCTATTCCATTAGTCAGATACAGGAATGAGTTGTATATTTTTATAGTTGATTGGATGAAAAATTTTCTTTGGCTTTTTTTTTAGATTTGCAGACAGAAACTGTTACCAGATGCTCAGTGTTTGTTTTACCAAAGGGATGTTTTTTTAAAAAATCAGCTTCTCCATTAGAGGCAAACTTTTACCCAGACCTGCTGATGAGAAATATCAATCCACTTGAGATAAAATTACCTAGGAGATTGTAACCTCTTGTTAGCAATGTGGGTAGTAATATCTTCAGATCTTAAAACCAGATTTGGAACAGAATATCTGTCTAAGCCTCATACTGTGAAAAACAATTTTTAAAATGAAAAGAAGTCTGAATGGCTTTCACTGAACTGATACAGTTGAACAAGAGGGAGCATCTCTCTGTTAGAAAAACTAATTTGTTGCATCCTTTTTTTGTATTTGGTTGGGCTTTGTCCTTTTTCAGTATGCTGGGTTTTTTCTCTTTCAGTACATTTTGGTCCTCTCCAGCTGAACAGCTGATGTATCCTTGAGTGTGTCTTTAAATGCAACAATCATGCAAGTAAAGAAATCCTGGTTATAAGTGGGTGAAATCACAAGTCAGTTCATTTCCCTACCCCCACTTCTTTGTAATCAGAAGATAAAGTCACTCCAGAAAATGCAGAGGAGGCTCTGCTATCCATGGCATGTCGTGCCTACAGTTAGCACACATTTTAAATCACAGTTCTAGAGTTTATTTATACAGCTAAATGTCATATGTTTAAAAATAATGAGTTTATTCAGAAAGAAATATTCTCCTCTGAGTGATTAATTAATGAAGGGAGACTCATTCCCAGAGTAACAGCCAGCTAGAACTATTCCAGGCCTTCTCTTGAAGTCAATTACCTGTTGGAAAATCTGTTCAATCCACCAAGTTGGTCCAAGTTCAACAGCTTGAAATAATGAATGGTATATAGAAAGAAACAGTAAATTTTTCCTAATTGCTTGTGCATCTCACTGTAACGTGCCAGTCACATTCAAAGACAACAAACTGTTTTGGGAGTTTAAAGATAAAAATAATAGGGTTTAGACAAACAGTGGCTTAGTTGGCTTTTTCCTGGTGAAACAGTTTGGTTTTTCCTAGTATGTATGAGCCTTCCTGAGAAAACAAGTGACAGTGATGTTCTTAAAATGGTTATGCCATGGAGCACTATCACAAAATTGCAATTGCTGCTCTTCAAAATCCTCATCTTGGCTTGCAGGCAGCTGCAAAGCAGTCAGGCTCACCTGGATGCCCTGGTCTCCCAGGAAAGCTTCCTTATTGCTTTTTTCCTGATCTTTCAGCTAATACATTTGTGTGGACCCCAAATGAGCAGGATCACATGAACTATAGCTACAGTGAACTGCTTTTCTGGATGGTGACTACAGCTTAATATCGCTCCCAATTCAAGTTTGCTCTTTGGCCCCAGCTCTCAGAGTTTCATAATGGAATAATGGAGATATAAAAACATATTTCACAGTGAAACTTGGCAAAGTGACAGCCAAGAAATTATTTTCCCTAGTAATTTTAAATGCATCAACACAGTCAGTGTTAAAATACTCTAAGAAACAGAAGATGGGGGAATAACAGCATTTTAAAAGGTTGATGTCTCATGTTGATGTTCATGGGGAGATGACATTTGTCTTTTGTTCATGAAAAGATCTCAGATCTAATAATTTCAAAATATTAATGGCATACTACATAAACAGCAAATTAATATATTGACTAAATATATTGACTAAAGCGGGGACTGATCTTTTCCAGTGGATTCCTAACATGTCTAGTAAAAAGAAGAAATCTAGTTGAAAGAATTTATGCAGTTGACAGACCAGAAGAGCTCTTGGTGGAGATGCTCTTGTCTTGCAGTAAGCACCAAGGGAGACAATGCCATGCAGATCTCTGTGATTTCTGGTGCTCTGTTCTATTGTCTCCTAGACTTATACCTGATAAGAAACAAAAATTCCAAGAGATGGCAAAGACCTCCTTCTGTTTCAGCTGCCCAGTTCTTTGATATTTTTCGAAAGATGATTTCTCAGGCAGATATTACTTAGTTTTCAGTCATATAATTCTTAAAATATGCAAGAAATATTCTTCCCTAGTGAAGACCATCAATGAAAAGAAAAACGACTACAGAACACACTTGAATATGCAACTAATTATTTTAAACTGCTTTTCCAGGAGGACTGTGCTTTTAATAATAGCCCGCTTTTGTAGAGCATCTCTCAGATGCAGACTTGAAAACGTGGTAGGCAAATTGTCTCAACACGTCTATGGGCTAGGTAAGTACTATTAATCCCTTTTTACAGATGGAGAAAGCTGAACATCAGAGAGCCAAGAATATTGCTTTCCAGCTTTGGTGTTACAAAAGGACTGTCAGAGCGAAGAGTATTGTGTTAAATTCCACCCACTAGGTCCAATTTAGCCTTTTGCCTTTCCAGCAGAGGAGTCTGTTACAACCCCATCTTTTCAAGTCACAGGTTATAAGGTAGGGATGGGTTGTTCATTTCTGACTCATACAACATGTATCTGAAGTTAACCAAAACTTCTAAGTTAAAGGTTTCATAAATATGTCAGAATGTATGTAGTCCCTCCTAAAGTTTCTCAGCCTGAGACTGTATAACCCACCACCATGTTGCTTGTGTTCACAGTGTGGGTAAACCCCCCAAGAATGTATGGTCCTACTAATGTTAGTAGTGTTTTTTATGTATCATGGACAACCTGGGTATGGATTACTGGGTGCATTTAATCAGCAACCTTACTTCATGCATTTTCTCCAACAGATACTAAAAAAAGGCCAAAGACTAACAAGAAAGTTAAGTTCATGGTGAACAGAGAAACCTGAAAACACAGCAGTCTGTGAAGGTTAAAAGTCTGAAAGGAATTTTCAGACCTCAGAATAAGTGTTTTTTCTACATGGAAGAGGATATATTTTGAGGCAGACTTGCTTAGTGGGATGGAGATATACTTTGATTAACATTTCTTTGATCCTCTCTTGCTGAAAATGAAAAAAGACTGTTGTTTTGGACACCTTAGGCTCCGGTAAGGATGCACACAGATGGATTGGGTTGGAGTGGACTGTCTGGTGCAAGGGCTGTCTACAGCTTCAAGTTGTGTTTTGTGTAAATCCAGCCAGACTGCAAGGCCTGTCCCTCTCTTCTGTCCCACAGGTACGTTGGGTGCTCTGTTAATGCCTATCAGGATAAAACCAGCCTGTTTTTCACAGTATTTATGAGAGTTTCTGTGTGGCCTTGGAGCTGCAGGCTTGCTCACCAGTGGCAGCAGCCATTGATAAGAGGAGCCTGCCCTGGCACGGGGAGGGTTGAGCCTTTCTGTTTGGCAGAAGCACCTCTGAAACAAGAGCTGATGGAAGTGCTGCCAGTGCACTGGCAAAGGGCAGGAGCAGGGAGGTGCACATGCAAGGCACTGGATCATGCTGTTGTTTCCAGCTTGGTGCTGCCTCCAGGGTGCTGCCAGGTGCCCTGAAGCAGCCAGAGCTTGTGGGAAATACCCCTGACCCTTGCAACAAGCATATTGCAGTGGCAGTATTTAATCTCACCTGAGCAGAAGGCAGTGCTTTCTCAGGCTTGTCTGGAGCCATGGAAAAAAATTCCTATAGGACCTCAGCCCTTTCTTGGACTAATATACTACTTGTATGCAAAGATTTGCTTTTGACCATGCTAACACAAACCACACCACACATCAAGGGTGTTCATGTAATAATTGCTCTACTTACAGCCAGTCCAGGGGTAAGGTGCTTACCATGTGGAATGCTACCCAATACCATGCATGGTTTGGGTAAGCTGTAAGGATGTAAGGAGGGTGGTTTAGACCTAACAAATGACATGTCATTGAAAGCACAGAGTAGTTATGTGGAAAGGAAAGGGGCTGGAAATGTCACACCTTCTTTCAGCAGCCTGTGAGACCCAGTTTTAGGGCCAGCAGAAAAGGGGAAAATCGCAGCAGGTTTTATAAAGAGCTTATGCTTCAGAGTTCAAAGCTTTTTAAAAAGCAAAGTAATGCAGGTGACAACAGTGCGGTTTTCTGAAGGGATCTGATTTTGGAAATAGACCAGTTGAGAATATTTGAAAATCCCACTGCTTGTCTTATTGGTGTACTTTTGGATACCCACAATCTCCCTGACTGAAACTGAGAAGTTTTGTGAAGTTTGCATAGCCCAGAAGAGCTGCATGCACAGTTGGCTACAGGAGAGCTCACAGTGGGGTATATTCTTCCTCTGGCTGATGGGGTGGGTGGTGGGACCTTCTAATCCTGGCCCATGAGGATGTGTGGGCTTTAGCAAGCCCCATACAAAAGAAAAAGTGGGATGAAAAGCATTCATTAAAAACTTCAACACTGGTAAAGGTACAGAGAGTAGTAAAAACATTGTCTGGTACAGGGATAGACAAAGGTGAAAAGAGCTGTCCTGTGTATTTCGTGTATCCAAAATTTTTGAGTTAAAACTAAAAAATAAACAGAAAAAGTGGAAATAGTCAGAGTTGCCAAGAGAAAGAAACAAGATATCTGTTCATGTATTCTGTGGACTGTCTCCCCACTTTCACACTAATACCACAGCCCATGTGCAGCTGTGGGAAAGAAAGAGTTGAAAAGGATGAGAATGTCTTTAAATACCTTCAACAATTATGTTGCAATGAGGGGTAAAATGAAGGAAAAAGACAAGACCCCCTTCTTTCCCTCATCTGTCTTTTTTTATTATTATTCCTCATTTAACATACACTAATGAAAAGTTGAGAATAGTTACTCTCTGGAGTCAGGTTTTACCTTCAGGATACTTAGTAGATCTTAGTCCTTGTATAAAATTGGTTATACTAATAATTATTGTCTTCCCCCACACGTCACTCTTTATCTTAACAGAAGAATGAAGTGTGGGCAACAGGACATGGCAGTTTTGAGTGTTTGTTCCCCAATATTAGATGCCTAGAAAAGTAAGCTCAACATGTTTCAAGTTAGTGAGAGCAGTTGCATTGTCTTCAGGGCTCACTGGAGGACCTCTTAAGGAGGCAAAGAAAGAGGAAATTGATTTTGAGATTGTTGTCTCTTTCATGACTTGTTTAGGTCTCTCTAACACTTTTTGGGAGCTGTGTAGTACCATCCAAAGTATGGTAATATAAAAGCACTAAAAATACAGGAGCTCATTAATCCTGCCAGGAGAAAATAAAAGAATTGGCAAAGTCTATGATAGGCAGAAACAGACAAATCAAATGCCACCTCTGTGAAGATAAATGTGCTGCAATCACCAAGAGCCTATGATATTGTGACCTTTAAAAAACATATGTTTCATAAATGGAAAAATGAACTGAAGAAGCTGCTGGTGAAGCTGTTGAGAAGCTGGACTGTTTGTTATCCACTAACATCACACAGGGTTTGCCAGCTGAGGCAAGAGGCAGAGCTGACAGGGCCCCCATGATTTCCATTTCATACAAACCTGCACCAAAGCTGGTAGCCATGGGGAATGCCTACTGTAGGACATGAATTTTTGGTACTTGTCAGATTTTTTTTACAATATTACAATTGTCTTTGGTGCCAGCTCCAACCATCAGCAGTAGGTCCAGTCACAGCACTGATATTTGCCACTGCAAGGTATGGAACTGTGTGGAAACGCCCAACCAGGGAAACAGAGCTGTCCTGGTGGAAAATGGGCAGAAGGAGAGGAGAGCAGACCATCAGCCTTTGAGGTGGGGAGAGTTGTTTTAAGCAGATACATCTCACTAAAGCTGGGAGCAAGAGAAATGAGACAAAGTGCAGATGGCAGGTTCTGGGCGAGTGGGAAATGTGCAGTGTGGCACTGTGCAATACTGAGTGTGTGGATTCACCATGCCTGCCTGCAGGGCCCAGGGCTTTTCCTGCAGGAGCAGGGATCAGGAGCACAGCAGCTGCAATGCTGCTCTGACAAGCCATGATAAATGCCAGCTTTGTTAGTGTGTGTGGCAAGTTACCAGGAGCTCAGCGAATTCCTGCGCTTGGAGAGCCTCGCACTGGGAAGAAAATATGAGCTGTGAAGTAATAATGATAATAACAGGATTCAATGAGGCAGATGTAATCCACATTTCTTCAGCTGATCCTGGCTTGCAGCACCAAGTCTGCTTGACGAAATTGTATTCACAGGGATCTTTTCAGTAGCTGGTTTCAACAACTGAGCTATGGTGGGGCTCAGGCTGGTCTAGAGCTGAAATAGAGAAATTTTGTCTTGGAAGTCATATTTACAGAGTACTTAAATGAGGCAAGTAACTTGAAATATTGTCCAAAAGAATTAGTAGTTTGAGGAGAGGTTTCCCACTCATTTTTAACGCTGCTGAGTTCATTTTTGCTCTTTTACTGTCAAAAAGCCTTGGTAGTGCTGAGCTCCATGCAAATATGTATTTGTAGCAAGCACATAGGAGCCTATGTGTAGCAAGCACATAGGAGAATAGCAAATATTGACCCTCTTCTGTGTCAACAAAAAAGGAGGTGCAAAACTGGCCATGGGCAGATCAAATTTCATTTTCAAAATCAACATTTGGTGTATTCTTTCTGCTTTCAGCACAACTTGATACATTGATGCTAAGAGGCTGAAATCCCTCCTGCTGCAGTTTGCCTCTGTGTGAGACATCAGTGACAAGTCAAATTTTCTGGCATGCTCAGGATCCTGACAGGCACCATACACATTTCTTTTTCTGACCCACAATGCTATCTCTCAGGCTATCTCCTGCAACTCAGCTGAGACACACTCCTGTACCCTTTGGATACCCTGGAAAACACCCTGCAGGACTTGGGCACTTCTGAAGGTGAGCTTTCACATCTAGAGTTTTCAGACTACAGTTCACTATCCTTTTTGGACAAGAAATGTCTGCTATCTGTGGTGAAAATCACTGTTATTTCAGTTAGACTAAAGTAAAACATAAGAAGAAGTAGTTATTTACAGCATGCACAGTGGGAAAATCAGTCACAGTTAAATGAGTCTTAAATGGGAAAAAAACAGCACACATGCTTGGACCTTTGAGAATTCATCTTCTTGTGCTAACTGGCTGGTGCTCTCCTGACTCATCCCTTGCTGGGGGCTTTGCTTTCCTTCCTTAACTGTAGCCACAGGTCTCTAACAATTTGTCCTGGCATTGACTGTCACCACAAAGACCATTCCTACCCACTTTCTGTGCCTATCCACAGAGTCCTGCCCTTCCGCCTCCTCCTCCCTGGTGGCCTTGGACATGCTGTGGGGTCATGTACTGGTGGGAGATAGACCACCCATCCATGTTGAGACATACCTTTACTTTTCATTGTTGTGAGTTTATCTTTCACTGGATCACTTCTTTCACCCTGTGGAATGTGAAGCTGCAGGAATACTTGGGGCAATACCAGCAAAGGGCAGCTGTGGGGTAGGAATGGGAGGTGTCTACTGGGCTGGGGTGGTTTAAGGTCTCTATGAAATTGTGGCTTCACTGTCTTTCTGCCTGAGGCTTCTCCATGTTTGAAGCCAAATATTTGGTGTCAGTCTATCAGCAGAGATATTTGATACAGTTGTCTAAATGAGCTAGATGTGTGTAATCCCCGACTGCCTCTTGATGGAGAAAAGATGTGACCGTGATTAGCCACTTTGGGACAGCGTTCATTTGGAGCAAGATGGATATGATGTGATAGTTGGAAATCTCAGAGGTGTGGGAACAAGGTTCAAACTAAATGTGGGGCTTGAACTCACTCCCTAACCTCAGAGACCTTCCCCTCCAAATAAATCTGAAGCCCATCAGCAGCTACTACACATAAAAGCTTGCAGTTTTTCTCCTGTCTGCTGGGCAGCAGATGTACAAACATGGGCACCAAATCCCTGAAAGACACAAGCTACACTTCAGCACGTTTTATTTAATTGGCAGTCACTGACCATCACACCTTCCTTCACTTTGTTTTCCTACTGGACAAAAGCACTGCATTGTTTTTTACTATGTAACTATAAAAGGTGAAGGCAGGTTATTTTTCTACATCATCTTTTCAAGGGTAGCTGAAGCCACATGGGTTCCTAAAACTTGTTCTAGGGAAAATGTTGTAAATCTGTTTTAGTTTTTTGTCATCTAGATACTACCCACCAACATCATAGTCAAGATTTGCCAGTGAAGCCTAGAAGACTAGATGTGGTTCAAATGTGAAAATATGGGTACTTTGAACCTGAAAGACAAAAAAATACGAAGAGTAGTGTGAAGATGCCAATTTCCTCTAATTTCACTTAAAGTAATTGAAGAACATGTGAAATGGAAGAAGAGGTTTCAAGAGAACCAGTTGCACCTGGAAATATATTGCCTGGCAACCCAAGACTCAAGCCAGTTTAAGTGGCATAAGAATGCTGCTGTATGAAAGAAATACTAAAAAGAAAATGGGGAAAGTCACAGGAAATTAAATAAAAATTCTGGTGAAGCCACAGTCCATGTTGCTATAGCATAAAAATCTGAGACTTGAGTATTGAAAAAAAGCGCCCTTATTTTTTTCTTTCTTTGCAAAGGTTCAGGGAATGAGTGACTCAGCCTTATATAAGAAAAGTCTGGCTGGGGCATAATAAATGTGAGTCACAACAACAAATTTTCAGATTTTCCTTGGGACTCTTCCTTACAGGATCCTTGTATTGGGTGAAGGAAAGGGAGGGATGGGGAAAAAATTGCTTCAATATTCATATAGCTATGAATACAGATGAGATTATGCAACTGCAAGGAAATTACATTTGTCTCCCTTTGCATAAATGGATGGTAAGAACACTTACAAGGCAGTATTCACAGAAGAAGTAACGTGTAGGACTAGGGTAAAAAAAAGACCAGAAACACTATAGACATGAGGTTTGAAGGTAGGAGAGCTAGACAGGGAGTTTCATTGCTTCAGCCTTTTGGAAAAGCACCGACTCTGCAGCTGTTCAGTGTATGATGCAGAGATCAGGCATGTTGGGAGATGTTATTCCCCAGGTGAGCAGATACCTGCTGGGTAACCTTTGCATACTGCTGGAATAGCCACCTGTGCCTGAAAGCTTTCTAATGGTGGCTCTTAGTAAAACTAATGCTCCCAATCCTGGCATATCTTACAAGGTCAAGACAGATATTGAGTTTATATTGCTTTTGAGTCTTGTTTATCTATCTGACAGGTTTGTTAGGTGACAACCCCCTTGTTTGTGGGGAGTTTTTTGTTTGGGTTTTTTTGTTTGTTTGTTTGTTTGTTTGGTGTGTGTGGGGGGTGTGTTTTCTTTTTGTTGTTGTTGTTTCTTTTAGGGGGTGTTTTTTGGTTCTAGTGCTCTCTCAGATTTCCTTTCCTTTCCAGTCCCTACATTTAGGATTTGAGATACCTCTTTATGTTGGAAGGTAATTTTAAAAAATGGATTGGGCTACAGCTGAGCCATTATCTGAAGTTTGTAGGTAAAAAAAACCCCCAAAACCCAGCCCAAGAAGCAAAAAAAGAAGGTGGCATTTAGGGTCTCTCCTAACTGTCCAGCTGACACAAACCTGTAAGCCTTGAATCAGGAGATTCCCATTTATTTTAATGTGAAATGTATTTAATGAATTAATAGATGTTACTTTTATGTCTCAAAGTTGATGCCAAGTTTTACTTGTTTTCTGCTGAAAATCACAGTCTCCTAGGGCCAAATGACCAGTGCTGCTCTCCTTTCCTGCCTCACATATTAAACATGACAGCCTTGTTCTTCCAGGGGAGCTGACCACACCCATAATGAGCACTTCTCAGAATCAGTCCTGCTGGGACTCTGCACAAGTTAACCTCAAATTAAAATTCCTTGTCAGAAAACAACGCTGGAAAGGTAACACCAGATCAATCCATTATGAAGATAAATGCCTGGCAACAAAATTAGAGATTAGAGTCCAGCGGTGAACTGGAAAATACTGTTCAGAGGATCCTGGAGCATACTTGCACTTAATTTTCACTTGCTTTCTAACTCTGAAGAGCAAATGAAAATGTAACTGGTAAAACAAAGTTCCTAGAGAGAAACTCAAATTCCAGATGGCTGATGCCACCCAGGCACCAGCTGTGAGGAGGTAATAAACTCTGCTTTTAAAAAGAAATAGGAAGTGCCAAGCTGCTATTTCTGCAGTTGGGGCTTTTTTGTCTGCTGAATTCAGATGGTTTTGAGGGCCACACACGTCTAGGGGCTGCACAGTCCCTGGTATGAGTATCCTCATCCTGATTGCCATCAGACTATGTAGCATGTACTGAAAGAAATGTTATTTTGATAGGAGTAAAACTTTGTCAAACAATGCCAAGGAGTAGCCACAAGTCATTTGGACACTGGATACATTTTCCCTGGAGGCAAGAGCTCACAACACTTCAAGACAATCCATAGCAGTCTCTGCAGGGTGAGAGATTGTCTTATCCAAATTTTGCCTCATTTCAAACAACTGCAGTTGTTGCCTTTTTTTTATATTGACAAACTGTATTAACCATGATGTATAGGGGCATCCTATCCTTCAGATATTAGTTGACAAAGGGAAGGAGCAGGGAAGGGGAGGACTGGGGAGCAGGCAGGAGCTGTTTTCAAAGAAGCATCTGGCTGTGTCCTGAGGAGGTGCATGGGTAGGCAGGGAGGGAAAATGAACTGTATTGGCTGTGGCACAGAGGAGAGGAGGCAGCAGAAACTGAGAGCACAGCACAGAGGCTGCATGAATGGCTGTGATTTCAACATGTGGATTTTTCAAAGGCTGACTTGCTCAGAAGCAGCACCTTATTTCTGGACATCAGGCATCCTAAAGAGCCAGGCATTCAGGTCCCTCAGCTAATAAATGGTTTGGGATAGCCTTTAGACAGACATAATGGTCTGTTCCTCATGCTACTGAACTAGAAGGGGCTGCGTTTTGGTGCTGGATCTTCTGTGTTTTGGACCTGCACATCCAGGTCTGGAGACTGAGCCACACTCCCAGTGCCAGCCGTACACCCCTGTGCCAAGGCTGTTGCATCCTGAGCACTGTGTGCAAGTGCCTGGTGAAACAGGTGGTGAAGTAAGAGGAGAATGCAACAGCTAAGCTCACAGGCTCCTCTGCAGTTACACGTGAACTGGTCTCTCCCGTGTGTCAAGCACAGCTCAGCAGTAGGAAACAGATATCTCCAAGTTCCTGGATTTGCTAACATTGACTTGTACCAGACTATTCACATTAGAAAGGTATCACAGGCATAGGACAGGCTCTGAAAGGAGAACAGAGGAGATAAATGGGATTGTGAGGTTCCTCTGCTGCTGCTGCCGCTGTTGTCACAGAAATACAAACTAGCTACTGCTTGAAAGGACAGATTCCTGCCCCCGCAATGAGGTTGTACAGAGCCTGGAAAAAAGTGGGATTTTGAAGAATTACACATCGTATAGAGTAGAACTTGCCCTGTTGCTCTTTTTTTTTAAAAAAAGTTTTCTTTGTTGTTCCCTAAAAGAAATAATTCTAGTGTTTTTGACAGAAAACTGCCTTTCTATTTTGACTCTCTACTGTGAAGTGTAGAGATTTGTCCCCCTTGCCCTGCATCCATTTGCTGGGGTGTTTTTTGAAGGAAAGTTTTTAACTTTTGTTTTTCATTTGTAAGTCTCAGCCTATTAATTTAATTTCAATTAAATGTTTCAGACTGACCTGAAATAATGTCTGGTTTTCCTTTTTGCATTGTTTAGAAAAAATATTTTTGTTTAGTTCATCTTTGCCTTTGGTTGGAAACTTAAAGCTATCAGTATTTGCCAGCTTTAAGGGGAAATGAGCAATTATTCCTTAGCCAGTGGGTGAGATCTGTAACTGGCTTGGAGCATTATAGTCTTGGTGAAGTCAAAGGAATCAGTCTGATTTATACCAGATGGTTATCTGGACCTCCAAGGGCAATTAAATCAGTATCACAGATTAAATTTACCATAAGTAAAAGAAGACCTCTTTGCATTGCTAAGATTACATTTGTGGTTCCTCAGAGATAAATTTTGTCCAAGTCTCCACTACCAATGTTGTCACCTTCATGCTGCAGACTGTGCTTCAATCCAGCAATAAAATCTCAGGAGGTGTTTGTTGGAACACTACTTTAGCCTTTGGGCCCAAGATTTGCAGCAGTGTTTATGTGACCCTGGATTTTAAGTACTTTGCTATCATCTGTTCATTGTGAGTGTGTCAGAAACGAGTATGAAGATCAAAATGAATCAAAATGAATGGGAAGATAATTGTTTTGGTTGATTATGTTTTGGAGGGTGGACACAATAGGAAAGAAAAATAATTGGGCTTTGCCAAAGAAAGCTTATATAACAGGGATAATTTGTTTTGACATGGATAGGAACAAACTGTGGGGAAAGACTTCCTGAGGTACTGCATTTGCATAGGTGAGGAAACTTGCAGCTTGAAAAATGAAACCTGCGATTTATGAGAACAAGGGACTTCAAGTCAATATTTTGTTCCCCTCAGTTATTCAGTAATGACTTTGACAGTTCCTCTGAGTTTGAAGAGATGCAGGTTTTGGGGCTGGCAGAATGTAATGTACTAGCTGATTTCCAAAGCTGTCACTGATCTTTGATTTATATCTTCTGTATTTTCTTTTTTGGACTTGCTAGCAGCATCAAACTCTTGCCTGCCTTGGCTCTGAATGCAGCAGTCTCTCTCCAGGGTAATTCCAGGATGGCTTGTCCTACATCATCTCAAAGAGGCTGCAGCTCTCCTTCTGTCTTGCCCGGTTATGAGTGAGTTTTAAAACCAAAAAGGACATTAGAATTGTGTCTGAACCTTGCGCTGGGGCACATGTTGAGTTCCAAGCACTTTTCCTAAAATTACTTTAAATCTGTTTTTAGCAGATGAGGCATGAAATTTGTGTCACTCACCATTGCTAATGGTGAGGATGGTCCTTGTTTGTTTGAGTAGCATGAGCATTTCTTTCACTGTAGCATTCTGCCCTTCTTCTGGCTCTAAGTTAGCTATTTACATACTTGAAATTATTTAAAATTATAACCACGGTAGAAACAGTCTAGGATGTATAAATTGCTGTGAATTATTTCAAATTAGAGAAGAAAGTGAGGAATGATGACTCTCAGCTGTAGTATCAGCATGATTACCATATGTCTGTCTGAATTTCATGGACAAATCCCATCATAAACACAAAGTCCTGTGCTGTACCTGTGCTTCCTTATTGCTTTCCCTCCAAGGAGAACAGTAAAATCCTTTTTAGCAGGGTCACAGGGAAGCATCCTAGTGGTTTCAGTCATGCCTGAAACAGGTGCAAATCAAACTTGCCTCTCTTTCTTGGGCAAAAGGAACTAACTAGCATAGTTAGAGCACATAGCTCTATTTAGCTGACATAGAAAAGTGGGTGTATAGTTTTAGGGATGATTTTATTTAAACGTTTTGGAGCTGTATTTGTTAAAGTCAATGACAACTTTTTGAGTTGCACAGCAAAAGACAGAAGGATTTGGGGACATTTTGTCAATGCTGTTCCTGCACTGCTGGGACTTCCTTAATCCTAGGGAATCACAGATCCATAGATATCCTTCTCTGTGCTTTTTTTCTTTTTTTTTTTTTTTTCTTCCCCATTTCCTCATTTCTCTATGCTACCAATATACATTGTATAGCTTGAATAATGAGAGATTTTGCTAGGGCAGGGCGTGAAGGGCAGCTCTGTAGGCTTTGGGATTATTTAGCATGAAGCTGTTCTCAGGGCATGTTTTTAAAGAAAAAATGTTTTCCTCACAGGCCTGGTACATAAAGAATTTCTGGCTGGATCTGTAAGTTCCTGCAGGGAGATGTTGATCCTTTGTCTAATGTTTGTTTTACCTGCTTCCCACTGGAGCATATTGCTAGTACATGAGTAGATTGCTGTCATATGGTCCCAGACAAGTTGCTTCAGAGAGGAGTTCTATAGCTCCTTGACAGGGAAATTGTATTTATTTTTTGCTAATCACATGTATGCTTCTTGTAATTTGAGAGAGGTTACTTTATCTATGAAGCCACTGACAGAGGTAGTATTTTTTCACCAGCCAAGTTTTTCAACTATATTAACAATACCAAGGGAGCCAAATTTTCTCATATTCACTCTCTTTTCTTAGGTAAAGCACTTGCTCAAATAAAGGCAATACTGATGTGAATTTAGACTAACTGGGGAGTTTTTTCATAGTAAGTAAAATTTTGAGAACTAAATATGAGAAATGTAATATTACTATGCCTGTTTCTTCTTCCTTCCTTCAAAGCCAGCAAGAAGACTAAGATTAGGGAACACTGGGATGGAAAGCAGAAGTGGGGTTATTCACCCAGTGAATAACCTGGGTCTGTAGCACTAGCACAGATTGTATGCAACTAACCTTTGGTTGTAAATACTCCCATAATTCCTGAAGCCCAAATGGGGTCATAACCCTGAACATGGGAATGGCTGGACCAGTGCTCAGTGTCTGGGGAATGGAAGTGTCTCACTCCATCCTGGATCAACGCTTCCAGTGACTTGAAGATGACCTGACAGAAGTCACTGGGGCTTTTTTGCTAGGGTACTGACAGGGCTAGGAAACTTTCGCTGCTCTGCTCACAATGTTGCAAACCATAACTGGCCTGAGAAAGATCACAGTGTGGGTGAAGGTGCTGTTGCTGACACAGGAAGGCCTATGATTTCAGAAACTGATGCCCAACCCCGATTTGTGCTCAAGAGCATTCTCTGGAGTGTGTAGGAAAACCAACTCTTTTCTTCATCTTACTATTCTTCCAGCTTGTGTTATGGTCTCACCCTGTTAAGGGCAGAGTGTTCCCAGAGGACTGGTGTATCTGCCATACCTCCAGAAGGTAGCTCTAGCATGTAAAACAGCAAGAGTGACAAAAAGACAAGATACCCTCCATAAATGCCTGTGAAGTCTCTGGTGGGAGCAAGGTGATATTGGCTTGATACAAGTGCAGTATTTTGTTATGCTACTTCCCTGCCTCCTGGCTACCCAGGTCCCATGGGAAGCCGCAGCTGTCACTGCAGGTCCCTGAACACCTAGGCTGATCTTATTCCAATGATCAAGGGGAGCAAAAGAGCTTTTGAAGGTGTGCATCCTCTGGGCTCAAGGCTGCTGAGATCAGGGAAAATTGCAGTCATGGCAGGAAGACTGGATATTAATGTGTTTCAGAGGGGCTATCTTGTACAATTATGTTCTTACAGAAGTTTGGTCTAATTGGGCACTCTGCTGTGTGTGCCAGTTAACCTAAGGTTTGCTTCTCATGGAGCATGCTTGCTTGTGTAAGTTCCACTACCTTTCTGCTCTAAATGGCTAATTTCACAAAGGAAACCTTTTTAAGCATTAATAACATTTCTTGTGATGAGCTTGACAAATGAAGGAGCCCCTTAAATATCTGCCTTCCCAATATGGTGCAATGAGGGCATGACTTTGGGAGTTATTTAAAGTAATAGACTTTAGCTAAGAAGGGACTGAGATCTTCAGTACAATTCCTTTCCAGGTGACCTTTGCACAGTCGTGTGTTGTCTGGAAAAGCCATGGTGTCACTGTTAATAAGGGCACTCATTGGAAAAATAGTATCACCCATGTTAGGTCTGCTGGTATCCTATAAAAATGCAGTGACTGGGTAGGTGTCAGTACAGCTGTGCAATGAGATTCTCCTCCCATGGAAGGCAGTGGTAAAGTTCCTACTGTGTTTAAATCAGCCAGGGATTCCTTGCTTAGTCTTTCATTGAGGGGCATGAGATGAACAGCACTGGAGGGCAAAAGTTCTACCCTTGTTTTCTGCAGTTTAAATACTGTGCTTGTCACTGTCCTCTTGTCTTTGACCAGAAAATCAGGGACAAAATTCCTCAGTGTAAAATGAATATGTTTGTTGCTTCAGAGTCTTAAAGACTGATATGGAAACAGAGCCGGTCTTCTCTATTGACTGATTTTACACCCCAAAACTGCCTCAAGGCTTATGTGTGCCAGGTGGGGAGCCTGCTTTTCCTCAGCTGCTGGTTTTGGCTAATGATTTACCTGTATGTAAGGTGAGCGGTTATGGAGAGATAACCAAATCAGAATAATCCTTTTCCATGCTTTGTACTCACATTGACAGAAAAAAACAGTTTTAGTAAAAGTTTTTGACCTATAGATTTCTGGCTCCTCTCTGAACTTGGCTTCCAATTAATGGCTGCTTCAGGAGCTGCTGTGATTATAGTTCAGTTCCTGTTGACAGTTGTCCACCTTATAACCTCTGCAGCTGGCAGCATTGGTGGCAGGCACTGCAGAGATGTCCAGGACAGGAGGGGGAAAGATAAACAGCACACTCAGAACAGGATGTGACCATCCTGCTTCTATGATCCATATCCTGAGCAGCATCCCTTGAACCAGTACAGCCCAGTGACCAGGTCCTTGGCCCACGGGGTTCCAGGAGACTTTCTGATATTAGTGTTATTTACAAGGAAACTGCTTTTGGCTTGTTTTTTCACGAACTCCTGCTCTTGGCTTTCTTGTGAGGTGAAAATTTCTGCTTCAGCGAGGGCTCTCAAAGAGGCTTTGTAGTGCTGCAACGTTACCTGGGATTTTGATGTGAAAGTCATTTAAAGTTGGAGGCTGCCTCATCTTACAGCATTTCCTGTAGAGCTGGTCTGTGCATTCATGAGGGAGAAATGTGGTGAGATTTCTGGTGAAATGTTCATCCAGTGTCCACTTCCATAGAGTGCCAAGGTCTCCCTCCTCCCATGCTGTCTTCTGCTTCAGATTTTCAGTCAGCTTTAGCATTTTCGGGCTGCTGAATAGTTACAGAGCTTTGTCAGGGAGCTTTTGGGATGGCACATCTCTGAGGGCACCAGGCTCCCCTCTTGCCCACTAGCACCTCTTGTTTTCCTTTCCAGCATCTGAGAGCCTTCCAAGTAGATTTCAGTTCTTCTGAACAACCAGAAAATGTTCAGCTGCTGCTACACAAACTTGACTGCCATTTTGTGCTCTTCCTGAATAGTTATCATCCTTATTTACAACCCAGAGAATGAAAGGGGAAAGTAGGAGATACTTATTTGTGAGGGATGCAAGACAAAAATGAGTTTTTATGGTGTACTCTCAGTGTCAAAACCCTCTAACTTTTTCTGATGAGTAACTACCCAAACACAAGCTATGAAAACATACAGATATCCTCTCCTCAGGTCTCTGCAACCTGTAAAATTGAGGATTCATCCATTTCCCTGAAAATAAGTAATTTTATGGCAATTTTTCTAATTGTTTGCTTGCCTCCTTTTGGAAAGACCAAATTCTTAAAACTCCCAAGGGGCTCTGCTGCACCTGACAACAGTTATAGTCTGTTTCCTTTTTCATAGCTAGGTTTAGCTCTTGATTTTTCTTTATCTGGTCTCCCAGGCAGATCTCACAAGTAGTTCAGATGTTTGTGCTTTCTTCCTGCCTGCGTCATGAAGTTTGTAGAAATGAAGTGCAAGATTTTATATCAGATTGGTGTGACAAATACCAAAAGATAAAGGAAAACCAAAAATCCTTTCTGAAGCTTCAATGCCATTGAAATACTCACAGCAGAAGCTGGCTTTACTGGATTTATTAATCATCTCAGAAATCTCGGCAAGGACTTGAATTTTTCACATATGTCATGTGAGCTCCTTTTCCAGAAAGTCCCATGTCACTAACTTGGCTGCTGACCTGTATTCATGTCACTGCAGTGCCTGTGTGCATTGAAGATCTGCAAGTAACAAGATAGGCCTGCCTTCAAACTTTCACAATGGAAATACATGACTGGGATAGCAGTCAAGGAAACTAGTGGCTGGGGAAAGGCTGAACTGTCAGTAACAGAGCAAGAGTGAGCAAGGGAGGAGAAGTAAAAGCTGTTGACTGTCAATCACAGACTGACCTTGACATCTGCCTGTTCCTTTCCCATAGACAATGTTTTGCAGGAGAAGCAGCAGAGAGACAGCTTTGAAGAATGTTGCTTTGGGGGCTGTGAGCTGGCACATTGGAAATGAATGTAGATGCTGGTGTATGGAAGAAGGAGGTGACTCCTTCCTTCTGGGTCATTTGGAAGGGTGCTAACCCAAACCAGTAAGGCTGCAAGGGTGAATCTCACAGTCTCTATAGGGGTATGGGATCTGTCCATATCCCTGGGGAAGACTAGGAACCCAGTAAAGTGATTGCAACTGCAAAACCAAATAAGGGGCAAATTTTAGGGTCACAAAATGTTCAAGAACTCCTCAGCATGATTGCACTGCATGAGTTGAGGAAAAAAAAAGCCTGCCTGGAACAGAGCAGCAGATCAAAAAAGATCTGAACTCTCCCAGCAGTATCCTATCTCAGATAATCTTTTTATATGACATTGATTTCCTTGGGCAGAAGATCAGGCACTTTAAAATGAATTATAGTGATTTTAGTTTCTGCTATCCTTGCATATTGCTGCAATTATCTGTGTGGTCTCTTAGTTGCCCTGCTGCCATCACAGAGCTGAAAAGTTTAATAATGGTTCAACCAAAACCTGCTCATTCTGTGTTTGTGTCTGACATATTAGTATCCCATAGAATAAACACCTCTGATATTTAGATGGAATTAATTTCCTACTCCTAGCCCAAACAAGATCTGTTCACCACTTATCAAAGATATTCCAAGGTGAATTTTAGCTCAAACTTGTAGTGGCTTTTTCCTTAAGGTAAATTCTACTATGTTTGGACAAATCCCTCTAAGTCCCTAGATGACTCTAATGTGTCATCCAGTAGTGTCCTAAAGGCTGTGTTGAATTACTGAAGAAAAATGTCTCCGATCTGTGGTCAAGGTGTTAAAAATCAAAGGCAGCATTCAGAAAAAACATCCTAGCTACAGGCTAGGCTGAAAGGATAATTCAGGAGTTTTAATCCCAAAATTAGAGACTGAACAAAGGAGTATTTGTATTAATTTTTAGGTGTTATGAGGGCATACAACCTTTTTAGAATATATCCCTCGAAAGAAGAGGTATCACAATCTGCACTAATGGTAGAAACAGCCCTAACAGCTGTATTGCTGGAGGGCTTGTTCAGGTTAGCATTTCTGCAAGTCCCTGCATTGTGCTGCTTGGATTTACTTTGCCTGGCCCCAGCACACAAAGGGTGGCCCAGCTGAGCTGCCTGGAGGACCTCAGTCACAGGAGATGCTCTGATACTTTCTCACCAAGAATTTCTACTTTCTATTAACTGACACTCCAAATTGATTGAATTAAATGAGAGTCTTTCCACTGACATCATGACGTTGATTTATACCCTTAGTACATAACACATTGTTTCAAATGTGAGTCTTAATATCCTTATTCAGTCTGCAGCTCTTCCAAGTTAGATACCAATAAACAGAAGGAAAATCCACAGGCTTGAGAGATTGCTCTGTGACTTTTAGAGGCAGCTCTTGACTAATACAAAGAAGCAGTAGGAAAGGGTGTCTTTTGCCTAGGAATTCAGAGTCTAAGGGACTCTTTGCAGGTAGAATGTTGCTCAGCTGAGTTATTTTCTATCAGAAGTGGCAACTAAACCTCTCATGCAATAGTTAGACCAGTAAGAATGCTAATAGAATAAAAACCTTGTATGTTTATGTTAATTAAATCTGTCAGCCACTGTATTTTTCTCCTATTTTTAGTGTGGTTTTCTGAAGAAATGAGGCTTATACAGTTGCCATGGCTGTCTGTCCATCTGTTGATTCCCCCCGCCAGCGCTCCTCCACGTAACTTTTCAAACTGTCAGCAAATTTCAGGCAATCTGGAAAGAAAGGAAAACCTCTCAAAGACATTACCATTTTTATGAATTTCATGAAGTCTGGTGGAAATTTTCCAAAGGCTTGATTAATGCCTCCTCAAGGTAAAGTCATGATTGTTCAGCCATTGTCCTTTCATTTTGTCCCAAAAGTACAAAAGCCACCTGCCTTCTCGTTGTGTGAAAGGTTTTAAAACAGTTAGAGCATAGGCTGTTTCTTGCTTGCCTCAAAGCAATGGAAAAGTAAAGGTTTTGTGGGAGCCAAAGATGTCACTGGAGACTTGGAACTGTAGGGTGTCAGGTGGGAAAGAGAAATAAGTGAGACCACCACGATGAATAGATGATCACAGTAAGGGAGGGATGCCTATAAGGTATCATTCACTGTCAGTTTTTCAGGAACATGACTATTTTTGAAGGATGTGTAAACATCAGAAAACCTGAGAGTACTATCAGTGAGGGGTTCAGAGTAAACCCAGTGTAACAGGATGGTAGTAAGCTGGTTTCAGCAGAGTATTGTGGGGGTATATAACAAATCCATAGGAAGCTGAGTTTCATTAACTCAGCTGCTGACATTGTCTTAGCGAGCTTTTTGTTGGCAAGGTTAGACAAGGGAATGACTGAAGTTATTCAGAAAATATGCTCTCATGATTTCTTTGGGACTGTGGAACTGTACTGATAGAGATAGCAACTCTTTTTCATGATAAATTGTGGCCAGAAACCATAACTACCCTCTGCTGCTGCCTTCCTCACAGCACCCACTGGCTTTCCTAGATTCCAGGACTTCGTTCTTCTTAAAAGGATGATTGTCCTGCTGTGCCACTGAGGTGGAGCTGCACTGATTAAATGGAGTCTTTGTGAGCAGCTCCTTGGATGAAGTGAGGAGGACCCTGGTTTGGAACTATGTGGAAGCTTATACTTACTTGGATGGCAATCAGCAAGCCTTGCTGGATGAAGCATTGGCCGTCTGTGTATCATTAAGGAGCTCGAAGAGTCCATTCAGTCCAGACAGTAAACAATGAATTGCTGACACTTACAGCTCTGCAAGAGCTCAGAAATACCAGCATGCACATCTGAGCCATATCAGTGGAAGCACACAAGGATTACATTCTTTTGGTGATGGCTGCATTTTTATGTGAATAATCTGATGGGAGCCTGATGGTGTCCAACACATCCATTCTTGCCTTGTGGTTCCTTTGCCATCTCAAATGTTAGTTTTAATGACACAATTATCCTTTATATATTCAGTCAGACATGTGGGTTTCATCCTGCATGCCCCCCCCCTTTTTTTTTTGAGTTATAATTAGTTTTCCTGAGAAGCAGCAGCTTTAATGCTTGGGTAGTTTTCTGAGAAGCTGGGACTGAAAGAAGCTTTTGGGAAATGACAATTATATGTCCATGACTTTTATTTGGCATGCTTTATTTTAGTCTTTGGCTAGGCTGAAAGCTCTTGTTGACTGGCAGAAGATGCATTGAATCAGTGAAATTAGGCAATTTGGGTGTCATTCCCCCCTACCCCCACAATGATACAAAGAACTTATATATTGACTGACAGTAAAATGCAAATTTTTTTGCTGAATTTATACAAATTACTGGTGCAAAAAAGAGAATACTCCTATTCTCCAGATCATTGATTGAATTCACATTAATTTTTGCTGAACTTTTGTAGAAGTTTCTATACTACAAACAGGAAATTCTGTAATGTTTGTATCAAGGTTATTCTAACAAGATGTGTCTAATCAGTGTATCTTTGCAAGCAGAAAAAAATACTGTTGGCTTGGAAATGACCCTGAATTCTTCTTTTATATTACTCTTTCTGTTGTCAGCCCAAGATGGCTCATGTCTGTCTTGAGGATCTTGTGTTACCCCATAAAATCCACTCCAGGGCTATCTACGTGGATAGTAAGGATTCTGCAGTGGGTTTGAACAGTAGTAAAAGAAAACACCTATGGAAATTTGTTAGAGATCATATAAGCTGTTATCTTTTGAAGCTTGATATTTGCAGTTAGTTGCCTTTGTGTTGTGTCCTGGTTTTGTGGCATCATTAGGAAAAAATGAAAGAGAACAATTTTCACAGTTTGTGGGGATGCGCTGAGGTGAGGGCTCCCAGCACCACAAGAAAACCTATGGATTTACCTTTAGTTTTTTGGGGGTTTTTTTGCACAACAAAACTAAGGAAGAAGTTTTGAGAGCATCTAAGAGGTCTTGTATGCTCTGCCTGAGTGGAAAGTTTCATTATACTGAAATGATTAAGAGAAGCATTTTATTTCCAAGAGAGAATGGGAACACATCTCCCTCCATCTTCTCACAGTGCAAGGAGCAGCACTGACTCCTGCCATGCTGATTAAGGTAGCTTCTCTCCCTCCCATGGGACAGGCTGCTTGCTTGCCCACCGTGCTCCTTGCAGGAGATACAATGGGGATAATGTGAGGTGTTGCTTTGGCCACTGTGGGACCTCTAGGGAAAGTCAAGTACTGCCCCCCATTCTGCTCCCCTCACTTATGTCTCTGCCTGACCCTGGCTGCTGAGGAGCAGCAGAGGGCCCCTGTGGGCCAACATATTACTTGAATTAACAGGGAGAGGAATCAGTACTTCTTGAAAGTTGTTTCACTTCTCCAGTTAAGCTCAGCTTCAAGCCAGGGCAAGGAAGGCCAGGGTGTCCATCACTTCTGGGAGACAGCAACTGTTTCTCTCCAAGAAAGCCCATAGCAGCTAGAAATGAAAAAGAGCACTGGTAGGTCCCTTGGTCAACCTCTGCCTCTTGCTATTCTTTTTTTTCTTTTTTCTTTTTATTTTTTAGGTATGTTTGGGAATGATGTGTCTATGCTAGATTTACCTGTCTCTTGTGGAGGGTTTCCAATCTCTTATTTTAAATGAAGTAGTATTCCCAGATGAAAAGGCTAATTTACTGGCAAAGTCAATGATATCATTTGTTTATATAGATTCGGTGCTACTAAAAATTGGGGGTGGGGAGAGAGAAAATTCCTTCACCATCTTGTACTTTTTACTTGTCAAGTTGTTGTACACACTGTCAGTGAAGCTGTGCTCTGGAATGGGCAGGGATGATGTGGCCCCAACAGGCTGTTGGTAGGGAAGAGGAATCAGGGTGTCTGCCACTCTGGCTTGGAAGGAGTGTGCTACACAGTTCTCATTTTCTGCACGCATGATTAAGATTAAAGGAAAAAAATAATCTTGGTTCTAGCAGTGGGAGCCACACAGATGTGAACTGAATGCAACACTGATTTTTATTTTTGCCTGTATGTCACCACTTCCTGTGACCTGAAGGACAGATTTGTCTCAGAGCTTTCTACATCACAGGCAAAGACATTAATTACCCTTTTCAGAAATAATGGAGGAAAAGTACCATATTCAGTGTTTCATTATATACTTTGTGTTTTACTTTAGGTGAGTCTAACAGCCTCCCAAAATCCCGGATCTGTTGGAGATTTTATCCATTCCTTCCTCCAAAGTTGAGGATCCCAAGCATTTTCCCAAACTGATTGATGCAATCTCACATAAATCCAGGTAAGGCACAGGCACAGACCATGAGGAAAGCACACGTGACCACACGTGCATATATCTATATATATACCTTGTTTGATCATGAGATCCATAGGTGCCAACTTCCTCCCCAGTCAGGGGACTCCATACATGCATGTGCATAGCCAGAAACATTTCTATTGTGTGATTAAACACACATCAGCTCTCTCTATGTTTCCTGAGGATGGATTCTCCTAGGGCCCCAAAAGCCCTGCCAGCTGAATGGGTGCCTTGGGGGTTCATCACTGCTCCATGGCACTGCAGAGGGTATTTCCATTAGCTGTCCATACCTCAATAGCCCACAGCCTCTCCTTATGTGTGTGGGCTCCTGCTCTATTCACATTCCCTCCATTTTCATCCTCAGACACCGTGCAGGTATCAACAGGCATCAGCCTGGTGCTAATTGCCTCCTTCAGAGACCTCGCAGCTGCTCCACACGGCACTGGCTGTGTTGCAGCTCTCCACCAGCAGAGGTAGAAAGTCTTAGCCTGAAAAGCCAGGCACTTCACATGGTGCCTTAACAAGAGGTTACCAGGATGAATAGGCTAGAGTTGCACTTGCAAGGAGCTGAGCTCAAATTTTGGTTGCAGAGGGAATTATGTCTAAAGATCTCTTAAACCCTTGGGAAACTTTCCAGTTTCTGGGGTTATCATTGCTTAATCATACCCTCGACCCAGTGCAGGGTTCTCTCTCAAGATGGGGCTTGTTCAGGGACTTCTGTGGATTTTTGTTTGCATGCTTGCTTTTTAAGTGCTCTTGCTCTTTCGCAATTTAATTTGAGGTTGTTTGTTAAGGTATTTGCTTTCAGAAGGCTGCAGGGTGGGGTTTTTTTGTGTAGAAAAAGTAAAACATCTTTCCTCCTGGCTGAAAGGTACATGACATCAGAAAATGTAACTGGGAGAGGGAGCAAGATGAACAGAAGAGAATGAGGAGCATGTTGGTCTAAGACACAGCTGACATATGACATTCAGACATTCTTTGAACTTTGCTTATTACATGAGTATTACATTTTATCTAATGGAACAAGGGATGGAAGTATCTGGTGGTGTAGGCCAGAGCTGGTATAGCCATCTTTTTGCCTGTTTTTGGATATCTCCCATGCTCAGAGGTATAGTTATGCTTTTGAAAGAGGAGTTCATCCAGAAATGTAAGGTATGACAAATGCAGCAGCCCTTGTCTGCACCTTGACATTTAAGTTCTGGACTCAACAGTTCTCCATTTATGGTACAACAGGAACATATTTCGTTCTGCTCTAGTAGCAGCACTCAATTGAATGTTACTGGCTTGTTGGGAAATTAGATGATTTGTCTAAAGCTCTAGGCAAGGGACACATTTTTAAAGTAAGAGTAGAGTGTTCAAGTGATGCCAGCATTAGCAGTCTGTAAATTACAGATGAGGTGCACTGAGCAAACAGTGTGTTATCTCTCTGAATGCTTAAATTTCTGCACATTTTGGCAACTTGTTTAAAGAAGGCAAGAGTTGGACTGTCAGCACTGATTTCAGTTTTGCTGTGCTGTGGGTTTCTATTTATAGTGGTCATGAAAGAGGTCCTGAAGGCAGCATTTCTTGTCAGTGAGTTGAAGAATCCCTCATATCTGCAGTGTTTGCTTTAATTTGAATATTTGTCATGGTTAATGGAAGATAGTCTGAGAAAGAGGGAATAAACAAACTTTATCTGGTCTCATCAACTTATGTGCATCTTCCTATTAGTGGTCAAAATTAGAGCCCTGTTTAAATGGCTACAATGCTCTGTGGATGCCAGTGTGGGAAGCTTCTCATTGCTGAGGGGATGTCACTCTGTATGGTTATCTTACAGCCTTGCATGCTAATATGGAGACTCTGGCCTGTCTTGTTTATAGCAAGTGATCACATGTAAAGCACCTACCTCAAATGTGGGGTGACTTCCAGATGTCATCCCTAAATGGAGCAGGAGATATGCCCAGTGTGAAAAAAGATGCAGTGCAGGGCTCTGGCTGTGCTTCCAGCTGCAGAACTGCCCACTGCTCTCTGGTGCAGGAGCTGTGTTCTTGCCAACCAGCCAAGCTCAAGTCACTTAATAAGCATGATAGGCTTCTCATATTTAGTTGCCAATGTATACCTTTGGGCAACATTCACACTCTCCAGTGCCTGCTAATTAATTTGTTTTCTTACACTTTCCTGGGATTTGGATTGGCACCAAAGCCCCAAAGGGAAGATTCTAGCTGTCAAAAAGTGAATGTTTATAATGAGTGTAAGGTGTAGATGGAAACTACATCGTTGTCACACAGCAGCTATGACATAAAAAATGCTATTCCATACTGTTTCCCATAAGGGAAAGAGATTATTTGGGAGGGCAGAAGATGTGATTACAGAAGACAGCTACCTGGAAACTGTCATTGAATGCTCCACATGCTGAAATAGTGTAGTGTGCAGAAGAAACAAGGCTGTGAGAAATATTTTAATAAATATTAAGATTGTGGATGAATAATAAAAATATGTAAGTATTGAATAAACATGGCTGGCTAGCCTGTGTAGCATTGTCCAGTTGAGGAGCATAGAATTCAGAGTGGGAAGGTCAGGTTTTCCTCCTGGCCCTGAAACTACTGTTCTCTAAGGCCTCAAGTTGTATTTTCCTCTGATTTCATACTCTTCAGACCAGTAACATGTGCCTCAGTTTCCTTATTTCTTAAATGCTCCTGTTTGCTAATATAATTCCAGACCATTGATTATAAGTTATATATAGGACTCAGGAATGAATATTATGGAAATTTGAGATACTAATCAACCATCATTGTTTTATTAATCAACCATCATCTCCTGGCTGTTTCTTGAGTGATAGCAGACTTTGCAGCCCTGTGGGATTCCTGTATAGAGACCAAGATTCCCTTTCCGTGTCTGAGACTTCTCCCATTAGCATCAGAGCCTTGGTGCTCAGGGCTTGCTTGCCTGCTGTGATGCCACCCCTGCTCCCAGGCTCTGCACCTTCACACCTAGTGCCAGGATCCCACAGGCAGTGTCAGCTCTTGAAATGGCTTGTTAATTAACTATAGGGCAGCATCTCTTTAAATCTGAAATTTATCTCCATGCAGTCTGATGACCATACAGAGTAATGCTAGCACGTAGCATCTTTCTCTGTAATGGTAGCATATCATGGGTCTGTATATCAAGGAACCCTTTGTGCTCCCTGTGGTCAGTAGATATGGTGAGCTCTACCCAGTTGCTCTTGCAACATCCTGTTTTCCTCATGATGCTTCAGGGAATCTCTGATATCTTTAGAAGTGCCCTTGAAATGGTTTAAGAGAAGTAAGTAAATCTGTTTTAAATACGCTGTGCTGAAGATGATCTGAATGATGAAACAAAAGACAGAAGTGTGCAGGTGATGAGTAAATGGCCAAGGACATAAAATAGGAGGCTGATGTACAGCTCATTTGGCACCTGCAAATGTTTCCTCTGTGTTGAGTGCAAACCCTTGTGAGGCAGAAGCCAGCACCTCAAACCTCCTTGCCAGCAGTGGAGTTGCAGGGAGGTGGTGGCGATCATTTTTGTGTCTGATTTTTCCTGTCCCCACTGTGTACCTGCAGAAGTACCAAGGTGTAGTCTCCGGGCCTGCACTGGAAACACAGAGACAGCCCTTCCCTGGGATGCAGTGGGAGGTGTGGGGGCTGCCTCCTGCTCCGTTTTAGCAAGAGAACATCTCTACAGCTCCCCATACCACCTTCTGTAGAATGACAACCAACATATGACTTGGGATTGAAATCCTTGCAGCTGATGGAAAAACAATTAAGATTGCATTAAAATTCTACGTAGAGAGCCAAGAAAAGGAAGATAATGTCAGAGGAAAGGTGATATGTAGGACAGTACAGAGAATTCTCTGAAGTTAAGCCTGTCATTAGGCAGGAGCACAGAAGGTGCTAATTGTACAGTGCATTTCATTCATCCCACAAAGAATAATTAACACTTTCCCTTCTGCCTTCATTGGAAGGAATGGATTCAGTACGTATGCTCTCTTGTTAAGGCAGGAGTTGTCATATTCTGCGTCCTTATGTGCAGAAGAATTTTACTGCTGAGTTTCTTCACTTGCTGACTGTTGAAAAGGAAACGCTGTTAATTGTGTGAGAGAATGCTGATTTCCTTAATGTCTCTGTGAGTTTCCATCTCTTGCTGTTACAGAAATTATTGACCCAAGAACAAGCATCAGAACTGGCTTTCAGATAAACACAGGATTAAATATTACCCTAAATAGGGAAGAGCTGACCAGAGATTGCTCCTACCCTGAGAATCTGCATAGATGTACTGGAAGGGGTGGAGAACAGTGCAAACAAGGACTTCTTGGGCCCATGCGCACTTCCAGCAGCCTGGAAGGGTGCTGGGGATTTTTTCTTAAGATTTATTTCCAAGCTGATTCAGTTATTGTCAGAGAAACCGAAACTCTTGCAACATGTAGACTGCCTTGCTACCCTGATCACTCCCAGTCCTGAGCAGTAGTATTGTGACAGTGACAACTGCTTTGCAAAGCAAATCTTAGCCTCACCAGGTCCAGTCTGAGTGTTTGCACCTGAGCCTCCCACACTCCTCATGAAACTGAACCAGAGGTGATAGTCTTCACTTCCTTTAGCATTTGAGATGTCATTACATCTTACTACCCAGCTGCTGCTCTACTCCAGTGGTGACTATGCTTCAAGGCTGAGGTGATCAATGTCTTTGTATTTCACAGAAATAATTTAGATTGACTAGTTAAAGATTACAAAGCAGACTGACATTGTTGGCTGCAAATTCTACAGAGAAAAATAAGATACTCTACACACTCTGATACTTTTGCCAGAGTCTCTGTAAGAGAAGGTATGTTAGTACAGTCTTGTGTAGTTGAAGGTCATGACTTTGATCCTCATATGGGGCACCACTTTGTTGGGATTTTAGGAGAGACAGGACCACTGGAAGACCTCTTAAAACATGATTTATTGCCTTAGTGTCAAGGAGTGAGAACGTCTTCACTGCATACTCCAGGAGTTTGTGGTCAGTGGTCACAAGGCCACAAATTACGAGGACTTTTAAAGATTAATTAGCCAATAAACTACTGCTACAAAGAATGTTTTTGCTTTCACACCAATCCCTAATTAATTTGTCTTATACATCTCTGCCACAGTGCCCACTCTCTTGACCAATCATCTGATGACACACAAACTTACAGTACTATACCTTAAAACTTCTTATTACCTTTATAACTACTTCTATATCTTAAACTCTAAAACTTTCTACTACTTAGCTTAATGTGTTTCTATCTAAACTACAAACTCACATTTTTACTTACGATCTCTAAACTTGGAAGCTTTTTGCAAGGTCTCAGGTTGAACCCTGTATTATTTTTTTGTATTTGGGCTTGCATGCACAAGATTTTGAGAATTTTCTGGGCCTGGAATTCCCACTGTGTACTTTGTGTTAACTGAAGTTCTTCATCAAAATTCCTGCCAGAGACAGCCCAAAAACCGACTCTTCCCTCAGTCTAGACATCTTGAAGGTTTTGGGAAGCTTCCCTTAAGATGATGTCCTCTTGAAACCAACAAACAGCATCAGCAGATGGCTGGCTCTGAGTCTCATGACTGCTGCAGTGTGACTGGGGGAGCTGCAGTTCCACAGCCTCTCTCCTGCCCTGCTAGCCCACTGCTTGCATTACACCAGCATGGCTAAAGCAGCCCTGTCATGCCCACAGTGCATTTACTTCTCCCTGGCACTTTGGGCCTACAAAAGTAGGCTGCTGCAAGGTGCCAGTGTATTTTCAGCACTGTAGACACCTGCTAGCATGTGGACTCTGAAGCACTGAGCCAAATTCCTTCCAAATGCTTGCATACACTCTTGAGACAAAGCTGTAAGATGCCCTTGCCTCTCTTTGACACAAGCTGAGATAGCAGCATCCTGTCCTCAGTCCACCATTTCTGCAAAGATGCAAGCAGCTTTAGCTGCTGGAAACCAGGGAACCTCTGTATACTCATACCTGCCTGGCCTGGTCTTCACCTATTAGCCCCATAACTAACTTGTGGGGCTTACATTGTTTCCATACAGCCCTTTTTGTCTCACTGCTGCATCCAGTCAAAGTTGGCACATGAGTAATCTGACTGAAATTGTGTTTGAGGGAGAATGAAATTAGTTCAGGGGCTAAAAAGGGACGTGTCATAAACAAGCTCTCTCATGATTCTTAAAGCACTGACTCTATTCCCAACCTAAGCCCAGTGAGCTGCACATGAAGTCACTTAGGAAGGGTCTTCTTTGGGTTGGTGTACCTGTAACTACATGGCCATTGCTTGGATTTCAACCAGTCTATTTTCATTCATAGACTGCTCACCATCCATCTGTGAAGCTTATGTTCCTTCCTGAATGCACCAGGAAGTCAAATGGCAATGAAATGTGATAATCAGGCAGGGGGAGGTAGGGAAGGAGGTGCCTTTGGTGCTTCACTGAAAGTTAAAGTGGATGTGGTTGCTGGTGGTGAGATTGACTGAGCAGGTGCTGGTGGTAGAGTATTGTGGGGATGTCTGTGAGGTGTGAGCAGTGGGGGCGTTCAGGGGGTAAAAGCATGCAGACTGCCACTGTAGGAGATGCTCTGTCAAGCAATGAAGAAATCCTGGTTTTTTGGAGTCAAGGAGCTGTTGGCTTATGGGATCAGGAAAGCTTGCAGGTTTACATCATCATCATCCTAGAGGTCTCCAGACAGTCTTAGAGAGTGACAGAAACAGCAAGAGAATTTCTTAGGCCAATGAGGAGCAATTACATATCCCAAACTCTCCAACTGAGGTGCCTGTCATGGTGTCATTCCCTTGTAAATTGAAACAACAAAGTCAATGAAACCAAAACCTGAAGGTTGATGGTGCAAAAAACAGCAGGAATGGGAGGTCATAGCATTTCAAAAGGACATTGTGATTTTAGACCCTATTACCTTGTGTCAAATGAGTATATTCCATAAGAGTTGTGAATGGAACTCAGTTGCCAGTGTAAGGGAAGGAGGATCTCTGTTGGTTTAGGAACAGGAGACCACCAGCTTCCAAAATTTTGTAAGTATCAGTGATTTTTGCAGGCCTAACAGAAAAAAAAGTCTCATGCTGGGCACCAGAATCCAGAGGCTACTTTTAAACTTTGTTTTGTTTTTCTGGTTGAAGTGGAAGAAGCATGTCTAACATACAGTCCTACCCTAAAGGCACATTGACTTGAAAGTTAATCATAGTTCTGGCTATGATGGTTACAGTGAGTCTGATTCTCTGTCTGTGGGAGTCCTAAAGAATACTTGATAACTGTCCAAGTATGTGCTTAAAAATCATATCATAATGGCAGAGTAACTAGACAGCATAATCCAGAATGATCCCAAATGAAATGGAAGCAGAATTAAATGTTTCAAGACCTCAGCAGTGTCCCATAGATTTCACCTGAGATAGAGATAATTGTATGGCATGCATGAAGTGTTCCTCACAGTGGAAGTGCACTGAAGATGTACCTTCATATTGTCATCAGGGAAACCCTACAGAAAGATACTTCCTGCTTTGGCATGGACAGGAATCTTAATACTACATGATACATAAAGAAATGTAAGCAAAATATTTTTCAGCTATATATTATATCATATGTCATATATTATGTTACATTGTATGTGAACTTGGTATGTCTGTCCCTGTATGTTTGTTTTGCAAATTCATTTACAAACAGCCAGCCCTGTTTCCATACCAGAAGCCTTTGATAAGTCAAGGAGAATGGTCCAAGCTCCTTATGTCCTCCCTGTAATCCCAGGCAAATAAATATAGAAATCTCTAGGGCTGAGATGTGAGATGCAGTATTGATGAGCAAATATGGAATTGGCCTCACTCAAAATATCATTAGGTCAGCTGGTGAATTAAGATAGAGATGGAGCTAAGTGAAGTCCTCCTGAGGTGGGGAGGGTGGGATATGCTGTGTGTTTGTGCTGCTGGGTCCCTTGCAGGCATGCAGAAAGGCCAAAACCAATGAGGTTTGAGACTGTGGAAAGTTTCAAGTTATATGAAGCTTAATCCAAAGCTCGGTGAAGCTGAAGAAAAATCCCCCATGGTGCATGAATATTGCATGTGTTATGGGACTTCCTTTTTTTGTAGAGCAATTACCTCAAATTCAGGGACACAAGCATTCCACTAAACCTCAGTTTTACTCTGCATTAGGGTTACAATGGATAAGAGAGGAGGAAGGAGCTGCTTCTTCTCTGAAGGTGAGTATGATAGAATTAATTTCTGGGTCAATTTCTCAAGTCACATCCAAGGTCTACACTGAGTTACAAGAGATGAAGATGATAAGAAGTCCATATGCAATACCTGCCATGAGCGACCAGAGAGGGAAACAGGCATGACCCCTTGCCTCATGCTCACCACATGTGTTCAGGAGCAGCAAACCATCACAGACAGTCAGCAACTGCATGTCTGTCTTGGATACAACACATTCCCTCTCTTCTGGAACAAACTGTAAGCATGAAATCTGGCTTAACTTACTTGCAATGTAAGTTGAACCTTTAGCGAAGTTTGGGTTTTACAACTACACATACTAATGCCCTGTGAGCAGGAATCGTGTCTTTTGCTTTGTCATTGTAATAACCAGTGCTATTTGGAAGTTGTTCTATCAGCACAAAACCTCACTGCTGCAGCCTGGAAAACCCTCTCTCTCTGTTAAGACTCCAAGAAGGACTGCTAGCCATGTATGTGACCCTGGGCAAATGATAGAGCACAAGTCCATTGAGCAAACAGGCCAAGTAGGTACGTGGAAATCAGCAGGTTGTAATACACTGCCCTGGGAATAAGTAATGTGGAATGTGACGCCTCTGGGGACCAAATGGTGATGCAAAATATGCATGCAGAACTGTAAGCAACAGAAAGGGATAAAACATAAAACATGCAATTACTACTTTACAATTACTAACACCACATTCAGCAATTATTTTTTAAAATTGGTATTTTTTGTTTAACATGTAGCTGAGGACTGATTTATGATTTGATTTCAACTATCTAAATGAATTGCAGTTATTCTGGCAGTTATTGTGTAAATGGACGTGCAGGAGTTCATCTCTCAGTATCCAGTCTGGTTTTTATGGCTGCCATTTTATTCCTCTGTGATTGCTCTAGGATTGACTTTGCTTGCCAATACTTACAAGTTAAAACCAAATTTTAATATATTTCTTGGCTTAAGCATAAGATTGAGGGCAGGGGTTGTTTCATTTGTGATTTGGGATTTTTTTTTCTCTCTATCTTCTGGGGTTTTTTCCTATTAATTTCTAATTCAGTTGCTAAAAGTCTTTGGTATATTGATCTGTTTCATATTAAAGGAATAATAGCAATTTTCCCTGAATAAGCAACACTTGGCGATGTGTATTCTATTTAGGCAAGAAGGAAGAATCCAAGAAGAAACAGTTCTTCCCAGGGAGGGGAAGGAATGTCACCAGTGGAAAGTCATAGCACTGCTACAAGGATCTCAGCCTAATGGGGCTGGTGGACAGCAAAAGGCTGGCCTTTGCTGACCCTGAATCTCTCTTTTTTCTTCCTGGAGGGATGCCTCCACTGCAGAGGGCAGCAGTCAGAGCCAGAACCGATATCAGGGATCAAGGAAACCACAGTAAAAGGAGAATTTCTACTCTGCCTACAGCAGAGTGAGAAGATTTGGATTAGCTGCCTAAGTCAAGGTCAGATGCTCTCTAAGAGAGTATTAGAGGCATCATCTGTGGGGAAAAATCACGGAATGGGAATGGGAAGGGACCACAGTGGGTCACTTCATCCAACCGCCCTGCAGCAGACCTAATTAAGCAAAGAGCATATGCACAAAAGGAATACAGGAACATTGACAAGTAGAAGGTCTCTAATTGCTGAAGCACCTAAAAGCCAGTGGGAGAAATGGGAAGAAGAAATCTACCTGATTGGAAAGTGGAGGTGGAGGAGATTGTCTCAAGTCTGTCTGGGTTTTGTGCCTCTGATGGATTCAGGACTCAGCAGTTTGCTCACACTACGACCTGAAGGCTCCTCTGTGGCATTGTGAGGTCCTGATACTTTCCAGTTTCCAGTGACAATGTCTGACAGAAAGCATTATGCAGATCCTACCGTGTAAGGATCTTGGGACTTTCCAAAGGGCTGTGACTTGGTTAAGAGCCGATCGAATTTATAGTCAGCCCAAGCTGAGGTGGAGAAAACTTGGACTTCACATACTGGAGATTTTCAACTTCAAAGCACCCTTGGGTGCACTCTAGCAGGCAGAGCCTAGACAGAGCCTGGGACCCGCAATCCTTTGTGAGCCTTGCAGTGGTTAGTTATGGTGAGTCAATATTCTGGGTCCTGTGGGTTTCCATGTACTTTCCAGTCTAAAGATTCTGAACTCACAGAATGCAGCAAAGCACATAAACAGCCCTGGGCTTTGCTGAAGTGGAAGAAACTCCCAACTACATTTCTGCAATGCTGCATGAACGTCCCGTTACACTTGTACCTTCATCCAGCCACCAGCCAAAAACTGTGTGAAATGGATTCTTGATGTCAGCATAGAGCGGCATGTGATTCCCTTATAATTTGGGGTGAGTCCAGGCTTCAATCATGAAACCTCACAGACTGGAACTGAGGAGGAAGGAGAACATGCAATATTCTTTTAAAAGGTTGCAGAGTTTCCTTAATATCTACTCCTCAGAGCCATACGGAAAATTCAGTTAGGCACCTAAATGCTTTCCAGAACTTTTGCTGCATGGAAGCATCCTCACGACTGTAATTTATGCTTTGAATTATAGTCAAAATTGTTATTTCCCATAATAATAATAATAATAATAATAATAATAATCTGGTTGATTACTGTCATCAATTCTTGGATGCTAGAAATGACAAAATTTTTTTTCAAATATTTTTCTAATGACAGGATAGAAAATAAAAAAGCCCTGCCATTCTTGGACCAAAATATGAGTTAGGCTAGTTCTAAAAATGAGAGAATGGAAAATTCTTCTTTCAGCTCTTGAAAAATTATTTTAAAAATATGGAGTCACTATGTAAAATGTAATAGAGTAAGTGAACATAATCTTAGTGGCTCAGAGATACAAAGTAAACCTGAGGTACAGTGACTAGTAGCACCCCTTTGGGTAGCTATTGCTTATCTCGCAGTATATTGATGTCTCTACTAGGCCTGAACTTGTTAGACATGACACTCCAATCTCAGAGTAGATTACTGCAGCAGCTTTTTGCCTTAGGACATACAAATTTGATCCTTGTAACTTCACTATAGATAAATTTTTATGATACATATAAATTCCCTGTTGTGTACATCAAAACCTGACCATGACCAGACTGTCAATGCACAGCGTAAGAGGAGGTTTTGTAGTTCTTTCATACTGCTGGGCCTGCTTTTCTTTCCCAGCATTTGTATATATATTTTTATATGGGGAGCAAATGATAAGAGCCTCGTATTATGCTGAAAGATAAGAAAACATGAGAGTATTTGTATTGGTCTAATGTGGTGCAGAATAGCCTTTCAGAATTGAATAGAGCCATGCTCTTTTGTCTTGAACTGAAGCAGACTCAAAAAAAGGAATATTGGCATTACAGAAATTATTTCCACATGCATGAGCTGCCTAGGAAACAGGCTGAGGAAAAGTTTACAGGGACCACAAGAGAAAAGAGTGAATTTTAAGTACCTAGAGGAGAAAATATCAAGAAAACAGTGTGTCCTCTTCTGCTGAAAGCTTAATTAACTTTGCCTGAGCCTTCTGGCTTCAGGAATTTTGGATCCTCCTGCTTGAAGGACTGGCCATGTGCATTTGTTTCAGAAAGGCTCTCCTAGATGTAGAGCACTGCTGGCTCTCTGACTTCTTTTAAAAAAGACAAGCGTTGGCTCTGTTTCAGCATTGGACTCATTCATTGATCTGGGCAATGGAGTGGCTCCAAAGAGGGAGGAAGGAAGACTGCAAATCATGAATGAGGATGGTCGATGAACCTGGTCATCTTCACTGAGTGTTTTGGAAGGAGAAGTTTTTGTCTGAGAATGAAGAATGTCAGGAGACTTACTAGCAGCTAGAAAAAATACTATGTGTATAAAGATGAATCCAAGTTCTTCTAAGAGGAAGACAATGGCAGGACAGGACAAGAGACACCAAACACAATGTGGGAAATTCTCACTTGTTATTAGGATTTTTTTTTTCCACTGGAAGGGTGATGTGGCAATGGAATTGATGACAGGAGAGTCTGCAGGATCTCCCACCTTGGAGATAATGAGATATTGACTGGATAAAGCCCTGAACAAATGTGACCTCAGCAGACCTTACTCTGAGCAACTAGTTTTCCCAAATAACCTATGGAGGTCCCTTCCAGCCTGAATTATTCTGAGATTCTGGTTCAGATCCTACAGCTGGCAATAGGAGGACCTTGACTATCATGCTTGAGGGTGGAGCAGTGTGAGTGTCTGACTCATGATTAGGTTGGAATCACTCATGAATTCAGGGTATTTCATGACAGAATGTCCAGTTCCGTGGGGAACCTGACAGCTACAAACTTTCTGACTCTGCAAAGCAAGAAATTATTTACTGACTCATATCATTAATAAATGCTGGTATTTATCCTATCCAGCACTGTCAGATGATGGAACTTTTCATGATGCTTTGGACCAGGGCAAAGAGCTTAGTTCCTATGAAAAGGCAAAGGTGTTCTTTGGCCCAAATTTTCAAAGCCTCCAGTTCCTCATCTGAAACTTGGTCAGCAGGGAAAAAGTGTCAAGCAAGTGGCAGTGGGATGGATTAAAGCAAATGCTCTGGGCTACACCCTGCTCTTGAGGGATGCTCTGGGACAAAGATATCTGTTGGTACTTCATCACAATGATAATGCTCTAGGTTGCAGTGGGTAAGTAGATGGATTGCTGTTTACATCAATATTTTCTGCTGAAAAGCAAAATTCAAGGAGCAGCTCTGATATTTTATCTTATTTTTGTGGGAACACGGCCAGCGTCGCCCATAATTCATACTGTGGTATGACTAGGACTCTGGTATGTCACACAGCATTTCAAAACTGAGACTGACAACTTCTAAAATTAAACTTGGTTATGCATGTGTTTTGTTAACTGTATTATGTACTTACAGCAGCTTTTTATAACTGAAGAACAAGATGACTTCTCATGATCTAGCCAGATAAGCGCCACTAACAAAAGAGCAGAAGTTGTTTAATTTGGTCAAATATCCCCGTTTCAGTTATATTCAAAGTAGATAATTTTACGGAGATGTGTTTTCATTTGCATTTCCATAGCATAGAAAGGAGGCTGGAGGCACCAACAGCAATACCTCAGATTGCTGCAGCAGCTGCCTCTATGTACCCCAAAAACATTTCCTTGTCTTGTCATGGGTAAGTGCATGTGTGTGCCCTGCGTGCAGACAGTTTGATCACTCCTGTCATACAAGGCCTGGCAGGGATGTGGTGTTTCCTACATGAACTGCCATATCTTCCCAGCTCACAAGTGAAAGGCTAAACATTCAGCAGAGACTAACAAGATTTCATTCTGCAGCACATTTTAATTTTCAGCAGTTTGTATTCTGTATTCATATACCCAACAGTCTTTCCTAAGGGAAAAAAGCAACATAATTAACATGGGATAGATTTCATTCACTGTACTCTGTTTCCTTCCATTATTGTATTTGCCAGAGGAACTATTTAGTGAGAAGCTTTCTCACGGTATTTTGTACAATCCAAGTGTTTTTAGTTTGTCAGGGGATTTTTTTGTTTTGTTTTGTCGGGTTTTTTTAATTTGTTCTCAAGAAAGCACTACTTTAGAGGTTACATTTTCTGAAGCCATTGGATTTCAGCAATTTTAGATACATAGTGAGAAGGGAGGAGACAGTAAGAACTAAAAGAGATTATTTTTCCCACTACTGGTAAGAACATCCTCATCTGAGTCCCATTAGAGAGGTAACTGCCTACTTTAATAAAATAAACCAATATATAATTGCTACAGTCTTAGTGCTGGGGCTGAACAACCAATTTAGTAACTCATTTATGATGTGTTTTAGTAGCATAGCCTCTTTCATGGTACCTGAGTAAATAGAACAGATGCAGACGTTTGCCGGAGCAGGCATAAATTTGTCTTTACAGGCTAACCTAAATATCCCTTATAAATTCACTGGTCCTCATTTACTGGACTCAGTCTTCAAAGTGGGTGTGAAAGCTTGAAATGCAATATTTTTACTTGCAGATCCAATTGTTGTAACTCAGATCAGTTGAACAGCAAGAGTAAGCTAGAGAATCAGGACTAGCACATAAATCACCTCTTTTATTAATAATTTTCCGCTGGCTTTAATGGAGCTGTCACCTTTATCTTCTCATACATGGTGAAAAGTTATTGCACTATCTTTTAGAGGCCTTTTCAGTCACTTACAGATCTAATGATCTAATTGAGGGACAACTAGTTTAGGATGAACAGAATTTTTCCTCTGTGGTTCCCTCTGAGATTTCTGTATTTTTTCTTTATGAGGGTTTCCATCTCCCATGGAAGTTGACTGTGTGCTTTGGAGTCCATTTCCTGAGGATGGTGAGCAAGCGCTGCTGTGTGTCAATAAAAGCAGATCCATGAAAAAATCCAGTAGCTAGTCCAGTTCTCCAAAAACAACCAAAGAAAGTAAATAAATGTCACCCTTCAGCCCCTGTGCCATGAGGGTTCCCAGAAGAAGGCAGGCAGTGCTTGTGTCTTGAGCAAACCCCTGAGCATGCTGATGGCTGATCCAGTCCCACAGCAAAGCTACTGGGCACAGGCCACCAGCAATTCAGGCAGTATGGCACCTGTGTAAAAGGCAGCTGAGATGCTGGGGTGGGCAGAGACACCACAACATCCTTCTCTGCTTGACAACAGTCACAAAACTTTCCAGAGGAGTGGGACATGCCAAGGCTGACTGCTCTCACCACTGCTCAGCATCATCTCTTTGCCAGTGGAAGAAATTATGACATGTGTCTCAAGGCTTGTCTTTTTAATGCCAGTAATGTAATTTTGTCCTCTTTCAAAGTTGATTCATTTGAAGCCCTGACTTGAGGCTGGTTTTCCATGAACATATCCATTTTTTTAGAATGAAGTCAGGTTTTCCAATTGCCTTCTTGATTAGTCTAATGAATTTTCCTCCTTTCCCGTCATCAAACGCACTTTCCTGGAGGATGAGGAGGTTCATCTCTGAAGGAAAATTATTCTTCTGTGACAGAAAAAGTTTTAAATGAAGATTTTGAAAACACCTGATGATTATGGGCTTCTCAATATTTCAGGTACTGAGTTCAAAATATTGTACAGTGACAGCAAGTGCTGATTACCTGCCCTCTGTTCCTTGATGCTATTTATTTGAGGTGTCCTAAATTAGCAAACAAGACCATCATTCATTTTTGACCCAACCTGTGTCTCAGACATTCAAGCTTCTAATTCTGCCTCAGTTCAGAAGGCTGTCTGAATGTTGCCAAGCATGAAGTTTAGAATAAACAGATAAATAAAAACCTGGCTTTTTAAAATTGCTTCTTGTCCTCTGAACTTCCCAGGTTTGTGTTTTCAACCTAATTCTTTTTGGAGAGAAACTTCTGTCTCCCCTTGCTTTCTAACTAACTAACTAACTAGTTAGGTTAAGGGCTAAAAAAAACCTTGCACAACAGAAGGAACTTTACTAAATGGAATAACTCTGCCTGCAGCCTTGGCCTAAGCATAGAGATCAGAGCCTACACTCACCTTGACTCTTCATCCCAGCTACCACCAACTAGTCAGTGTACAAGTGAGGTGGCAGATACTCTTCTGTACTTGCCTAACGCAAATCTTCATCTTTCTGCACAGCATCTCCTGGGATCAAGATTCAGTCCCTGTGCTGCTGAGCTGCTCATTTTTGCCCAGACCTTCTGCACATCTCCATTATCTGTCTCAGCATTCCATGGGAAAAGGACTGGGCGAGATAACATCCATGCTTCCATGCATGAGGTACAAATTACCTAACTTTTTACCTGTCCTGCTTAATATAGATCAGGTATTGCCTTTTTTGGTAGATTTATTACACTTGATAGAAAATGGTGATGTTAATGTTCACTTCCTCCCTAGGCTTGAATACCCAAAGACACAGTGAGTTTTCACCAAGTGTTCCTCAAAGAACAACTTAGTATGAGAAATCCTCCTACGAATCCTACACTTGTGCATGTGATCAGCCCTGCCAGTCCACTGCAGACTGCAAACAGCCATAGACAGGATTCCAAACAGTTAATGTCAAATAGCTCATTTTCTCTCATCTCCATACAAATTCCTGTCATGTTGCATTACATGTAAACAACTGAGAAACTTAATTACATGCATTTCAGTCAAAAATTCATATGGCTTTTCAGTCTGAGCAGATTAATTGTGGTTTGAACAATGTAAAGTGATTCAATTTGATTAGAGTTTCTATTGTTCTTTGAGAGAAAATATTTTATGTGACTGTAAAGCCAAGTTTTCTGCTGGCATGACTTTATTGATTTCTGTGGAAATATAAAATACTCATCTAAAATCCATAGTATATCATTGTTGGTGTGCTGTTACAGCAAATAAATTTTATAAGCTTCCATAAATTATATGTGGCAGATCAGATTCCAGGCCCCATGGAAATGTCATTGTCAATGAAGTGAGGCAGTGGGAATATTTGCCTTTAGACGAGACAATTCTGAATGAATCTTTTAGGTTTTTACAACTTTGAAGGGTTTTTCTACTGTCATTTTTTCGGTGTCCCTGTCTTCTTCTTGATATCTTAAAATCTGCTTGTAATTCTCTTTAGTTTCCATAGACCCAAGCCCAGAAGCCCTCCAACACTAGTCTGCTTGCTGCCAATAGGGATAACATGAGGAACTTCCATGAAACCTCTCTGAGTACATCCCTCACTGAACAATACATACCTCAACTCTTTAAGATGCTTTTTAAAAAAATCTCCAGCTCCTCTCCTCTCTTTTTAAAAAAATATTACAGAAAAGATATTTAAGTGGATAATGTATGCATTGTTTGCTTTGTTCATTTGTCTGGGTTTGGTTTTTTTGTTTGTTTGGGGTTTTTGGTTGTTTGTTTGTGGGTTTGTTTTGGTTTTGTGTTTTTGTTTGTTTTGGTTCTGTTTTAAATAATACAAATCTTCTTTAACTTAGTTTTCTTTGTAGTTTTCCAGTTTGCAGAATAACATGTTTGGAGGTGATCATTGCTCAGAGAGGTCGGAAGTTGTTTGTGGTGGCTTGAATCCCATGGAACTGCACTGGGAGGGGGATTGAAATTTTTTGGCAAGTTTGTGGGCTTGCCAATGCAATTCCACTCTGTCCATGCTGCTGGACCAAAAACAAAAGTTGCAAATATTCTACAAAAACTTCCAATGTCTGATTGTTTGGCCTCCTATTGAGTGATCAATATTTCAGCAGTTTCATTTCTACAGGACTAGCATATTCTACAGAGCAGGAGATGTTTTTAGTATAATATTAGCAATATTACATTTAACTGTTACAATACTGCCTGACACAGAGACCAAAGCAAAAACACTCTATGGAAAAGTACAAGCTGCTGCACTTCGAGCTGAAGCTCTGCGTGTTGGAAAGAGGAGGCATGTAGTTCATATCACACATCACATTAAACTAGGCTGCAGAATTGCAGATGTTTAAATCAGCATTGTAAAATCCTGAAAATGTGTTTTAAAATGTGGAAAAAATATTACATTATCAAAATACCAAATCATTACTTTTATATGTGTAGAAATCCTTTTTACATAGATTCTTCATCCCTGTCCATTTCTCTAAGACTTTTTTTTTAGATATCCACTCGAAGTATGTAGAAGCTTTTAGTTTTGGTGGGAGGGATTTTGAAATACACTGTTTTCACACTGAATGTAATAGCATGATTAGGAGGAAAATTACTGCAAATTCTTTCATTTCTTGGTGTGAAGATCTCCAGAGGCAGCAGGAACCACTATTGTTAACCATGTGTTTTGTCACTTGAGAGTTGGGATTTTTTCATTTTGTTTATCTATCTTCTTGCAAGCCATCACCCCTTAAGAAGTACAGTTTCAGTCTCAGATTTCAGTCTCAGATTTGGGTGACCTAATTACTTTGATGATTATTGAGGCATGGTACAATATGCTTCTCTCATGAGAATGTTTAGCTTTTCTTAAGACAGAGGCTGTTGGAACAAAAAAAAAAAGCATCTGACAGAATCAGATTTTCATAAAATAATAATAAAAAATCACCACTCATAAAGATTTTTCAAAATAAAATTTCAGTGTCATTTGAAAATTACTGATAATTTGTGCAACTGGATGAACACCATCCTTTTATAACCATGGTAGGCAGAGCATGAGGCTACTGGAAGAAATAGGCTCTATATTGAATTTTCTTTAACTGAGCTTCCTCAAAGGAATATGGGTAAACAGATCATGAAGTGACTGCATGGGCAAAATAAGATATATAACAGAAAATGACAAAATCAAAACTAAGAGGAATGAGGGTTTTTTAGACCTATTCCAAACCTTGGTCATCTCCAAACCTTGCCAGTCCAGAAGAGTTTGCTATACTATACTATAGACCAGATTTAACCAGAAGACTTTTTTGTCACAATCAGTACATGTGTCAGTAACTCTGGAAACAAGAGATTATATTTTCTTCTCTCTTCAGATTCTGCTTTGTGTACTGAGTGGAGAGTGGATCCTTAGTGGAGCACAAGTGCTACCAGTGGTGACCAAAAGCTGTGGTGACCTAAGCAGCCTCTGAAGGCCATGATGAGGTTCCCGTGAGTGCTGTGAGAGCACCCTGATGATGGGCAGCACTTGGAGTTGTCATCAGCCACTGGTGCTTTAGTGCTTCTTCAGGCAAATGATGCAAGCACTTATATGTGAGAACAGATGTCCTCTCCCTGCCTCTGCTGTAAAAGCAATGCAGATACATGGGTGAGCTCAATTTCCCCCCATTTCAGGCCAACCAGCATTTCAGGGACAGCTTCAAAGGCATGTAGCTCAAACTAATGAGAAGGTGGGTACAGGAGATCAGATTTACTGTCTAGTCTTGGAAAAATCAGAACTTTTTTTTTCTGTTTTCATCAGGATTTTTTTCTTTAAAAATGTTAAGAACCTTCTTTTTAGTAAGAAACCTGAAAATTAATGCTTAAAATCAATAAGCTATAATTCCTATGACAATGGCCTGTCTGGAGCAGCTGGGTTTGTATCCTCAAGGGAGAGGCTGGAGAAAGTCAAGGGGAAAACCAGGAGTACATGATTGTTTCTGTATTGGTTCACAGATCTGTTTGCCATCAATGCTATCATTGTGATGATGACATGGACTGTTACAGCTAAGAACAAAGAATGCAGAAAGTAAGGGGGTTTGACCCAACAGCTTGAAATACTCAAAGGTTTAGTGTTTTGAGTAAGGTGATAACCCAAAGCCTATAAAGGCAGAAGAAAAACAGCCTTTAGCTCCAGTGGGCATTGCATCAGGCCTTCAGATGACTGGCAATCAGCAGACTTCATACTGTTTAATTCTGTATGAAAGAAGCATTACTTCTCCAACATACAGTCAGCTGAGGAGGAATAAGACATGCTGTGTCTTTGCAACTCGCCCTTCTGGCCAGCAGACATCCCTGTCACTGCAGGCAATGTAGATGTTCTTGCACAACTGGTGGAAAGACATCTAGCTCTGCTTTGCAACGGCTGCTTCCTGCTAAGCCATCACCAGAGAAAGAATTAGCAGAGATTCCATTGTCACATAGCTCAAATCCAAACCTGGGTTATATTTAAACAAGCACAGCAAAGAGACTGAGGACTCTATCACCGCTGTCAATTGGGGGATTGGTTTTTGTAAACTGGAGGGCGAATGTCAGAATATCAAATTACAAGTGTCTACCCATGTGTTTTCACTGTGTGGTGGGTCACCTGGAGTTCAGGCTCTGTAAATTCCAAGGAGGTGGTTCCAGAGCAGTTTAAACACTTCAGCAATTCCTAGCACTGGTGGTCTCAGTTTGAGAAGGCTTTCCTGGCATATCTGAAAGCCAAAAGCTTCTTTGCTAATTTAATAAAGAAGAGTGAACCAGTGGGCAAGTCCCTAGAAGATAGACTAAATCAGGCTAATTTGTTATATAATCCCTTTTTAATGTGGAGAATTAAGGTGACGGCAAGACGACGACATGTTTAATTCTCCAAATAATTACTGGTGGGTATTGGCATTAAAGGTGGGAGACAGAAAGTTAATTTCTGCTTGTTGTTTTCAGCACGTGCCAAACTCTTACTTCACACCAGTGAGAAAAGGCTGGAAGTTGTATATTCCATATGCATGAAGTAACAGTTGGCACAAATCACCAAAAGGAGAAAATTAAAAACCACTAAAGCCCAGCAACCCAAACTGTCACTTGCTGACAAGGTTTTTTGGTTTCTCTGCTAAAAAAAAAATTTAAAAAAAACAGAAATGAAAGCCTCAAACAGATATTCCACCTGAGTAAACCTGGATGTCTGGTTAGGTCCTCCTCAATGCAAATAATATGTGAGAAGGCAGCAACAGCCTCAATTTTCCTCTACACCTTTGTGAAATGCCATCATGGGCAGTCCCAGAGTGGGGCGAGGAGGATGACAGCACTTGACTCAGTTTGGTCCTTTCTTCTGCTGGCAGTCTTGGCCATGAAAAACCTGTTCTTTGCCATTGATAGGAATGGAGTTGCTTGGAGCCGCTCTGTCATGTAAATCAGGATGATGGAATTTTATGTCTTCCCTTTGCTGACATTATTGAATTTGGCCCAAAACAGCTGGAGGTAGCTGTTTCTGCACAACCTGCCTCTAACTCATATGTCCTTACATAGGCCCGGGATATCTTTGGATTTGTACCATGGCTGCCAGTGCTCCAGAGGCACAAAGGGCTTCTAATGTCCCAGCCCCCTGCTCAAGCTGCCCAAGGATCTGCTGCCCATGTGTCAGCTTCCTGAGCCCACCTACCTCAGTGATGGTGCAGCACGGCCAGGCTCCAGCTGCCTACAGCAGCCAGGGCCACACAGCCAGACCCACATCCCATCCTGTCACCACAGTCCATGTGATGCCCTGGCAATGGCCATGGGTTACAGGAGTTTTCCCACATGCTTTCTGTTCAAGATGCTGTCCTTTGCTCACAGGATTCCATGGTTATCTAAGGAAGGACATCTTCCCTGTCACTTGAGTAAGTACACATATGAGTAACTATACTTATTGACAGTCAAGCCATGTGTATGAAATATGGGATAAAGCATGCAGAAGTATTATATATTGTTACTCTAAGGTTGCCTGCCTGTCCTGCAATCTCCCTTTCTCCTCCCTTTCCCCTCTAGTATGATGTCTACAGGGAAGGAGAGAAGCTGGGAATGAAGTGAGGCAGCCTGTAAAGTAAGGAATGACAGACAAATCTCTATCAGGAATTAATTTCAGCATGTTTCATATCAAATCACTCAGGAATCACAAAAATTTACTCCTTTACTCCTATTTTGTTGATGGCTAGAATATTACTTCTAAGCCAAAGCTTTTGTGTTCAAATCACTCCCTCATTTTATTTTTAAAGAAAGAATCTGTTTTGCAGTTTGACATGTTTCTTGTTTTCAGACAGTTGATTTTCTGTGTGGTTAGCTCTAGGCTTCCTACAAATGACAGCTTATTATCTCACCTTATGAAAATTATGCATGACTTCTGGGACTCATCTATCAAAAGGAGAGAGCACACAACACTCTGAGAAGCTGGTACCTTCTCTCTAGTTATCCAGGGTGATGGTTGTTCAGTGAACCTATTAACTGCCTGGAGTGGCTTGCATCTTTACAGGTATGGGACTGTATTGTCTTTCTTTGCTGTGTTTAAATGGTAGATGCTAGCCCTGTGTAGTGTCCTGGTTTAAGTTTATCTCTGGCCTGGTAGTTCCAAATGCAGCTGGTTATGTTCTCATTGGACAGTAGATCCTTCATGTGCCTGCAGCAGTAATGGCTGTGGGTGAATGTTTCATTTTCTCCTTATCTCACATTCTATGAAAAGTGTCTCAGTTCAAGGTTTATGCCTTTCAGTGGAGCACTTAAACACACACTCAGCTCTAAGCACTTAATTCCTATTGTTTCATTGCACAGGGATAGATATCAGTGCCTGCTCATAGTTCAAGGCTTGCCAGCACTTCAACAGTTTCTTTTGCAGAGACCAGATAAAAGTGAGGAGCCAGCCCTGACAGTCCTGTGCCTGGGGGTATGGTTTGCTTCCAGGTAGTGATGGACAATGCCATTCAAACCTTTCATGATACTCTCACATAGAGATTGATGGGGCCCTAGGTCCAGCTGCTCACTGAGGATTAAGGAAAGGTGCTCTCCAGAAGCCTAGGTCTGACCTACAGGGAAATAGGCAAGGGAAAGGTTCCCCTGCTTTCTCTGGTTGTGGCTACTGGTAGCACTGTGCTCTGCTAGCACAGGTCACCACAGCAGCCCAGTAGGGGTCAAGTCTTTGTGCTGTGGCCATAATATATCAATCTGCCAGCACATCCCTTCTAAATCCTATACCACCATCCCCAGTCACCCACTCTTCTCTGCTGTGTCTGCTCCCAGGATCAACTCACTCTTAAGAGTGTGTTTTAAGAGCAGCTCAGAAAGTGAAAAGAGAGGGAAGGCATCATTTGTCTTGTTCACGGTCTGACTGAGCTAACAAAGTCTGAGCGCCTTGTCCACACTGGGATAAGGTCCTAAAAAAATAACTGAACACAAGAATAAGAGAAAAATAAATAGGCCACACTCATCTGAATGGTAGAAGAAATCTTTGTAGGTGATGCCAAAATGTAAAGAGTTGTGTTGAAGTGTGACCAGTGATAGACTCCAGTTTTTCACTCCACTTACAACAGAGGGAAATTCAGAAGCTGTACCTGTCCTGGGAGGAGAGGTTGTGAGGTAGCATGTAATCTCTATCAAACTGACACTTTTCAGAGAATTTTTAGCTGGAATATGCAAATATCTTTGAAAGTTTGTAATCATTCAACTTTACTGGAATTTGTATGCGTTCACATTTTTTTCTATGGCAGTGCAGAAGGAATTTGGCTTAGGACTAGCTGCCACTGGCTTCCCCAGAATTATAAAGCCAAGCTCATAAATGACCTTGATCAGATGGCACACCTCACTCTTGTCCCCTGTCGTCCTGCTCCCCTCAGTTTCCAGCCCAAGCAGCTGCTGGGGCAGAGTGAACTGCTATGTCCAGTTGGCAGAGCTGTGACCAGCTTTATTTATAAAAGCTTGTGATAGAGGATACTCTGCACTCATTTATACCAGGTAAAAACATGGTATGAGTTGTTAGCCCAGTTCTTGTCTTTTTGTGCTGCTGCAGCAAAAGAAAAGAGCCAGAAAACTGCTCTCACTGATAAAGCCTGGAGAAGTCATTCTGTAAAGGAATATCTTGGCTTGGGCAGCCCTGGGCCCCTGCTCTGCTCCTCGTGCTGACAGCACAGCTGAATGCCTCTAGGAGTGTGGTCACCCAAAACCTCGGTGCTGCTGGCAGGGGCTAAGTGGCTTGGCTCTGCAGAGGAGCCCTGTGGCTGCTGTCTTACCAGCTGCTGGCAGTTTTGGACAAGGTGCACTTGTGCCCCTATGCCACCCTGATTTTAAACGTGGCCATCTGGGATGGTTAAAACTGAGGTGAAAAACTGGACTACTTTTTTGACATGTGACTTTTAAGGTGTGTAGGTAATGATGGACAAGTTAAGTTGCAGAGAATGGCACTAATCAAGCACCTCGGGAATCCCTCTTTCTGAACATGGGTGGTATCTTTTGTGGCACTGCTTTGCTGTTTTGTGCAAATTCCCAGCTCTTTAGAGATCCAGTTGACTATCAGACAAAAGAACCCTCACATTGTATGCCAGTCTGGGTACATACTTGATGTGAATGAATACAAAGACCTATTCATCACTCCCTGTGCTCACATAACTGACAGATTAAATCACTCTCTGGCTGTGAAGATGACAGTGGCCCAATAGCTAATGCTGTCTAACAAGCCTCCATTAGAAGACCTTGTTTCTGATTGTTTATAATTTTGCCAAATTTCAGCTGCTTGAGCTGGATTTTCCCATGCCATATGTCACCAGAAACTGAAGGTTTGTGTGTGGAAGGGCCTAGATGAATAGTCATGGTGTTGCCAAGCTCATGTATCACTGAAAAGTCACTTGAACACAGGTTTTTAGGGAGTAACTCTTCATTTCTCCTCTCTTGAGGGAAAAGGAAAAACATCTGGAGTTATATGCTCCCCAGTGGTTTGTGTTCAGGCTGACATTGGAGTTGCTGCTAAACAGCCTGAATGCAAGAAGTTCCATGTCAAAAGCTGTCAACTTGTGAGATATTGTTGACTCTTTGAACCTTTTGCAATGTCTTTTGAGGCTGTACTTTGTCCACTGACATACTTAGTTCCATATTGTACCCATGGTTTTGAAGAAGTTGCTTTAAGCAGGCTGAGATTATGCTACCAGGGAGCACATCTAATGGCTAATTAATTTGGCTAATCTTGGGTTTCTGTACTCGTGATGGCTTTATAGCTCTCCTCTGCTCAACCTTTGCCTTCTTTACTGCTGTTCAGCTATTGTATTTCTGACCAGCAATCCCTGTCATATAGGATTAAGAACAGATTTTCAAATCTTCATGCTGCTCTGAGTACCAGGCTGAAGTTTGCTAGAGTTCCTAGAGACGAATTAGCTTAGCAGCTTTTAGAATGACTTTTATTTGGCCCGCTGAATCCATGTTGTTACTTTTTCCTCTGCATTTCCAAACAGTACTGCAGAGGTCAACAGGAAGAGCTTTCAGGCTGAGCAGTCCCTAGGTGAGGTCGCTGTGTTGGGAGGACAGTTGGTGACCAGAAATTAATGGTATGAGTGTGGTTCAAGGGAGGGATGGGGTTAGAGGACCTAAAGTGTCTTTGAGAATTTTCTGTATTTCTGTGAGTAGTATCTGTCCATGACAGCTCAATTGCACATTGGGTGGAAAAGTGCTGTCTGGCCTGCAGCCTATATAACCCTTTCCCATTCCCTACAGAGACTTTTATTAAGTGAGCTTTACAAGGACCTAGAAAGGACCTCTACCTGTCACAGGATTCTGAACAGGGCAATGTCCCCAAGGGGAGTTTTTCCTTAACCATTACACAAACCAGAAAATTTCCAGATCTCAGTAAAAGTTGTGTGTGCTATGTCTTAGCAAACCGGGCAATTTGAATTGTAGGAGCTGTTCCTGCCTAGGAGCTATCTAGAGGCAGACTTTATAACCACACAGAGTATTTTCATTTAACTACCTGCACTAGATAGCTTGGGTCCATTATCCCAGGAAGACCGTTCAGGGTGGCCTGCCAACAGCAGCTGGCCATTGGCTGAACTCTGCTTTTAGAGTGGGTTTTGCTTGCAGCATGCTGTGGTCTGTACTGGCCGTGCTGTGGTGTTGCAGTACCTTGGCTGGCCAATTTAATGCTTTAGGTAGTGTGTCAATGCCATGCTGCAGTTTTAATAAGGTCTGTGGTAGAGGCACATCTGCAGTCAGAAATTGTCATCATTCTCCACTGCCAGCATGGTGTAATACACTGCACAGATCTTCAAGCCAAGATTTTAGAAAATTAATCTGGATCCTATAAACATTTTAATGTGTGGAAGCAAAAATACTTGCATGACCTGACAGGTCTTTTTGTCTCCTAGTGGTCTTTTCCCTTCGTGACAATAAAAGCACTTTATATTTTTGCTGCAATGGAAAGATCATGTATTATATAGATCCCACTGAATAGTATTCAGCAAGCTGCAAATGTCTTTAAGTTTCCATTATAAACTTGACTTTATTCCTATTTTTCCCTTTGCCAAAATTAGCCCTATCCACCTACAACTTTGCAGGCATAATCTTATTCTGGGACAGATTTTTTGGAAGAGTTGAAGGAAACTGATCAAGGTGTTTAAGAGACACGATGGCAAAAAAATGAGTTCATCTGCTTGGAGAGTTTCTTAAAGACTTTTTGGCTTGTCACATCCTGAAAATTCATTTGCCTGGAGATTCAAAAAATATTTCAGATCTGTTGGTCTTGGCTAAAAATGGTGCCTTTGAACAGTTTTAGGCTGTCTGGTGACAGAATTATTTGGTTACTGAAAGTTTTCCCTGCCTCCACGCGTTATGTGCTCTTTGGAGATCTTAATTCAACTAGTCAGAACCAATGTGCTTATAAATTTATGGTGGCAGTGCAAGTTTTCTAAACAACTCTGCATGTATCCTGAACAGACATATTCCTTATCTGAGACTGGTCCTGTCTGCAGGTACTGCTGTCTAAAATCCTCACCTGTATGTTTCCAGATTTCCACTGCAATCCATGCTGAAATTGAAAGCATGGCTTTACAGTCCCTTCTGCACACTCCCTGGAGACCTTTTTCAAAGGGAACAGAATTCAAAGTTCAGTCTACTCATCTCAGTGGTTTTTACTGGGTCAAAAAATTCATACCTGCAATGATTTGTGCCAATATGGCTGCAAGCCACACATGATGAGACTTAAGCCAATATTATTTTTCAGTGTAACTGTTTTGGGGCTTACTTGTGGTTTTATGACAAAGTTAGTTCTGAGGCATAATATTCTATTCTTAAAGAGAATGTATTGCAAAATATGTGCTTAGAACTTTCTCATAATTGGGAAATTTTTAAATATGGTTCTTGAAGTATGATCAAAACCACAGGCAAACATTCGTTAGACTATTTTCAGCATCCCTTACTTTAAGAAAAATGGGACATCTGCAAACAGTACAGTTCTCTATACCACTGCAATAATCTCCCTGGAAGATTCCTTTAGCTTGAACTGAAAGTTATAGCAGAGCAATGAGAACAGCAGAGTGCCCAGCACGTACCATTGAAAATGGGACGTGGAACGTATTCTGTGAGACCTTGGGTTTGGTTAGTAATGTTCCCAGACTTTGACATTTAAGCCTTGATCATTCTGAGCTCTGGACCTCAGTTGGTTTCACGGTTGTTGAAGCCAAGTCCCTGATCTACAAATTGCTGGAGCCTTGTATGTGTTTGGCAGTAGTATGACATAATACTTTCTCTATTTATTATTCCATCAACATCTGTTATTGACCACTATTTGAAGCAAGCTTGAGGGCTAGATGGACCTTGGTTTTGACTCAGTATGGATGTTCTCACACTATATTCTCAGTGTCAACAAAAATATTTGACTATTGGTTGAAAATAGGTCTAGGAATTGACTTTGTCATTTTAAAGACTTAACAATCTTTACTGTTTCATTTTAGTGGTTTTTGTTTTTTCTCTCTGTGGTCTGGAGCTAGGACTTGAATTCTAAATGAAGCCTTGCCTTTTAGTCAGTGTTCACTTCTGGCTCTTGACAGTCACATTTTGAATGTGCTCAGTAGGAACTAGGAAGGGTTTTGCACCTAGATGTGGGTGACAGTGATCATACCCTGACAGGACTGAGCAGGAGGCTGCTGGCTGCAGACTGCTCTGCCATACAGCACAGGAACTGAGTACAGCAGGATTGTCTCACTGGCCATTGTCTTCTGGGACTGAAAAATGGCCTGACTGGAAGGCAGAAGTACTGAGTAAGTTTACAGGAGAAACTTTTCAAGAAGGAAAATGGGTTATGACGATAAAAAGAAGAGATGCAAAACTGGTATCTAGGTGGATTAGTTGAAAACTGGAGTATGGCTGGCTCCATGATAGTCTGCAGATATGATAAAGAGAAGAGGAAAGCCTTACAGCAGAAAGAGTGTGGGACAGTCTGTGTGATCTTGGGGAAGATTCCTCTGAGATCCTGAGCTGAGCACAGGCTCCCTCTGTTCAGGTCCTATGTTCAGCTCTCCGCTGTGGATCATACATGTGGGACTTCTCCTCCCAAATCAAGTCCACACAGATATTGAGAGTCATTGACTCACTCAGAGATTGGCTTTCACCAGAGGAAATCGGGAAAAGTCATTAACCCCACCTTTCTACCCCACAACCAAGTTGCAATCATGTCACCCCAAGCTGCTATATTTTATCATTGATACAGAAGTTTTGTCCAATGTCTAATCTAAATCTCCCAAGCTGCTTGGTTTATGCTTCTTAATGGTTTTTCTTCCTAATCTTTCCATCAGGAACAGATTAGTTCCTTATTCTTTGCAACAGCTTTTTAGTTGAAGAATATTAACCTTCTATCTTTGTTGTTACCTCAGAGAAAAAAAAGATATTTCTTGCAGCCTTCCCTCATGTTTTCTGGACCCCTGTCAATTTTTGTTTATCTCCCCTGCTGACTGTTTCATTTCTTACTTGAAATACACTAAACAGGTTGTCATTTCCATGTGAATCTTTACCTGTGGGAATCAGCCCACATGGGCTCTTTCAGTAGTCTTTAAGACCCTTTAAACATCCTACTGTGAGGGCTTTGCCCTTCATGCTCAGCTTGTTCCAAGATAGTCTATGGTATTTTCTCTTATGAATCTAGACAGTTTTGCAAGAACAGATGAGTATTTCTACGTAAGCATTTTGCACTATTGTATTCCATCCATTTTAGATGATCTAAGTCATATCAAGAACATTTTAGATTCTGATTTTTTTAGTACCTATAACATCTGCACTCCTTCCTTGTTCCATCTGCAAGATTCACACTCATACTTAATATTCAATCTTCTATACCTCCATTGGAAACACAAAATCTTATACAGGACCAAGAACCACAGAATTCCTTAAAAACATACACATCTTGATGTATTAGAATGGAATTACCCTGTGGATACAATTATCCAACTAGACTTGACCTCCTGCCCCTTCCTACAGCAGTTTCATGTAGAACACAGTTCACTAGTGTGTCCAAGAGGATATTATAGGAAATACCACTACAGGCCTTGTAAAAATTATATAAAATAAATTCAAGCTATGTGACATCTCTAGCTAGTACTTTAACTTCCCTTTAAGACTTTTAGAGTGAAATTGCTCAGGGAACTGGAAGACATGTAATGTGATAAGTTATTCTCTAAGCAAGTTTTGCATATTTTAGGCTGAAATTTTGCCCCCTAAATAATTGCACTCTGGTTGCCGTTGATCTTTTAAGTAAGATTGATGAAAAAAAGAGGAAAAAAGGGCATTAAACTCTTCTACTTCCTTAACATCCTCTGCACTTGCCCATCATAGAGTACTGGTCCAAATTTCCCTTTGTTTTTCTCCTTTTACCTGTAAAATTTATTTTATTTTTAATAAGTTTTGCTAGTTGTGTCTAGTCCATTTTATCTTTAGTGACTGTTTACACTCCCTTTACACCCTCCCATGAATGTAATATTGTGCTGGGTTCTCAACCAACTATAGTAGTCTCTATTTTACAGATAACTCTCTTAAAACTGAAGTCTATTAAAAGGTTGTGAATTAGCTGACTTCTGCTGAATTTCCTTACTTTCTTCTAAAATGCCTTTGTTGCACTTGGTTCCTTACTAACATTTCTTAAATGAACTGACAGATATCCATAATCCGTTTTTCCTTTAGATTTGCCTCTTTTTAGATCTTCCCTATTCATTCTCTGAGTTTATTGACATCTGCCTTCTTGAAATCCAGTGCTGTCAGTCACTTGGATCAGATGGCAGAAGATGACACTATGTTCACTGCAGTGTTGATTTCTTGTAAAACGTTCTATGTGGCAGCAGACTTTTGAGTTGCCCTCTACCTACCTGCAAAGTTGCAGGGCAGCTGAGAAAGGTGGTGACAATTACAGTGTGTATTAGGCCTTAAGATTTAGGCTGCTCATCAGAATTTATCAGACAGAATGGGAAGAAAAGTATAACTTCAGAGAAACTTTCTGTAAGGTATTAATAACTTCCCTTGTAATGAATCTCAGTCAATGTGGACAGAGGATCTATGCTAATGAAGTGTTTAGAACACAAATTCCTTGTGATAATAAATACTCCAGACTAAAGTATGCAAGGATGCTTGCCCTTCCTAGTTTAATAAAAGCTTAGACCATTATGCAGTGATTTCATGCTGCAATGGACAGACAGTGAGACTTACATATAATGGGGGAGAGGAGGAAAAAAGACAATAAACTTCACCTTAAGCAGAAATGGCTGATCAGACCATACTGGACCTCTGCCTTGTAAAAACAGTGACAGAAGCTCTTATATCTAAAGCAAAAGCAGTAAGAATTTGAGTCCTACTAAAACCCTCCAATATTCTTTAATGTTGGTTGAAACCACTGTAGATACATCATGGCCCCTCTCACAGCTCAGCTAGAGATAGTCCAGAAGTCAGACCAAGCTTGATGCTTGTATTAGAAAGCTTTCTTATTACAGTTATTTTGACTGACAAAATTACAATGAGAATTCCTTTACTATCACTTCAAGTCAATTTGCATTCCCTCAATAATGAAAATTACTTACCAGTAACCAGTCCCAGCTGTAGTCAACTTTTATGACAGCTGTAAACTAATAAAAATGCAGGCATCACGCTGTCAGTGTGGTGCTGTGAGATAGAGGAGCAAGCCGTGCCTGAAGTTAGAGTACTGGTGATGGTTTAGGGAAATGCAGGCTGTTGAATCACTCTGTTCCATGCTGCAGGGAACTGATGTACAGTGTCCATACGCTATCTAGTGGCTCTCTCGATAATGACATTGCCCCTGAATTACTCTTCTTTCACCCATGAATTGCAGGATTAAAAAATACTTCAGACAAAACTGGAATTTGTGAGTCTGTAACCATTCCCTAATGAATCTAAGACATTTTGAGGTCCTAAGTGATTAAAGAAGAAACCTGAAAAGGTCATAAAGCCTGTGTGAATGTGCAGGCAAAACTCTTGATGAGGGCTTCTAGGCAGTCCTGTCATTAACAGAAGTCTGACAGGCACTGGTCAAGCTGCTAAGATCTTTATCTGTACAGACTTTGTTCTAGATTTATTACTAAAAAACCCACTCAATTTAGGAGAGCTTCATGAACAAATTTAAGTATCTTCATTAGTTGCTAGATTCTGCAATATTTTGTGAGGTAAAAGCAGATAATCTACGTATTTTAAACAGAGTGCATAGTAGACAGTAATGCAAGGCTAGATGTGTTTTCTCCATGGGAGAATGGAGACAATCATCTAGCCTTGCATTACTGGGGAATGCTAATCTTCATCCCTTGAGATCATGGACTAGGAAGATGTGAAGATCACACATAACAGCGTTCTCCTGATCTTCTGTTTCTGCCAGGGATGTGATTGATCTTCACTAAAACAAACAGCCCTTCTCTTTAGTTATTTATCTGTGAAATGGAGATTGTACTGTTCTGTGAAAGCTAGAACTGCTTTATAGATGAGTACTACTGTTGTAAAGGCCTTATTTTCTATATTTTATATATAAGAAACAGAAAATATTGTATTTACATATGGCCTGTGCCAGCACATTTAGGGGTATAATCTGAGCTACAAACGAGCACACAAAGTCGTTATATTTGAAAAATAAAAATAAAAAGAACTCTGATTCACCATCACTCTTAGCAATTTTGCAGTTGTCTACTTAATAACTGAGAAATCTCCCTAGACAGCTCTTAAAACACTTATCTTTAATTGTACTTAATTACATATGTGTATTTGTTTTAGGAGGCTGAGTAAAGACATGAGGATGCAGATTTCAGCTTGGGTAAGTTTTCTTGAACTGTTCTTTCTAGGAAAGCAGAAATTTTATTTTGTTCTTTATGCATATCAAAGGTGGCAATTTTGTTTTCCCTTTTCAGTAAATATTTTTTCTATTTATACTTCTGAATCTTTAAAACAAATTTCAAATAGCTGGCAAATAATGTTCATATTACCAGAATTTATCATGATTTCCAGTATGAAGCTTCTATGGTGCATGTTTTTTGCCACATGCAATAGCAGTTAATAAACATGGACATGAATACAACAGAAGTATAGAAGTTGACTCAGAGGTGGTAGCACGTGATGAGAAAACTGTGCAAGAGTCATGCCCCTTCATCTCAAATAAACCCAAATCTCAGAACCTTAAATATCGTGCTAATTTTGGCTGGCAAAGAGTTAATTTTCTTCACAGTGGCTAGTATGGAGCTGTGTTTTGGATTTGTGCTGAAAATAGAGTTAGCAACACAGGGATTTTTCATTATTGATGAGCAGAGCTTACATAGAGTCTTTTTTTCTGCCTCTCATCCCACCACACCAGTGAGAGGTGCACAAAGAGCTGAGAGAGGACACAGCCAGGACAGCTGACCCCAAAGGACCAAAGGGATCTTCCTGAGCATTTGGTGTCATCCTCAGCCTATGAAGGTAAGGGGGGATGAAGGAAGAGAGGGAGGGGTCTATTTGGAGTGATGGCATTTGTCTTCCCAAGCAATCATTATGTGTGATGGAGCCGTGCTCTCCTGACATGCATCTGCCCATGGGCAGGAGTGAAGGAATTCTCCATTTTGCTTTGCTTTAGCTATTAAACTATCTTCATTTCAACCCCCAAGTTTTCTCACTTTTGCCCTTCTGATTCTCTCTGTCATCTGACCAGGGGGAGTGAGCAGCTCTGTGGTCCCTTGCTGCCAGCTGGGGTTAAACTATAAGAGCAATAGATAAGAGTTGACAGGGCTACAGGCAACCTGCTTTAACTGCTCAAAGCTGAGCAGCTTAACCTCTTCTGCCCTCTTAGCCACTAGCATTTCCTACATGTTTTTTCCAATTCAACATTCACTCCAGATCACTCAGCCTCAGAAGAGATTAAAAAAAAAAAAAAAAGTAACTGAAAGAATTTCCTTTTAAGATGACTGTGAGTAAGAGAAGACAGGCTTAAAAACACATCAGCAAATGATGTACATTTCTTACTAGCACTTCCAGCCTTGTGTATCCTATCAGCATGCAAAAACCCCAGCTTAATTTTATTGCTTGTACAACCAGCACAAACCTGGCCACAAAGGTTTCAAAATAAATAATTAGTACAAGAAAAAAAAATCCAACACTCAGGTTTCATTGCACAAACATTTAAAGAGAGGAAATAATTTCTTTTACAAATGTGTTTCTTTTGTATAAGAATAATTTTGTACAGAAAATAGCTCTTTATACATTTTACAGAAATAGGCTAACATTTAGATTCTTTATTAATGAATAATCACTGAATGCAATTTAAGATTTCAGTTATGTTTCAGTCACCAAACATTAATAACACAGTAATACATCACTGCTCTAATATCCTTAAACCGCTTGACTTATCAAATATTGAGTCAAGACACTGAAAACATTCCTAGAGTCATGAAAATTTGAAAACATTTAAGTAGCTTGAAACTGTTAAATTATGAAATACTTCCTGAAAGTAATACCATAATTTAAGTGTCAAGGAATACGAACTTAAACCTTACCAAGGCAGCATTACTTGCTCACTCCTGCTTGCTAATACTGTAAAACCCAAATTGAACAAAGCTTTAATATTAAACTAATTTACTACTAGTGTGACCTTCAAAACACTCCTGAAGGATAGGATGCTATCCAGAAGGACCTGGACAAGCTTGAGAACTGGGCCCACAGGAATCTCATGAGGTTTAACAAAACCAACTACAAGGTATTGTTCCTGGATGGAGCAACCCTGGTATCAACACAGGCTGGGGCATGAAGGGATCAAGAGCAGCCCAGCTGAGAAGGACTTGGTGGTGCTGGTGGAGGAGAGGCTGGAGATGATCCAGCCATGGGCACTCACAGCCCAGAAAGCCAAACGTGTCCTGGGCTGCATCCAAAGCAGTGTGGACGGCAGGGGAGGGAGGGGATTCTGCCCCTCTGCTCTGCTGAGACCCCACCTGGAACACTGCATCCAGCACAGGAGAGACATGGACCTGTTGGAGAGAGTCCAGAGGAGACCACGAAGGGATTAGAGGGATGGAGCACCTCTCCTGTGAGGAAAGGCTGAGACAACTGGGCTTGCTCAGCCTGGAAAATAGAAGGCTTTGGGGTGACTTAATTGCAGCCATCCAGTAGCTGAAGGGAGCCTACATAAAAGATGGAGTGGGACTCTTTAAAAGAGTATGTAGTGACAGAGGCTAGGTTTAGATAAGATGTTAAGAAGAAATTCTTTACTCTGTGGGTGGAAACTGGAACAGGCCGCACAGAGAAGCTGTAGATGCTCTAGCACTGGAGAGGGAGCACCTGAGCAACCTGTTCTAGTGGAAATGTGTCCCTGATCATGGCAGGGGTGTTGGTACTGAATGATCTGTAAGGTCCCTTCCAACCAAGGCCATTCTATGACACAAAACGAGATAGCAGAAGCTACTCTAGCAAATGCTATACAGCATTAACACAACATATAAATGTAATAAAAATACTTCCATTTTCTTAAGAAAACATGGAAAGTAGATTTTAAAAAAAACCAACCCAGTAAATTAAGATATAAAAAGTGAATTTGTAAAGGACAAAAATTGAAAAACACATGTATATATATTTATATGTAAGGGTATGCTAGGATGTACATATATTGAAAAATACTCAATTTATTCAAAGACTTTTTAAAGTCCTTATGTGTCATGTGGAACTCAAACATAAGCCACACTCAAATGCTTTCCCTCTACAACTGCTGTTTCAAGCACCTGTACTTATCTGCAGATTTCCTTGTAAATTAGAGAGAAGGTTAAGGCATTTACCCTTGGAATACAACTATATGCAGTAATCATTTCTTCTTTTCTAGATATAATTTTAAATAGAAGATGTAAGCAAATAAGAACTATAAAACCCAATGTCTGAAACCCTGAAATTTAGATGTTAATTAATTTAATATTCATACAGAGCTATTTAGGAGTTTGCCAACTGTACCCTGTGTGAGTACTGTTGACACTTCCATGCTTCTTGATTTAAATGTGTAGTTATGTTTAGTCAAACATGGCTCTCACTCCAAGTTAGCAAAACTCTTGACACATATAACTTTCAAATAAATTCTGCTGGAACTGGTACACCTCTTCTTCTCACAGCACAGAGGTTGATACAAGACAGTAATGAGTCACATTATATTAGTTCACATTTTCATGTGGTTAGAAGGAGAAACAAACCCTTATTCCAGTGATTTTGCAAATTCTGCATAGTCAATGTATCCGTCATTGTTCTTGTCATCATCTCTCAAAACATCATCTATTAGACTAATCAGCTCTTCTTCCTTCATTGCTTGGGTGTGCTCACCACCTTCCTACAAAAACAAAACCATAGTGAACGGTTTAGCAGTGTTTCCCATCTAGTGACACATGTGACAGATTACCGACGACTAAATTTTTACTAAGCCGTTCATGTTTGGTGCTAATTTGGCCCTAAGTTTTATGTAATAATTTATAATGTAAGCAAATTTCATCAGGTGGAAACTTTGAAGTCAAAGGACTTCAGAACACGCATTCCACAGTCAATATTCTTGGTCAGAAGTTCCAAAAGCTGAATACCACAACGTATAATGATGGGCAATCATCTAATAAATGCATTCTTAATTAGGATCTTGATGTAATATAGACACTGTAGTTTCTGTACACAGAAACACCTTACAGTAACACAGAAGTGAAAAAATTCAGCACTGTACTTAAAATCAGTAAAATTCTTAGTAACACTCCTTATGGGAACACTAAGAGGTGCCTTTGCACAAGAAACAGCCAGTCATTATTCTGTTCTTAACTCAGTATTTTTTCCACAAGTTATCAGAAGGAAGTTATTCTGAATTGTAACTTCCAGAAGGTCAATATGAGATAATGTGTTTCTACTGTGTTCCTAATGACTGGAAAGAAAAATTGAGTTTAGGAAGAGGCAAACCATAGCAGGTTCTTCTAATACCTCTTTGTGTAAGAGGTTTTTTATAGTTTGTGTATACACAGCAGTAACAGGCTGAAGTTGAAAATGGTGTTATATCACATGATATTTCTACAAATTCTCGTGTCCCATTTTGGATGACTTCCCTTTCTCCCCTTCCCTACTTGTCAAAGTAAGCCCTCTGTAAAATGATTTTCACTCTGGAGCCCTTCCTGATTCTAGAGTTTAAACTAAAATGGAAACTTCCTAAAAACTGCAGTGTGACATGAAAAGCTGTGATAATATACATTTATAAATTCAAGCTGAACTATCAGGAGAAAAATAGTCTCATTTTCAGGCCAAACCGTAACTGCACTGAAGATGTGTTGCAACTGTTCTGCTGCTTTTAGAGTCAGAACTGTTTCCACATATGCCCTTACAAAACTACACCAACCTCTTTGTGGACATGTGAGATAGCAGTAGCAAGTTCTAACCCATCTAGCAAATTATTGCCATCGTAATCATGCATTTTGAAGTAATGGAGCTGCAACTCTTGTGGAGACATCTCAGATTCTGGTTTCTCGATAACACCTTCCAAGTGTTCCATGATGTGTCTAAGAAAAAACCCACAACATTTTCATCAGTTAATATTTAATGCTCTGTTTACAGAAAATTTAGTCTTTGATCAAATATTGTACATCTAAAAGCACCCTGGACAACTAAAAGCTACAGTTTGATATCAAGATAAAAGGGGCACAAAGGTTGTTTGTTAGAGGGGCTATAGAGGCTTCTAATACTTTAGACAGCTATTTCTGTTTCTTCTGGCCTACTTAGCAGGCTATCAAAACAACTCAAGCAGAACCCAGAATCTTTTTTTGGCAGTCTTCCAAAGCACAGGAACTGGAGGAAGCTCTTTCCTAGTCAACCATGAAGTGTTCTAGAGAGTTTTATTTGCTCCTAGAAGTGTTCTGCATTTATGAAGAAGCAAATGAGAAAGTCTAACTCTACCTGCTAGGAATATGATTTTGTCCAAAGTATGTTAATATGGGTAAGCAGGATTTTTAATAAGAATTTTTTTATAGCATAAATAGGGCTAAAGGCTCCAGAGAGATTTTTCTAAATCTTGTATCTCTACAAATTTATCGAGCATGTCTCATATCTGGCTTTAGCTAATCATACAACATTCTGAGAAAACAGGATGTCCTACGCTTAAGTCCAACTCGCATAACACTTTAGATAAGAAAATCATTAAGAAGTAAAGTTTACACTTTTAAAACAGAAACACATACTCTTTATCTTGTACCAAGTTCTTATCAAGGCGAATATTTGGATGTTGACTCTCTCCTACGTGTTCCTCAGCTAGGGCAGAGATGAAGAATGCAGCCATAGCAAAGCAGAATAGCAAATGTGTTTTGAACATCCTTTGGGCCATTGTGATCTCCTACAAAAAGGAAAACATCCCCCCCAAAAAAAGAGATGAAAAACGCAATCTACTTTCAGCAGGTTTAGACAGTGCTTAGAAACAACTCCACTAAGTTTCAGAATAGAAGAACTTGCTGCATTAGAAACTCTTGGCAAGCAGAGAACCAGAGAGCTCCAATTAAGAGATTTTACGAGGGTCCCTATTTTAATGAATTATGCAGTAATTTTCAGATAATGTCCTTTTTTTTTTTTTTTTTCCATAGCCAATGCATACACCTTAGCCACGCTTGGATTTTCACATACCTTCCAGACAAACAAGCAACCGTACCCTCTGCCTCAGGCAGACCTGCCCCACAGCTATGGGAGCAAAGGTCGCTTAAGGCATCGAAGCGGCTCCATCTGATTAGCAGCTGTATTATGACTGAATTCCCTAAAGGCCGCACAGCTGGGAAGACGTCACGCAGCCATACATGCGCGCGCTTGACGGGCAGGTGACAGGGTACAGAGCTCCAGAGGGGCCGAGCGCGCTGCTGAGGGCAGCCAATGCGCGTGCTGGCGGCTTCCGCTCCTGTTCTTCTCCCGGACCCTGATGAAGCTACCCCCGGTTGCACCGGCACGGCGCTGGCCACCGGCCAGGCTCCTACCCCCGGCTGGATCCCCGGGAAAGCGCCGCCGCAGCGGGATGAGGCCGGGCCCACCGCCCCCCGCCCAGGCCCCAGCACCCCCGCTCCAGCACTGGCTGTCGGAGCGGTCAGAGAGGCCCCGCCGCCGCCAGCCTACGTACCCTCGGGCGGGTCTGCGCCGTGCCGTGGGCTCCGGGCTGCGCACAGGCTGGACACCATTCCCAGGACACCATCCCGGGATCACCCCTGACCTGACGCTGCCCCGCCCGCTCCACCGCCCATTGGCCGTTCCGCTCGGCCCCGCCCCGCCCCGCCTCGCGGGTGACGTCACCGCCCCGGAGCTCCACGTGGAGCCCTCGCGGCGGCGCAGGTGCGGTGAGGCCACGCCCATCGCGGCGCGGGGCGGGGCGCGCGCGGCTAGGTGTGCTCGCGGGGCTGCGGGTCCCGATGGGTGGCGGGTCATTCATGAACCAGCGCTATGTGCTGTGGCCAAGGAGGTCAGTGCTGTCCTAGGGTGCATTAGGAAGAGCTCTGCCAGCAGGCTCAGGGAGGTGATCCTGCCCCGGTACTCAGCCCTGGTGAGGTCACATGTGGAGTTCTATGTCCAGTTCTGGGCTGTTCAGTACAAGAGAGACATGGAGCTCCTAAGTGGGTCCAGTGGAGGGTAACAGAGATGATTGAGGGACAGGAGCATTTCTCTTGCCAGGAAAGGCTGGAGGAGTTTGTCCTGTTCAGCCTCGAGGAGAGAAAACTGAGAGGGCACCTTATTAATGTATACAAGTATATATATATATATACATACATATATATATATATATATACATATACATATATATATACCTACATATACAGTGTACGCAAGAGGGGGGTGCCAAGAGGATGGAGCCACACTCTATTGAGTAGTGCTGAGCAAAATGACAAGAGGCAATAGGCAGAAACTGATGCACAGAAAATTCTACCTGAACATGACCAAGAACTTCTTTGTTGTGTGGGTGACTGAGCATGAGAACAGATTGTCCACAGATGAGGAGTCTCCATCAATGAAGATATTCAGGAACTGTCTGGACACAATCCTGTGCCATGTGCTCTAGGATGATCCTGCTTGAGCAGGGGAGCTTGGACCAGATGACCCACTTACAACCTGGCCCTTTCTGGGTGTTGTGGAGTCTCGACAAAACCCCAGCCTTTGGTGCAGAGAACTCCCTCCTAGAGGATGCATTGGATGGATCTCACTGGTGATACTCTGGGCAGAACATAGAAGGACTGCAATGGCAAAGCTGGTGGCAGTGTGGGCCAGAGCATGTCCCACTCCTAGGGCAGTCCCCGGCTGCCCATGCTTTGGATACATCCCTCTAGCCCCAACCACGCCATGGTTCCTACCCTGCTGCTCGAGTGAGAACTGCTGTACCCGTTCCCCAGTGCCCACTGCAGTCTGTGTGTTCTGTGCTTCCCCTCACACCACACGCCGTAAGTCTCACTGTTTCCATATCTGACACCTACACAGCCACAGCTTTGGCCTCTCGAGGTCACAACCCTCGAGCAAACCGCGGCCCGGGGGAGCTGGGGGAACTTTTGGCCCGTTCCTCACGCATCGCCCGGGTGTCTCGTGCCGAAGTTACTGCTGGAAGGGGCGGTGGCCGTGGGGATCAACCGGCAGAGAGCCCTGGGGTTCGGGTGGCTTCCGAGGGCGGCGGTGGGGAACAGCACTCCCGGCCCGTCTCGCCCAGCAGGGGAGCGAGGGGCCATACCGGCGGTGCCGGGACAGCGGCCGCCAGTGCGGGACGCGGGTCCGTGCCCGGGCGTCAGGCGAGAGGCGTCAGGGAGCGGCGGCCATGGCGGACGCGCCGCCCCCGGCCGCAGCCCTCGGGCAGGGCGTCCCGGCCGCCCCCGCCCCCCAGCACCTGGCGGATCCGCGGCCCCGGCGGCGCCTCCCGGGATCTGCCGCCGGGGACTCCCCGCGGGCCGGGGCGGGGCGGGTCCGGCCCGGCGCTAAGATGGCGGCCAAGGGTTCGCACTCGCACGTGAAGCTGGAGGCGGAGATCGAGCGGTGCCGGGCGGAGGGGCACTGGGGGCGGCTGCGCCACCTCGCACAGCAGCTGCTGCCGCCGCGGCCCCCGCGCAAGGCGAAGGCGGCGAGGGACGCTCAGGACGCGGGTAAGCGGCGGCGGCGGCAGGGGGCGGGCGGAGCGGCCGCCGGTACCGACCCGCCCGGGCGTGGGGCGGCTGCGGGGCCGGCTGCTCGCTCCCTGCCACCGCCCGTTCTCGGCAGCCCCGCGCCGGTGGGCTGGCGTGGGCGGGAGCTGCGGCCGCCCCGGCTCCCGGGCGTGGGCTGGGCAGCGCCGGTTTGCGGGGCGTCGTCTGCTGTCCCGTGCCTGCGCCCCGGCCCCGCAGCGGGAGGCCAGGAGGGATGCCTGGGAGAGGCGGCGAGAGCTCAGGAAACGGCGCTGGGGAAGATCACGCTGCGCTTCCTCTTCGTGTCAGCGCTGCCGAGCCCGCCGGGCAGCGTGGGGCGGCTGCCGAGCGCTCGGGATGCCGCCCCCGCCGCAGTCAGCGCCGGGGCGCAGGTGGCGGCTGCCCGGCTCCGAGCCCACCCTGGGTGCAGCCAGCCCGTTTGGGCTGCGGCCAGGCCGCCCCCGTTTAGAAAGGTCTCTTCAGCTTGTCGATGCGTGTCATGCTGGTTTCTTCTTGCCCCCTGCCCAGCGCTGTTCTTGGGTGGGTTACTTGTGGTGCCCTTGTGTTACTTCTCTCCATTTCCTAGGGGCACTGCTTGACTTGAAGGCTTTCACATATAAAACAGGCTTCTTAAATAGCAAGTATATTAGTTTTGTTTTGTTCCTGTTGCAACACACTGATTTGCTGCCTTTTAAATTATTATTTTTTTTTTAATCTTTTGTAACAAGTGAGGCAGGATAACTCAGTCGGAGGTCAGCAAGTAAGTTGTGAACAGGATCTGATGATACCCGCAGTAGTGGTACAAAGGGTTCTGCTACTGAAGTCAGAAGAGCTGCTTCTGGGAATAAACCCCCTTCTTTAGGGCAGTGTGTCCAGAATACGGCCCTAGTGTTGAAGCTTTCTAAAGTGCTTTAAACTTCACAATGGGAACCATGATGGGGGAGATGTTGGTAGTTTAATTCATGTTTATTTTTGAGGCTTTCCAAGTGTTTACATGATGCAGAATGAACCTTGTGCTGAGAATCCTACGGCCAACCTTTGAACTCTAGTCAGGTTTCAGCTGTGTTTTCCCAGGTGCAGAGATCACCATGCACTTTGGGGGCATTAGTAGTTGAAAAGTTCACAGTAGTTTCTTTCCTTGTAATTAAGAGCTATAACAACAGTATGATTGCTGTAAAAACATGATTTGTTAATTTGTTGCTATGTCATCATAACTTGCTAGTTACGAAAGAGTAATGCTTTGTTATTGCTACAGAGTTTCTTTCAGCAGGTTCTGTGCTTCTAAAAATTATTGTGTGTTTGGATGGGATTTTTTTAACAGTAGTATTTGCTTTGTGAGGTTGTATATATTTATTTCTTAATTGTCTATGATCTTACCTAGTTCCTTGCATTTGATTAAGAGATTAATGATTACCAGAAAGCACTTCATTTTGTAGAAATGATTGCATGCAAGTTTGAGGGGAATGTACTTGAACCCTTACACTTTTATGTATTTGCAAATGAGCAAGAGGAGCTATGGTTATAATTTGTAGTGTGGTTATAATATGTAGCTGAACACTTAGACCACAACAACAAAAAAAGTCTGAACCGCCACACAGCTGATTATTATATGCTGTAAGTGGTGTATAGGTAGAAAGTGGGCATAAGGTGCTTCCTGGACTGAAAATACAGAAGTAGGTACACTACCGTGTTTCACTCATTCTCAAATTTCAAACTTTATAACATGGAGTATATATCAAATGTCTGGCTGGACTGTTTGGTATTCAGAGATTTCCTTACCTGGCTTGACCCACTAGTCTGCTGATGGAGGTCTGTTGGTATGAATGATGGAACTGCAAACATGGGCCTGTCGTGTAAGAACTCTGAGTACTCTGGTAGATGAAACTTTTTTTTTCCAGCATGATTGCCACACTTAATGATGCCTCGTGCTGTATCCATTGCTGCTACCTGTGTTTGAGTGTCTCTTCTGTGGAACTGGGAACAGGGATGGATTTTAATTTAGAAAGAGTTTTATGTGGCATGTTAATTACAGCAGAGGATCATTCCTTGTGTGTCTTTAGTAATGGATGCGTAGAATGGATATCATTTATCTTTTAATTTTTTTTCTGTAAACTTTCAGGAAAGTTGTAAAAGTTTTTGATACAGTTACTGCTATCACTTCTCTGTAGTCTAAAGCATTCATTTCATGCTTGTACCTTTGTAAATAAAGCATCCACTGAAATATTTGCTAAGTTTGGTCTTAGACTTTTGAAAATGAGTTTTGTGATGAAAATTCTTAACTTATATTAGTGACAATGTAAAAAGGAATGGTGCTGCCAAAATTAAAGGATTAAGAAGGGAAAATCTTCAAGTTACAACAAAGTGGTGTTTCATTTTTCCACACAAAACATAGTGTTTCCACTAGATAGAAGTTAGTGGAACTTTCTTTTTGTCTATGTGTTCTTCATTATCCCCTCATTTGAGTTTGTCTATCTCAAAGGTGTGTTGTTTTGGTTTTGTAATTCTGTTTATCATCAGTATGGCAATAAGCAATGTTTCTTGTTGGTTGGTGTGTGCTTTCAGAGGACCACGGGAGTTTGCTGCTTGCAGAGGCTCTGCTGGAGGAATGTTTGAAGGAAAACTTTGCCAAACTGAAGGACTCCATTCCACTGTCAGAGAAGAGTGAGCCCAAGCTGAGTGAAGCTAAACGGTATCTGACCAATATCTTAAGCAGAGGGAAACTAAGAGTAAGTGGGCTCAATCGTCATAATTCCTGTCAACTGTTTATTGGTTATTTATTATGATTGCTAACCTGATACAGGGTGTGGGTGTTGCCTGTTTGTGTCCATGAATGTGCAGTGCTATAGTGTAGGTGATACTAAGAGACTGATAGTTCCCCTAGGCAGGATTTTATTTTGTGAGACTTGCTTTTCCATAGGTAAAGAAAGTACGTGCTGCAAGGACATATCCTCTTTCTTTTTTTCTAATTGGGAAGAAGCAGGATAAATACTTAGAATTTCTCTCGGGTAGTGGGGTGTGGCCACATAAGTGTGCTGTCAGGCCAGCGCAGCTGAGTGACCTCCTGCTGCTCCAGTTCTGAGAGAATTGTGCTCAACTGGTTAGCCCCTGATTGGAGAAAAATCCTGACAAGGTGCTGTCAGGAACTTAAGGTTGTATTAGGAGGACTACAGCCTTGCCCTGCTTTTGGTGTCTATTAGAGAAGTAATGCTTTTTATTTTGTTTTGTGATCTGGGTGTGTGGCTGGTAGCTGCTTGTCGACTCAGTTGCAAAGCTTTAGGAGGATTTTAATACTCTGCTTTGATGCCTGCTGCTTTATTGGTGTCCTTTGACATACAGTTGCATAAGTATGTTAAGATGTAAATGAACTACAACAGTCTGTTCTAGACTTGTATTACTTTTGGTGCTGAAATTGCCAGGCTAGTTTAGTTGGGTTGTAAATGTGTGTTACACTTTCACAATGCTAATTTTCAATGAGCAAGGTCAGCCTATTTAGAGCATAAAATGGAGGGAGTAAGGAAGGGGAGTCTGTCCAACCCTCTTTCTTTATAGTTTAGCCTCATTAACAGTCAGAACTACTGAATTCTTCCAGTTCCTTGTGTGTAGTTTGGCTGCAGGAATTGCCATTACTGTTTCTTTGCTAGTGGTGACAGTAGCTTACTGATGCAGTATTGACTCTGTGTTGATTGCATGTACTTAAAACATGGGTTTGAGGGCTTAGGAACCTTTTCATGCTTTCCAGAGGGTCTGAACAGATGTGCTTTACTGAGGTTCTGTTATATATGTTTTCAATCCTTAAACAAAATGAATCTTAGAAATAGCAGGTGTGCTTTCTGGTTTTTTCACTGTTGCATGAAAATTGTTTGACAACTAAAGAAAATTTGGAAGTTTTCTCACTCTTTAATTAAATATATGGAGGAGAGGGAAGCACTTGTCTAAAAAGCGATGTTTATTGTCTAGTTTAAAAGCAGGGGCTTTTCTTAGTGTGTGTGTGTGTGTGTGTGTAGGTAATTCTGACAGTGCCAGCCTGTTATGTGCTCTTTGTGGCTGGTGAATCTATAGGGCAGGTCAGCTGAGCCCAAAGAGGTGGCTTACAAACTGTTTTTCAAAACTGAGCTCCAGAGTGGTTGCCTGACCTTCATTGCCTATTGCTCTCATGAGCTTAACCCCTGCAGTTGTGAGAGGAAAGCATTCTGAACCTGCCTAATTTGCTGTGGAGTACTTCACTCTTCCTGTCTGGTATTTCACCCTGTAAACACTTTTTCTCTCCTTGCTCCATTTCAGCCAAAGTATATGACAGAAGCTATGCTGATCCTAGGAAAGCTTCATTATGTGGAGGGATGCTACAGAGATGCCATCAGCATGTATGCAAAAGCAGGAATTGATGACCTTTCAAGCAAAGATGAACCTCTGTATGTGCTGCGTTTGATAACTGAAGCCTTTGTTATTAAAGGTAAAGGACCATGTATGTATATTTGAAATATGCTAGTTTGAGGTTGAAGCTATTTTCTCCAAATGATTTGGTTGGAGCAGGATTAGGGCAAATATGTATGCTGTAGAAAATCCTACATGGTATGGTCTGTGTAGTTTCAAACTTAAAGGCATTATGGAGTCTTAGTCCATGGTTTTTAAACTTGGATGGCTTGTAAAGAAAAGCTTAAAATTGGAAATCTTGTGGTAACTCTTGGCTGTAAGTCAGCAACATGCTTGAGCTTATGTGTCCATTTTGGGAAAATCTAAATCAAGCCCTTGGCTGAATGGGGGCCTATGCTTTCTCTTAGAAAGAGTTCATCTACTTATACATTTCAGTGATTTCTGTGAATTAAACAACAACGATGTCTCCAAGTTTTAAACTTTGGACTAACAGAATATGTGCTTTCAAAGCAGGTAGTATATTTTTGCAATGCATGTCACACAGTATCAGACCTTATGTACAAACAGGAATCTCTCCTCCCCCTTGTAATTACAGACATTGTTCTGTTTGAGAGATTCTAATTAAAACTACCTCTGTGGGTAGTGAAACTGCATTTCCTTTTTGAGTGGGGGAAAGGAAGACCCTTGTCATTTTTTGACTTGGGGGGAGAAAAAGATCAGTAATCTTCTCCTTCATTTGCTTTCGGTTCCTTTATAAATGTTGCTCAAGTACTGCTACCTATCTACTGCTTTCTACTCTTTTCAGCATGTCCACCAGCTAATTAGGTGAATGAGAACTCTGATGATCAGATACCTTCAACTGGTATGTAAAAGAGTGAAACCAAATCAACCCAAAATACTGTTTGACTGGGCTGCTAGTATTACTGATAATAATTCGAGTCCTTCTGCTTTTTTTTGAAACCTTGTTTTTGCTGCTTTGCTTGCTTTTATTTTTGTTTCTTGTGGTACTGATCAAATCTGCTTCATTAATGAGCTTTTGTGGAGCAGGACTAATTTCCTTGTACCTCACACTGACACTTGCATGGCGCAGAGGAGCAAGTAGTTGCCAGTGCATTCTCAGCAGTGTATTTGAGAGCAGCTCCTGGTGCTCTCCAGAGTCTGAAGGAGATGCACTGTCCTTATTGCAAACCAGATATGACCCTTGGTGAGTGTAATGATAATGTGTGTGTGGAAACTGATGGAGTAAACCTGTTTTTATAAGACTCCTTGTATTGTGTTGACTGCCTAACTTACACATGAAGATGCTGGAGGTGTTTACCTCAGAATGTCCAGCAATTTTTTGGTTTCTTTCCCCATGTGGTTTAGCATGGAATGTAAATACTGTGTTACTCCTGTAAACCATATGGAGTGTCTGCTGTTGCAGAGAACCTCTGTGCTGTTACAGTTCCACAGTCTTTACCCTCCATGATGATTATTTTCTTATTACCTAAGATACCAAGAATATAGTAAGCCATTCAGAAAATGGCAGAAAAAAGTCCAGCAGAGTGGAGCTTGTCCAGCTGAGTTTGGAGAGGGCACTCACTGCTAGCATCACTGTTCCCTCATGCCATGTTCCTTCAGCCTCCCACTCTTACTTTTGCACTTTGTGCAGGTAGCTATGGCAATAGCAGTGTAGATTTAAGTTTTTATTTTAAAACATTAGTGTCCAGGCTGCATCTGTAGGGCAAGTAACAATATGGAGTTGAATTTTTAAAAATTCATTGATACTTTATGCCAGAGATTTTTCTTATTCCATTTTTAATTTGGTACCTCTCCAGAAATTATGTTGATCTGTACTACATTACTGCCTTTGGTTAAACTATTGATTGTTTATGCAATCTGAAACCTTCTTTAAAGATGCTCTTCAATGTTGCTGGTAGTAAAATTTTTGCAGTTTAGGGCTGTTTAGGCAAATGTCCTGAAAAGCCACAGTCCATTTCTGTTTCAAGGCAGAAGTTAGGTTCCCCACTTAATTTCTTGTTCACATTTTCAGAAATGGGAGAAAGTGGTTGGTTTAATAGAATATCTCTGTTCATCCAGCATTGATTAAAGCAGCAGAATTTTGTATCACCTCATAGTGTGAACTTGAAACTACCTCGGTTTTGTGTAGATAATACTGCTGAGTTATACCCGTATGCAGAATTGCAGCATAGGTTCTCAAGCATTCAGGATTAGGCTGGAAAGGTCATGGAAGAAAGAACAGTCAAATAAAAGGCTTGGTTGTTTGTTTCGTTTTTTTTTGTTTTTTTTTTAATGTTGACACCTATCCTTCTAATGTTGGAAATGAACAAAAACATAACAAGAGAGATGTGGGATATGGTGGGAGGAGTTGCACAGATAAAACCAGTTGTAGAAATCCAGCAAAACCAATTTTCCTTCCTTAGAGCACCTTTTGACTTCTGCAGCACTGAAGGCCGGATGTTGAGCTAAATCTCTGGAGCCTTTTTCTGGGGATCCACAGCATGTAGTAGGTTCATATTACAGTAAGAGGCAGTATGGATTTGCATCCTTGTGTTTGGGTTGAAGAAATTGAGCAGGGAAAAAAATTCTGGCTTGCCTTCTCAGTAAACTTCCAGTGTCAAGAAGTAAACACTGAAGTTCTTGGTCAGTGTGAGGGCTTGTGCAATTGACAAGTCACAGGAGAAATGACAGAGAGAGCAAGATTCTCCAGTGTCTCATCTGACTGCTGCTTCCTGTCCTGTTTCTAAATCCCTTCATTGTGAGGAGACAAGTTTTGTGGGTGCTGTGAGTGGAGCTCTGACAATGGTTTGATTTTTCATTATGACTAATTTTAACTTCTGTGATTGGTTAATAGGTGGTTGGTTTGTACTTGCCTCCTTCCTCCCCATCCTCCATCAAGTCAATCCCTCCTTAAAATTTTGCCTCTGCTCAGTTCACGTTACTGCTGGTAATCTCTGTTGCAAGCAGCTCTGTGTTGCATAAAACAGTATTGAGTAAGCAAACTTTGCTTCTAATTCAGTTGGGACACACTGTGGCATTGTTACCTGGTGGTGTCCATTTGAAACAGCAAGCAAAAAAGACTTCAGAGCAAAATGTGTAGCTGTCAGAGCCCATGGTTTCTCTCTGTTTGTGCTTGCTGCAGAAACTGCAGATATCTCTCTCTTTGAAAGGAGTAAATCTTCCTGGTAGTAGGTGAGGCCACAACTTAACCCTTACAAAGCACTGTGTAGCTCTGGCCAGGGCTTCAGCATACCTAAGTTCCAAGAAAGAGGCATCTGTGGTGTGGCAATGTTTGCTGTGATGCTGAGAGCAAGATGAAAGCTGCTTTAATTGAGGCAGGCTGTTGCCAGCCTGGGTGATGGACAGGCAGGCAGGGCTCATGTGTCCTGTGGGTCCTGTCTTTGTAGTGACTGAGAGAGGCTTTGGCTTGTGGTCAGGGATGTCAGAGCTGCTGCAGGGTGAGTCAGCCCGGTGCTGAGGAGCTCCCTGTGTCTGTCTGGCCAGGCACTGGGCTTCCTCTACCTGGAGTGGGGTAGCCTGGAGATAGCTACCTATCTATATTTGTGCAACAATGCCACAGGATTGCACATGGTATCTAGATTCTAGATGGATTTCTAGGCAGTTAAAGCTGTAAAAGTGCCATTGTCTGTTTTGCTCCTTTTCTCCCTGTAATTTTTGTAATTTAGTCATTTTTGTGTTGTTATTGGCCACTTCACAACTCAGGGTGGGTTTCATTTCTGCAGCTTCAGTCTGGTCTCTCTGTAGAGTCAGAAGTTGGCTGTTCTGGGGTGATTCATCACCTCTCCAAGTGGTGATGATCACACGGTTGATGTGAATGCTGGTGTACAATACAGCCTCCTCTCTGGTGACTGAGAGAAGCCTGTGGACTAAGTTGAGACTTATCCCTTGTAATTTTGTTTCTAAGTGGTTTTGTTCTTTAGGTTTTGGGGTTTTTTAACTTTAGAAAAGACATCCATTTTATCAAACGGCTACAGTGTGAGCTTGGTCTTTTTAGATCTTTGGTAAGATGTGGAAGAGAACAAGGTGATAATGTGTCTGTAAGAAGCCTTGATCATAGTCTGCATTTTATTGTAACAAATCCAACCACACGTCATATCTACGAGGAAATGAGACTGCGTTAGTGCTGTGGTTCAGAGCTATCTGTGTTTTGTTCTTGGACCCATTTTAGTCATTTAAAGGTGTTTAAGATCTGTGGTGGGACACTTGAAAAACCAAAGATAAAATCTTGAGACAAACGTTGCTGGATTGAGCCGCTGATCTTTAGAGCTCTCCTAAAAGCTGTGAGTGATATTTCTGAAAGCAAAACCTTGAAACTACCATGTGGGGGTTTTTCCTAAGTTTGATAATGATAAACAGCCTGGAACCTGCTTCCAGTGTCCTGGATTCAGCACATCTTGTTTTGGATTGTTTTGTGTTTGTTTGGTCTTGGAACAAATTGTTGAGCTTACGTGTGTTCCTGTTTCTCTTGTATCTTTTAAGAATTCAGTGGTAATGAGATCTGTATGCTTGATAGTGTTCTGCTTTCTGCCTGTGTGTAATGATTGTCTTGGGTTTCTAATACTGGAAGTGGTTGTTTGGAGATTCTGGTGGTGTTCTGAGTGGAGAACGTTGGTATCACACAGAGATAAACAGAAAACCTGACCTTTTACTTAGCTGCTTTGAGAACTATTTGCTTGGTTTTAATCATGGTTTTAAATTGACCAAGTGAAGCCTCAAAATTTGAATAAACCCTTAAACTTCTTAGTGATTGTTCTGCTTAATTACTTTCTTATTTTGTTAGCTTGCACTACTGTTAAAAACAGTAGGTTTGCATACAGTAAATACAAGCTTGGTATTAAAATTGTTCATTCTGATTCTAGCTAATCAGAGAATGTATCACATGCTTGCTCATATACTTAATTGGAGTCTTTCATTTTGACATTTGCTTGTGTGTCATCCATTTTTCTAATATAGTTTTCTACATAAAGAATAATTTCCTAGGTGAGATTGTATTCAGTTGCTTTTGTTTGAAAATTAAAATAAAGTTTAGAGTTAAAGATAGCTTTATTGCAAAACTGTGTTCTGATAAATCTACTTGTCCCTTCTCTCTAAAGAATTTGATTAAGAATTTTCAGTTTAATAAATGAATTCAACTCAGTGTTTCTGATAAGCTGATAAATTTCTTGCCATTTGTACATTTTTTTAAAATTCATAGATTAAAATGGGAAAAAATAAGCTATCCTGTTTGGTTTTATTTAGTTCATTGTTGGTTCATTGAACTAAATAATAGAGAGAATTGAAAGAGAGAAAGGTAAGGTTTGTGGGTTTGTTTTTGGTTTGGGTTTTTTTTTTAAATTTTTGTCCTCTTTGCAAGAGAGCACCTCTATTTTAAAGACTATTCTAGTGCTTCATCAAACTCATATTTCAGATCCTAAGCTGCTAACTTTTATAGTTCAGTTCTTTACTAAATGCTACCAATCCCCTGGTGCAAGGATATATTCCACTCAAAAAACGTTAATGGGTTACTTTGTGTTATTGTCTTAACTTAAGCAGTCTTACTGTTAGAGTTTCCTGTTAGCTTCTCTGGAATGAGATTTTTGTCCACTTGGTTTTTGGTAAGTGAGATCATAGTATCAAAACTGTGGAGTGTTCTGAATACAGAACTGTGGAATGATTTTGAGTACCAGTAGTTTGAAAAATTTCAAGTGCAGATCAATTGAGTTTAGAAACACCATATAGTTTTGTGGAGTCATAATTTATTTCATAAGGTTATTTTGAAAGTGAGTTTACACTTCTAACTTCTTTTTGTCAGGAGCATTTTCAATTCAGGTCATGTTTTATAAACCTCTTAATGAACAGTACATGCCCTTTGAGGCTGTCCCTCATTTCAGAGGGCACAGCACTGTTCAGGATATCTTCTTCTTTTTGCAGACAGTGTTTGGAACACCGTTCCACTTCTTGTATGCCAAAACCCCCTTCCACCGTGGTTATACATGCTCTTGTGCTTGAGGTTTTTACTACAAGATATTTTTTAGGAGTTTCTGAAGTTCCTTAAGAAAAATTTGCTGTAATACCTAAAAAGAGATGGTGTATGTGTGTCTCTTACTATTGTAAGAACATACCTTGTCTTGTCTGCTGAGACAAGTGTAGAAAATGGATTAATGGAAGATTGATGACATTTTTTCCATGCTAAAGTATTTTGCTTTATATTCTCTCTAGGCACTAATGGAGAAAAGTAAAAGCACATTGTAATTGCCCATGTCAAGATGAAGATGATCCATTTCTGTATTGTTGTTTAGGAGCCATGACTACAGGGAAAGTACTCAAATCTGCTAGTGGTAAAAAAAGAGGGAACTCAGATCTTCCTCTGCTTCCAGCATAGCTGACCCCACCCTCTCTAGAAGCTGAGTTTTCATCCTGCCTGCATTGCTGTTACTGTCTGACCTAGGGCAGTGTGCTGTGATGTACCCATTTAGCAGAAATGGGCAGCAGGCTGTAAGGTACAAGGGAAAAAATCCCAAGCTGAGTTCCCTCCCCATCTCTCTCCATTAATTTCAGTGTCGAGTATCATGTCACTTAGGCACTGTTGACATCATGGCATGTGTATCATAGGCTTTCAAGTAAAGTCTAAATCTTCTATACCTTAATAATCCTATTTAAACCAGAAGGGTTGTTACCTGAATATGTTCTGACTTCCCAGGGGTTCCAATTCACTACTGTCTGGAACCTGCCCACCTTGGAAGTGATGGTGCTTACTGAGGCACTTGGCTTCATTTAAGGGTTGAGAAGAGTGTCTAGAACCTTCCTAAAGACAACACCACTGTTCTTCACTGTCTTTAGGAAAGCTTGTTGATCATGAAGAACCAGCATTATACTGGGCACAAAGCTGAGATGAGAAAAGCATAGGTTTGGGTGATAGTTAAGGGGAAAGTTACCTAAAACTATGATTTCTCTTTTTTTCAATGCACAGATACAGCTCTTCAGTGAAAATGGGCTTCATGAGGATGATGAACACTTGCCAGCATGCAACTGTTAACCTATATGCTGCTTTTGAGATTATGTATTTGCTTGCAGTTCTCTGTGTTACTTAGCTGCTGTTTCCTCTACTCCTCAAGCAGCTCCTTGGTGAGGTTACTTTTGTTAGTAATTTCAGCTGCTGCTGTGACTAAGCAGAACTTAGTGGGACACGGTAGAAGAGAAGAATTTTTTGGTGGGTTTGTTTTTTTTTGTTGTTTTTTGTTGTTGGTTTGTTTGTTTGTTTTTTAAGGGTCTGGCAGGGCATGAGTTCCTTTGTTGGAATCCTCTGATGACTACAAAAGGTTGAGATTTTTCTCTCTGAGAACTGAGATCTGTGGGAGATGGGTTCCTCTAAACAGAGCCTAAATAATAAAATTAGTTTCCTTGCCTGGCCATTAGAAAAATTGAGTCCCAGCCGAAAGGATGATACAATAGGACATTAAAATTAAAATAAGGCATTTTGTTGGCAGAACTTGTTTTCACTTTTGCTTGGCAAAAGATGCATCTTTTAAATGTTAATCCACATCAGAGGGAGAGAGAGAGATTTTGTTCTATACCTGGTACGCACTTCAAAATGCTAGTCTTCGCAATTCTGACAGCAAGACAGGAAGCACGCTGTTAATTCTTGCTGGCATCAGAGTAGCTGTCTGATATGCAAAAGCCTCACTTTGTAGATGTTGATGTTTTGATAAAAGGACCTAGTATGAGGATGTTTTATATGGGGTTTTAGAAAAGCATTCCTAAGAGTCTGGAGTTGCCCTTACATTGTGACAATGACTTTGAACCTGTTACATGTTGGTGAATTGTGTGCCTTTGTGCCACTGCTTTCCTGCTTGGATATGAAAGAGTTGCCAAGCCCAGCCTTGGTGTTCTTGATGTACTTAGGCTTTTCTATTTTGCCCCATGAGCTTTTTTCTGCTGTTGGATCAGATGGCTTACCTTTCAGAAGTAGTTTGCACTTCTAGCACAGTCAGCTATGCACAAATGTAGCATGGGTGTTACTTTAGACTTTCAAGGAGAGTTAGATGCAGGCCACTAAATGTAGATTACTGAAATTTGGAAAGTGGAAAAAGGGAATAACTTCTGGTTCCTTTTGTTAATGTGACTTGGTTTCTGCAGTGGTAAAGTTTTTTTGCTCCCTTCCCCACACACAGTTGTAGGTGATGATTGCACACATGCATAAAACCTTCTCCACCTTTTGCACTGTGACTTAATTCTCTAAAGCTGTGGGGTTAGCAGCATCAGGAGGTGGAAGAGTATTTGCCCATGCTTTTCCGAGGAAATGGGACAGTGTAACATTAAATGAAAAAACATGCTACACTTATTTTCCCTAGAAGAGAAGGAATACAGACATATTTGCATGGCCTAAGCTAGAGGTAGCTTTTAGATTGCTGTGATGACAGTGTCATGCTGGGGCTGTGCTGTGTAGCATGGTATGTGTCCAGTGGCTATGGAAAAATTTCCATGTGGTGGTTTGCCCTGGAGTGATCTTCAAATGTCTCTTATCTTTCAAGTGACAGGGCAACAAGCCTGTTAGTCCTTGCAGGCTCTGTCTATTCTTGTAACTTTAAGTAGGATTGTCTTGAGTGCTTGATACAAATCAGCATAGTAAAATATGAATTACCCTTTCTTTCTCTCCCTTCTGCTCCCCAGATACACATGGAATCATTTAGATTGGAAAAGACCTGTAAGATCATGAAGTGCACCCATTAACCCAGCACTGTCAAATCCAGTAATAAACCATGTCCCTAAGGACTACATCTGCACATCTTTGAAATACCTCTGGAGGTGATGACTCCTGTGCAGCCTGTTCCAATGCCTGACTGCTCTTTCAGTGAATAAATTTTTCCTGGTAGCCAGTTGAGACCTGCCCTGGCACAACTTGAGGCCATTTTCTCTTGTCCTGTATGTTGTAGAAGAGACTGACCCCCACCTTGCTATACCCTCCTTTCAGGTAATTGTAGAGAGACTCCTTTTCTCCAGGCTAAGCACCCCCAGCTCCCTCAGCTGCTCCTCACAGCACTTGTGCTCCAGACCCTTCACCAGCTCTGTTGCCCTTCTCTCAACGTGCTCCAGCACCTCAAGGTCTTTCTTGTATTGAGGTGCCAAAAATTGAACACAGGATTCTAGGGCTAGTCTGATTCAGTGACTCTGCAGCTAGAAGAGAACTTTCTTGCTGATGATGCTGCTTAACTGTGGTGCAGATGAACTCAAGCTGAATAAATTCCAGTACTTGGTCATCAGTACCATTTCCTCTCCCTTGTGCCCCTTCAACTTAACATTTTTTCTCTTCTGCTTCTTCCTGTTGTATTTAGTCCAGGGGAAAAAAAAGTAATTTCTGCAGTATGCCATGACAGTTTATGGATGTGGATGGTGTTGACAAAGTCTTTAGATGCGGGGCTGTAAGAGATTGCTGATCACCCCTGTGTTTTCTGCGCCTCAGAGCATTGCTCCCGTAGATGTGTCTTGATGTCACAGAATGGAGGTGGCTTCTTATACCAGGACAATCAATATATTGTATCAGTGGCCCCCAAAGTGGTGCATGTGCCCCAGGGGTTGAGCAAGCCTGTGGTGCAGAAGAAAAGTATTATAACTTATGTTTTTGTTTTGTTTTTCTTAAAAAATCCACCAGGACAAGGAAGCACCCCACATTGAAATAAATCTTTAGTATTGTGTTTTATGGAAAGTGGTGCCCTCGCTTAGTCTGTATGTCAGAGGGTCTTGTCTCATGTAGAGCCTACAAAAGTGTCTTATGAAACAGAATGTTTCACACTGTGGAAGGGCATCATCACTAGTTTATTCACTTTCATATGTTGCAGTTCACTTGTGCCTACTTAAGTGGATTTATGTATTATATTATCTAGTTTTAATTAAACTAACTGTTATGAAACAGACATGTAGCTTAAAGATTCCCTCAAATATCTGTGGATTTCAGGTAATACTAGAAATAGGGGTACAAGTGAATGGTAAGAATGTCAGAGCTTATACTATTAGCATGAGATCTTCAATCAAGTAGAAGCAGTGACAATCTAATTGGATCTAATCCATGAAGTCTAATGACACTCAATTCAGTGCTTAAATTTTTAGAAGCCTCTCTTGAGCTTTCTTATGTAAAAGCAAAATATGAAAAACAGATACCATTTGGGAAACACTTGTTCTTCCTGCTGTGGAAAAATAGCTGAAGTAATACAAAGAAAACTATATGGCAGCAAACTAAAATACTTTCCTTTGAAAGAGACACAGAAGACATCGCCAAAGAATTGAAAAGACAGGTATTAGAAGAAACTGGGCAGTGTGAGAGGTTCGATATATAGTAGCGTGGAAGTATAAATGTTTCTAACATGTCTCAGCTTAAGGAGCTTGCCAGATTCTGGTTCAATAACGAAATACAATAAGAACTACTTTAGGAGCACAGTGTGACCCAGAAATGCACAAAGTGCTGTAGGATGGCATCAGTGGCGTTAACTTTACAAACAAAAGACTTTTAAATAGAATCTAGTTTGTAATGAGATGGGGAATGACCATGAAGATCTGTGCACACCACAGCTCAGTGGTTATTTCATGGCCAAATGGTTAAAATAGTTGTCAAAGTTAAAGGTGAATTAGGCCTTTTTGCTTTTACAAAAAGTCAAGCGTCCTGAATTTGCAGGGCTTTTCTCTGCTTACAGGCAGCTGTCAGTAGGTTGTTATCTAGCAGGTATTTTTGAAACAGTAAACACATAAATATGTAATAAATAGTTTGTGAAGCAATGCCTGTATATAACTATAAGCATATGTTGGGTATGCATGCTCAGATTTTTTTTTGCTTAGTAAAATCAAAGAATTTTGGAGACCACTGTATTATAGTTAAAGTGAAGATTAAAAGACATGCCATGAAGGTTAAGAACAGCCAGTTGAGCAGGACTGGATATGCTCCAAAGAATTAGTGTCTGTGGATTAAAGTTGCTGATTTCTGCTATGCGTGAGAGATGCAGTGTGATGCAGAGCCTACACAGCATTGATGGAGGGCAGGGGACTGAGGTTGCACCTCAGGGGAGTGCTTGCTGCCTTCTGGCTTCACAGCCACTCGATCAAAAAGCTGTCCTAATTTTAGCAGTAGAATTGAGCTGTAATTACAAGCCTAACCAGACAGAGTCCTTGCTTTGAAAATAATTGGAGTAACATTGTTAGCATTGGTTTATTGCATATAGTAGGAAAGTGGGGAGTAAGTCTTGAGTTCTGCATTGATGCAACTGAGCAGCCTTCACAGGTTGCTTAAATGTTAAGCTTCATTCCCAGCTTATAAGTTAGAAAGTTCTTCAGATAATTTTAGATGCAGTTACTGGAATTTTCTGACTTTCTACTTTTGAGACTTTTACATGAAAAGTACCTCAAGATTGTAACAGATTGCCAGAAATTTACAATAGTCCTGTATAATAGGAAGCAGCAGTGAAAGAAGTACATGTGGCTTTCTTGAACAGCAAAACTTGTCTCTTCATCTCCACCTTTGATGGGCTGCAGTATGAATCAATGTGTTCAAAATCAAGGGCTTTTAGGCCTTTCTTCCCCGTCTTCTATTTGCATTGCAAATGAGCCCTGCTGAAAAATATCGTAGCTTAGTTGCTGAGGAGACAGGTGTCAAGACCAGGTTGTGAATTATTTAAACTGCTGTGAATTGTGGCAGAAATAATGCATGGTGCTGGGCCTTGCCTATGTCTAGCTAATCCCAACTGCTGCTTGTTGAGGTTTGGGCTATTTTGCTTTCCAAGACACTGTCATGGAATAGGTTAGTTGAGGATGTGCTCTTAAGTTCAAACTATAGCTGGCAGGGCAGACTGATTGTAAAACTATCTCTAGAGTGGTTTGGTTGTGCTCTTCAATTTTGTCCCTGAAAAGTGTTTAGCATTCTGATGAATGTTGTTTAGTCAGCATGCACATGTATATTTTTGAAGTCTTAAAAATAGTCTTGTTTCAAAGCTAATTAATTTCCTAGAGTCACATTTCTGTACTAGACTGAAGGCCACATGGTAGAAGTGAAGTGCGTCCTCTGCTTGGGGACAATGACCTGAAATGACCTGGCATTCTCCAGGATGAGAATGTGTGCACAACCAGTTTCCTTACAGCAGCTGCTGCCATGCAGTATTTTCATGCATGGCTTACCTCAAGACATATCACTTACTTGCCTGTACATAGAGTGAAACTATTGCATGCACTTATCTTAGCATCACACTGTCCTCTGGCCAGGCTGGCCTGTCTGTGTGGCACAGGAGCACAGACAGTGGAACCTTGCTCTGCGGACTGGGGCTGGTGCTGTTGGCAGAGCTCTAAGTTCCACACTAAGATGTCTTTTGCTTCAGGTTGCCATAGTTGTGTTCAGCATGTAGCACTGGGATGCAACGCAGGAGTCTGGGTTCATGCTCTTCATGCTGTTGTTTTTCTTCAATCTCTTCTTCAGCTTGCCAGGCAGCTCTGATGCTCCTGGGCCGTGGGGTTTTAGCAGCTGCAGGCTAGCACTGTTGGTGAAAGAGATGACCCTGAATTCTTGCACCTATGAACCCACCATTCCCTGGTTGTCTAAATTCATCCAAGTACAGGAAGCTTGAAGTCTGTGTAAAAAGGGAAATTAAAAGAAGCTGTGAGAGGATTGGTACATTGTTCCTACATGGAAGGAGGAGCGCTGCTCTTTGGTGAGCTAGTTTATGAACCACAGAAGAATAAAGCCACCTTAATCTCCTCCCTAGTCCATGTGCAGTCTCCATCTGTGCACCAAGGCTTTTAAGACCTGAGCTGGCCCTTCTTTGTGTAGGAAGTCAGACCATGGACCTTCAAGGATTCCTTCCAGCATGAATTTTCATCCCATTTGTGTTGCTGAGAACCTGATAGCACATGTCCGTGTGCACATGGATGTTCCAGTTCTGGTAATAATATCACCTCACAGCATTGGAGCTGTATGATATCAGTGTCTTCCCTTGGCAAGGAACTACTGAGATGAAACTGGAAATAAACCTTCATAAAATTTCCCCTTTCAGATTTCCATATATGAGAGCAGTGCTTGTCAACTCAAGGAAGAGATTAGTTCAGTGGTATGTCTTACAGACCTTACAGATTTGGGTTTTTTCTTACATAAATGTAGCTTCAATTCGGGGGCAGGGAAGAAGGGGCAAAGATTATAGAAAGGTGAAGAGCCAGAGAGGAATCATTGGGAGAGCTAGAGGAGGTGAATGGAAGCCTTGCCTTTATGCAGGAGAGAAAAGCAGCTTTTCTATATATTGAAAGTTACTTCCTCTGAAGTGGGTAGAATTTGTTCTTTTAAAGAAGGATAATCTGGAAACATGCCTCGAAATCATGAACCTGGGCCATACTTTATTAGAAAACTGTCTGAGCTGTATGATAAACTACTGCAGTATATAGATATGTATCTATTTAAATTTGGGCACCTGATTCATATGAGAAAAATCTTAGTATAGGTAAGCTTTTACCACAGCTGATTGTGAAAAATACCTGAGTCCCTTTACCTTAACCAGCTAACAGGAAAGCATGTAGCTTTGTGATTTACTTGGAAGCTGATTCTGTCTTGGCAGTAGCTCCACTTTTCTTGCTAAACCTGGTGTGGGAGTAACATGCACTTTAGTGGCTTTCTGACATATTGTGGAAACAGTTGAATTTAAATTGTGTGCTGTACTGCAAAGTTTCTTCTGTGCTGGTGACTGGAGGATGGACAAGAGTTAGTGGAATTTGTGCTCTTTGTGCTGGAGGGCTTGTCAAGTCTTACCCAACTGCATCCTAAGCAAATCTTATTGTTGGGGCTTCGTACTGTGAGAACTGAATTGGTGGCTGCAGGAGTAGAGAACTTGCGTTGCTTTTCTTCTGTTCTTTCCCTTGCATACTGTATTTGCAGTCTGTTTGCTCTAATTCTTCTTTTCATTGAGTTTCTGTGGTAGAGGAGAATAGCCCTGTTTGGATTCTGTAGAAGGTTTTGTATTCAAGTGACATCCGGTCAGTGTATACAGTATTAGGGAGAGAACCATGACTAATGTCACATCATGCGGGTCATTTTTCCTCCTAGCCCTTTACAGGTAGTGCAGTGCAGCATAGTATCTGTTTTAACACACCCTGTATTGCTGGATACTTACAGTGGCAAGAATCCTTTTGGAGGTGTTCCTTCCCCTGTCTCTGATCAGCCCCAGCTCTGTTTTCCTGACTTGCATGGATGGGCATGTTTGTTGTCAGTACCTGATGCTGGCAGAGGCTGCTTGCTTTCCTCCCCATGTCAGAGCTTAGAGATAGTAACTCTTTGCAGTGGGCTGTAGCATGTATGTAAATGGCTTTTTATCAGCCTGTTCTATCTGTGTGACATCTCCCACGATAAACGCCCCCATACAAACTGTGTTAGGATGGCTCTTGCAGTTTGATTAAATGCTGCTTGTATATGAATGTCAATGGATTGTATTGGATTTTTTTTTGCAGAGCCCTCAGCCCTACTTTGCACATAAGGGGAATAATTCTGAAATGCAGACTTCTTAAAATTTATTTTCACTTAAGGGGAATGACTAGAAATTCAGAGGTAGATAAAACTGAGACAGATGTAAGAAGAATATTTGTAGGTTATTTGTTCTGACTGTAGCACTGGATAGTTTTGTTTTGTTCTTTTGCTGTAGAGAGTTAATGAGGCTTTTTTTCCCTTCACTTGTTTACAAAGTTAGAGTTGGAAAATGGAAGCATCGAAATAATAGAAAAACAACCCATGATATAAAGACAGAGACATCATAGATGAACTAGAGACAAAATCTGTTATATCTGGATGCTGTACAAGGTGTTCGTTAGAAGGAAGAATAAAACACAGATTGGGCATTAGTTAAAAGCAGCAAAATGATTGTCATCCCTGTCCCACACACCTTGTCAGTTTGAAATAAATTCAGTCCTCCAGTTCTACTCTGGTCTGTATTTTCAGAGGTGAAAGGTATGAATGTGTGTTCCTCCAAGATACAGACCTTTGAGGGAACACGCTGTGTACTTCTGACGTGGGAGAGGACAGGAGTGGGGAGCCACCTCCTGAGCTTGAACCAGGAAGGCCTTTTTTCAACCCACTGAACTAATTGCTTATGTCTGGCTCAAATGTAAGACATGAGATAGGGAAACTCCTCTCAGAGTAACCAAGGGGACAAAACAAATGTTGAACATTAGAAGTAAACAAAGCTAAAACTGCCTAGGAACCTCAGGCTCCGCCAGCGTGAGTGCCCAGACAGTATCATACATCATGGGAGAGCCTGGCTGCCCATTGCTGTCTCACAGCAGTTTGTTGCCAAGGCTCCTGGAATGAGCAGACTGAGGCGCTGTGCTTCTCAAACTGTGGAGGTCCAGGAAAGCATGGCGAGTGCCTGTGGTGGTTCCTCACAAATCCCTTGCCACATGCTGCAGCAGTTGGAATTACTTCATTGGAGAGCTGTCTGGACAGCTGAATTTTTTTCTTCTTTTGTCACCTCTGTGGATCTGCGTCTGGAACGCTAGAATTTTGTATTACATCTTACGTATTTGTCATTGTTATTAGGGAATGTTGTTATGTATAAAACTCATTGGAAAGCATGCGCTGAACTTTCTGCCACCTGTGTTGGGCTACTGGGCATCGGTGTAGTTGGGATTGGTGAAGATCCAAGTTTTCAAGCAGTGGTGTCTTGTAGAGATCCAGTGTGGCATAAGAACCTGTACCAATTAGAGTAAAACTGGTAGATGGATGTGTAGCCTATCCAATTAGATTTAAGGATATAAAAGATGTCATACTGTGATGCCAGTCAAGAGTTTGATAGTAGAAATTTTTAATGTAGGGACCGGTAGCTGTGCATCTTCAATTAACATACTCTGTGTTTGTTGGTGGTGTTGGATAATGATGCAAGAAAGAAGTTTGGTAGTATAAAACCCAGGTTTTTTTCCTTTCTTTGGAAAGGGAATGATCTTGTGGTTAAGATTCTCCTGTGCCTTGCCAAGAGCTTGCTGTGTGTTCATGAGCAATCTGCATGTGCTCAGATTTTCCGAGAGAGGCCTCAGATTTTCCAACTTTGTTTCTGTATCATTTTCCAGTTAGGGATTTTTTTGTTTGTTTTTTTTCCCTCAACACTGCTGCTTATTGAAGGCTTCATTTGAAGTAGCAGATGCCTAGAAATAATCAAATTCAGTGCCAGGCTGGCACTGAAATAAAGCACCCATGATCTATAGCTGTCTTTGGCAATATCAGCCTTAATTTCTCTGCTGATTCCTACCAGAGGGATTGTGTGTCCTGTCTTCATAAAGTGCTTGAAAGGCATGGTAGGTGTGTGCATTTGGCACCATGTGTTAGAGCAGCGTGACAAAGATGCCTTGCATGTGTAGGAATTGGCATTTTCATGGGGTTAGTGTCCTGAAAATCATCAAACAAAGGGAAACCACATGTGGAAAAGCCTTCCTGTCAGCTTGATAAATTAAGAATAATATGGCCATACTGCTGTTGGTGGGCTTCAGTTAAAGAAGATGTTGCCATTTTGCAGGTTTGTCACTGGAGCGCTCAACCAACTCAATTGCCTCACGTGCTCGACTGTGTGAGAGGGAGGAGGAAGTCATGGCTTGTTTTGAGAGAGCGTGTGTTGTTGCCCGGGTGTACTTGCAGGAGCTTGAGAAGGTAAGAGGAAATGTGCTTAGGGTATTGCCTGCTGGCCTGGGTGGAACTTTCAGGGTTTTGACAGCAAAAATTGTTTAAAAAATGGAGAAATATCAAGTGATCATAGCAAGGTGTATGAGAACAGGTTGGAAAGAGTGAGGTGTCTCAGTAAAATCATCTGCAAAACAGCAGTTTAGCTGGTCTCTACCTCTTTCCTCTGAGAATGAGGTCTGGAAATAAGTTTTGCCTGTGGTAAAACTTCAGATATGCACAAACGGCATCCCAAGTTTAGCCCTTACTAAAGAAGGACTATGAACTTTGCATGGCAAGTGCTGGCATGAAGGAACTCAAGACATTTTACATAGCTGCTGTATAAATGGTATACAACAGTGGCTGTTGAGATCCCTAGTAAGCTGAAAGAAGCCTTTTTGGGTCAGCTATAGCAGTTTAATTACCAGTGCTTCACCTTTTGCAAGTGAACTTTGAGGAGGCCAGATCATTAGAACCTAAGATCCTCCATCCCTGGAAGTGTTCAGGGCCAGGCTGGGTGGGGCTTGGAGCTGCCTGGTATAGTGGAAGGTGACCCTGCCCATGGTAGGGGAGCTGAAACTAGATTATCTTCTAAGGTCCCTTTCCAACCAAACCATTCTGTGATTAGTAGCAAGTGACTGCTTAGCCAGTGGTTGGTAGGATGAATACTGGGAGCCCTCCACTGAGCCATGCAGATAATATGTGCCTCTGATTTGCTGGGCACATGCAGACTTTGCCTAGCTGAGTTTACAGGACATACCACTCTTCTTAGTAGCAAAGGTGTGTTTTTGGTTCAGGTTTTGTTTTTAATTGCATTGAAACAAGATAAAATAAACTTAGTGCATGTATAAAAATTTATTAAGAAAGGCAAGTAACAAGTGGCCTGCTCTGTTTCTCTGCAGAAAAAAATTAAATAGTCTTTAAATTTAAACTTTTACTGTCCTTCCATTGTGGAAGGATGAGTTCCTGCCAGTACTGGACACTGTATTTTTTTTTTTCTTTACTGACAGCTTGAGTCTGCAAAGAAGGCAAAGGGTCTGACTTGTAATTCATTCTCTTAGAATCATAGAATCAGTAAGGTCGGAAAAGACCTCTGAGTTTACTGAGGCCAGCTATTCATTCAGCACTACCATGTTTGCCACTAAATCATCTTGCAAGGTGCCAACATCACATGATTTTTGAACACTTCCAGGGGTAGTGATTCCACCACTTCCCTAGACAGCTTATTCCAATGCTGGACCACTCTCTAGTGAAGAAATTTTTTCCATATATCACAACTTCAGGCCATTTCCTCTTGTCCTGTCACTTTTTACCTGGGAGAAGACTGACCTCCAGTTCTCTAAAACCTTCTTTCACATAGTTGTCTCTGGACAGAGAGACAAAAATGCAGGATTGATGACAGACATAGTAGAAGTTCAGTCCTTCTCCCGTCCTAGATGAAAAACCCTGCTTTAGAGAGGCAACTTTCAGCAATGGAAGCGACTTGTTACCAGTAAGGAAGCAAAACCAAAAAAGATTTGATAGGAAAATGGAGGAAAAAGATGAGGATTCTTCCATCAGGACTCTTGATGGCTTGCTAACTCTTAAAAAATATTTCTGTTATATTGAACTAGATAAAGCTACTCAAACATTGTATTGCTATTTCTGTGTAACATGCTGGATCTTTGTAATTTGAGTGGTATTTCCCAAGCTGTTGGTGTTAATATGTAGCTTTGTACTTAATTTATTAACGATTGGAAAGTAATAATGGATGGTGTTTCAAAACTCATATTGCATGCAGAATATCTCATGGAAGTATTTGTATAATTTATTTTAAAATTGATTTTATAAGATTTTTGAATAGCTAATAAATTTAAAATTTTATTGTCGAAGATGTCACTGGCTCATGAGGATCTGGCTAGTTCTGATGGGTATCTGTATTCCCGAATATTTCTTTTTCTCCCTTGCAGACATTAAACAACACGCATTCAAGGAGTATCAAGGGCAGCAATATGGCTTACTCTGAGTTTGAACTGTCCTACTTTCTGGAAGCAGCTCTACAGAGTGCCTATGTGACTCAGTTAAAGAAAGGGTAGGTGGATGCAGATATTAATAAAATTAGATAATATTGCGTGTTTTGGCTCAGATGAAGAGTAATTGTTTTTTCTTGTGTTCTGTTACGACTTTTGGCCACTGGCTCACCTCAAGTCTCTTCAGTGTCCTTCCCTTTCACCTGTTTGTGTCTCTCTGTCTTTCTTAAGTCTTAAGCATCATTTTTCCAGACCTACAAGTAGGGTGAAGTAGAACAATATTCTTGTCTTGACTCAGCTTTGCTCCCTGTGGAGACAAGGGATGTTTGACTGTAAAGAGAAAGTGAAATTTACACTGATGTGTGCCCTTAAAATTTTCAGCCACAGCACCTGGTTTAGAGTTCAGTAAAGTCTTATGGATAATTTCTTTCATTTATTTGTTTGTCTATGGTCCTGAATACCCCAATCAATGCCCCAAATCTTTTTTTTTGCTATGGAGAATGTTTGTGGGAACAGTGCTGCTCCAGGTATTTATTATGCCTCTGAAATACAGCTCCCAGTGAACTTGAGAAGGGCAGGAGGAGTTGATATCTACAAGCCTACAGTGAGAAACCTTTTCAAGATCAGCAGAAAAGACACTGAGAATGCCCACTTCCAAAGGCCATTGGTGAGGACATGCTGTTCCCTAAACTAGCCTGTATCTTCAAGACATAATTAACTCTGGTTGTCCAATGGAGAGATTTTGTCATGTAGGAGAGTGTCTTGGGAATCTGTAAACCGTGCTTGTAGGAATCTATCATTCCTTTGTCCTCTTCTTGCATCGTATTATCCCATTTATTATCAAGGGATCAGATACTGGTTTTCTCACTAAAAACTGTCTTCACAAATATTTAGTTTTGGCTTTTTTTGCTTTCACACTCAGTGAAAGATATTTTCTCGAATTTTCTTCACTTCTTTCCCTGCTGAGTAGAATGGAAAAGAGAGCAAAAAAACCAAGGAAGATTGAAAAGAACAAAATTAGGAAAAAAATCCCAGCAAAAATCAATTTAAATCCTTCTGTAGAAAACTGATATCGTTTTTTGATTCTGCTGGAGGAGGAGGGTTGATGCTTATTTAGGGCTTTTTTGCTATCTTTTTATCCCTCAAGGATGCCTTTAAATGCAACTGCAAATAGCCACTGTTCTCCATGCATGTAGAGCAAAGCTGTACCTGTAAGCATATCCGTGAGATGTGCCTTCAGGTAAGCCTTGTTTTAACCTGGAGGCTTACAAAAACACAAAGTTCAGGTGTTGTAAAATGACCCTTGTAGTCAGGCAAGTAAAAGGTTATGCATAAAGCAAAGTATGAACTTGTAAAGCGTAGTCTCAGCATCTGCTTGGTCTGTGGTTTTCCCAGGTGAGCTGGGGTTGGCCAGCTGTGGCACAGCATGTGCTTTCCTGACCTTCTGCCCTTCTCATGGCAAACAAAAAGCTCAGGTCTTGCCAGTAAGCTCATTAACTATGTAGTAAAATAAAATCCCATTTAGAACATATGGCACCGATGTCCTCCAGGCACCTTTCGAATATCAAACTCATGTTCATTTTATTCAGCAACATTGTAAATTCAGTCTTCATCAGTGACGGGTTCATTAGAGCTAGTGGGATATTTTGGCTATTACTGTGGGCCCTGCGTGCTCCCTTCCCATATTATTTTAATGACAGCCTTAAAAACAAAAACAAAATCCCGAACAAAAACAAACCACAAAAAACTCTACAGGAAAACAATTTGAAGCAAAATACATGTGTGAATTAAGCTTGTGCTTTGATTATAAGCTGAATTGCTGCAACAGCAGCAGAATGTTCTCCGTAGCTGTCTCCTGATGAAAGAGCAGTGGAGCTCCTGCAGCTGGGACCGGAGTGGAATCCCACGGGCTCCTTATCTCCTGCAGTGCAAGTGAGAAGCATCAGCCGGGATTAGAAGGCCCGCTGGGATAAAAGGAGCTTGGTAGGATGTGGCAACTCGTCCGCCCCCACAGCTGAGACTGATGTGTGGTTTCTGCCACGAGAGGGCATAAGCAGCATTGGGATATATTAGGGAAAGGGGAGGGATATGGGAAGAAGCTTTTCAGGATGTTTCATGAGTATGATAGATTACTCCACCTGATACTGAGCAGCTCAAAGACATGCTTTTGTTCCCCTTATTGCTTCCAGCGTGTTCAGGTAGGGAATAAGCCTATGGATGATGACTGCTCAAGCTGTCAGGGGTAGATTCGGTCAGGTAGATGTCCTTCCCCAGTGCTGCATGTGTACTAAAGGAATAGTGAGTGCTTTATTCTTGTCTCAACAGGCAGAAGAGCTGAGGGATACAAGTGCTGTTGTTACGCTTTTGTTCCTGCTGGCAGGATCATGTGTGCTCTTCTCAGAGTGTGGTCAGGGATGCCCTTTTCTCTTGTAGCGTGCAGTGGAAAGAAGACTAATATAAAAGAAAAGTCCAGTCTCCCCTTCAGGTGTTGAACTGCCAGCTGTAAGGACCAGCAAGTCTTGCAGCTGTAGAAGTCACAGATGCTTTGAGTGAGAAGCCATGTAAAAACATTGTGTCGCTGAAGACTCATTTCCTGCAGTTGTTTGCCATGCTTCAACCCAAGAAAGCTTTCTTTGGTCCTCCAGTGAGGAATGTTGATGCTAGAACATAGCAAGGCAGATGCTGTCATACTATGAGAGGCAGCCAGTTGTCTTCATGTTATCATCTGCACTAGATTTGGGGTTTTGATTGATTGGTTTGTTTCGTTTTTGTTTTTTTTTCTGGTGCAGATGTATGAATATTAGGCTCATTTCTTACTGCCTTTTCTTCTTGTGTCTGTGTGTGAACAGCTGTTTAAGGAGAGGGTATGGTTTGCCAGAAACCTGGGTGAGGTGCAAAGATGGAAAAGGAGGTGGGCAGAGGCAGTGGTGTTGCTGCTGTTTCTGTGCTTTGGGTCCTACTTTACTCTGGAGAGGCGACAGTGCAAACTGCCATGTAATTATCTTGAGATGGCCTGTTCTATTTGTTAGCAACTGTTTGTTTTAGCAGTAAATGAGTGGGGATAAGGACATGATCTGCTGGTGACCATGTTGTTGGGAACTGTCTTTGCAGACCTCTGTGTCCACAGTCTAGTCCTTTATTGTCAATATTTTCCCCAGCAATTTGCATAGGATACAGTGTACTTCTTTATTTACTGGTCTTAAAATTTTATGTAATGTTTACCAAACTATATGGCATAACTCTGATATGACTGCTTTGATTCATGGACTGGTAATTAATCTATAGTAATAGGGTACATGCACAAAACATATTTTTATGCCAAGCTGGACTGACTGGACTCTCAAGTTGCTCTTTGTCACAGTTTGTGCCCATGATTGTCCATGTTAATTTTTATTAGATTAGCTGTAAGTGAATCCTAAACTGGTCTTCATCATGTTTTTTTCAAATGGTGCTCTGACCACTACTGTGGCTAAAACTAAAACCAAGGCAGTTTAATGATCATGTCCTTTTCCCTTCCTGTTTTTTCCTCATTTCTTTTTCTGGCCTCTTAGCAGTATAATAGGGGCCTATGGACTCTCCCAACTCATTTCATTTCCATAATTTAATGTTCACTTTTGATGCCATGACTTGAGGCAACATTACCTGGGATTTCCAGGTAGTCCTCTATCCAAGTCCTGCAGAGGCTCAAGATTGTTTCGTTTCTAATCTAAGCAAGATAAGTGTTTTCACCATGGATTGCCAGAGGCTTTATGTCCTCATCCAGTCACCTACATAGCATGTATTTCTGTTCCAAATACGTACTTTTCTTTTTGTTAACTTCTTAAGGTCCTAATTAAAAAAAATTCTCTTGAAGTGCACATTTAGTATATAAAGGGATATTAATGGAAGAGTGAGTTCCTTATTGCTACAAGCAGAGCAATTCATATGCTCGAAGTGAAATGTGCTGGGATGGTCTCCTGGCTTGGAACAGTAGAGTGGAAAGACAAACTTCTGTGTTTGTGGAATGGTGGCAGGTGTGCTCTGTCTCCTGTCATGGTTCAGTAATGTTTGATAAAGTTCAAAATATAAAAGCAGCCAAACCAAATCCTCAGACCTGTAGAACTGGTATTGTTGAGAGCTCAGGGAATGGAGTGGGTGCTCTTTGATAGATCCTGACCACCACGGGCACCTGTCTGGGAGGTGGTGAGTGCTGGGTGCTCCTCCTGTGCCACTCATTTTGCTCTCCTAACCATCTGTTAAAGGTGTTCCTAAGCATTTCACAAAATCACTAGGTTGGAAGAGACCTTCAAGATCGTAGAGTCCAACCCAGTCCCAACATCTCAACTAAACCGTGGCACATGGTTTCATCTGCACAGAAAATTCTGCTGGATAAGCTGAAGTGACAGTTAATGTACCAGTACAACTGCCTGTTTTGTTGTCTTGTACAGCATTGCTTCTTTTCTGATAGCTTGTATTTCTTTGGGTAGCTTTGACCCTGCAATGAATGTGCCTTGAACCATTTTGCAATTACTGTGGTGCTGGGGCCATGTCCTTAGCCTTGAACAGCTGATAGGCTCCCAGTGTGTTGACTGATATGTCCAGTGTTTAATCTTTCCTCTCTGCATCTCTCTGAGTGCACAGACACGATTAAGACAGCATTTGGCAACTAGTCAGCTTTAATTGCTCATGGTGTATGCAGAGTAATATGATTTTTTTTAAAGATTTTTTTTAGTCTAACACTCTTATTGCAGGTTAAGCTGTGCTTGCAGACAGTTACTGCAACTTAGTTGCCTGATAATAAACTGTTTAAACCACTATAATTTCATCATGTGCCTGGAGCATCAGACACAAGGCATTTAAGCACCACCTAAAAGAAATCGTCATTTAAAAGCATCACGTAAGCTCAATATAATTCAAACAAGTACAATCTGTGTGTATGAAGAGGAGATGTGGATGCTTTTAAGGAGCAGCATCTGCTTTATAAATACGAGCTATGAAAGGCTTCCAAATGTCCCCTCTGTTCATCAAATGTGAATATGATCTTCTCTTAGGAAGCCATCTGGAGTAGGCAATGCTACAGTCGCTGCCTTGCTCTGTGCCATTGTCCTGTGTGTGCCTCAGAGTGACTTGTCTTGCTACTGCACACGCAGTGTTAGTGATTGGTGCATGGGATATTTGAACTTCAGGTGTGTTGCTGAGCTTTGGCACATCATAAAAATATTCTGTTTCCAGTGTGCTGATTTTGGGGGTTTTTCATTATTTTTTTTTCTGTCTTCCCCATAGAAATATTGTGAAAGGATTGAGGAGTCTGCGAGAAATACTACGGACTGTAGAAACAAAGGCTACACAGACCTTCAAAATGGTAAGAGAATGGGAGATGGGAGGGTGAGGCAGTCTGGTATGCAGGAAGTCTCTTGATTGACCAGTGCTGTAGCACAAAAGTGTATCTGTCCTCGCTTGACTGATTGCTGGCTTTTTTTTTTTTTCTTTTTTTATAACTTTTGGAGGTGGTATGTCAAGTGATCCCCTTAATTCAAAGACCTGCCCAATTGAAACCTCCAAGCTTTCAGACCTGAGCATATAGGTTACTATTGTTGGATTTGTGTTTTGTTCTTTGATTGTTGTTGGGTGGTCGTTTCTTTTTTTTGGTTTTGTTTTTTTTCAGTGCATTTTCTAGCCCTAGTAGAAACAGAGATGTTATTAATTTGACAGTGTTATTAATTTGATAGTGCTATCCTCCAGCGACAGGGTGACGCTGTCTTGTTTTCTTTCTCAATTTCAGTGTGCATGCACACTTTTCTGCATTTGCATGTAGAAGCATTAAGTACTTCTGTCTCTTGCAACAAGCAGTGCTTTTCTGGACTGACATCTTTCATTGTTCCTTCTGTAAAACCACCTTCAATAAAGTACAGAGTGATTCTAATTGCTTTAAATTTTTCTTTTTGGTGTTGGCATTCTGCATCTTTGCATCCTTTTATCCTGTATGCCTCAGGTAAAGAAATACTTATGTGCCTGTTTAACTTCTTAGACCTTTAACTGGTTCTTCCCTGTCTCCCCTTGGAGACTTCTTGTCCTGAAGTTACTCAGGAGGTGACAAGGTCAACAGCTTGCAGAATAACAGACTTGGAAATTAAAGCTTTGCAGCCTTAAAAGCATTGATACTCTTACAGCTAAACTTGTACTTGATTCTGCTTTGTGTTTTGTGTCATTCCAGAGGAGTTGAGCAGGGGAGGTGGGAATGGGTTTGCATAGTGCTTTTGAGAATACAGATGCGTGTGGAAGCTTGTGCAGCAAATTAGAAGAGATGTCTAAATGATTCTCCACTCAAATGGTTGCATCCTTTTCCAAACTGAGATCAGAGTTCAGCGGTATTTTTGTGCTTGCCTGTTTTATAATTTTGCTGAAATGAGTCTAACCATCTGCTGCTCCTAGACTGTGACAGAACATGGCTCAATTGCTCCTGTCCCTGTGCAACTGGGACAGCTGTACAACACCCCTGGGGGATTTATCCCTTAGGGGAACTCTCAAGGTGTTCATTCAATAGCTTTTCCTGGGATTTAGAAGTTACATTTTCGTTTCCTTATTTATTTTTAAAGAGCCGTCAAGAAGGCAAAGGGAGGAATGTGCTTAATTAAACAAGTTTTTCAAGCATGAAAGTAAGACACATGATTTTTTTTCCCCTAATTTGTGGGATCACAGTGTTCTTCAAGCATAATGATGCTTTTTTTAGCCGAAGGCAGTAATAACATAAATCAGAGTCTTGGCCTGTTCTGTTTTGTTTGGTCTTACTCAGAATAAGAGTGAAGCTAATGTACACAGCTACTGTACTGTATGTTAAAATTAAAGACACTAGAAGTATTTGTTGCTTGCCTTCTGAATGGCTTACCACAAACTGTACTCCTACTTCTGTGTGAACCAGTAGAGATCTTTGTGTTGCTGGCAAATTATTTTCCTTCCCCTCTAAGACTGTAGGAAAAAAATACAGGAGAGTTGATTCCTCAGGGTAAAACTGACTAAGTAATTACACACTGAGATGATAAAATGATACTGGCTAATGTTGCAGGGCCCTAGGCCATTTCACTCATAGTTACTTGCTATAAACAGCATAGAAAAGCTTAGTTAGAAACAGGGGGCTTTCTGTAGCTTGTGCTACTTGTAACAGTAGTGGGGCATGGAAGGTCTTGGGGTTTCCTGGGAGCTGTATGTGGTGACGTTTGTTTGAGACACCATTGTACACTCAGATCACTACCATCTCTGAAGCCTCCCTTTATGATGTTTAAGAGGTAGTGCATGCTACTGTGGTTGCGTTTTAGATTAATTCAGTGAATTCATGTGTGGTGAGGTGGATGAAAATCAAGAGCCTCGCATCAAAACAAGTTATTTTCTGAAATTGATAATAGGAACTTTAACCTCAGTGTGGTTTATTTGATCTCATAGATGTTGAGGTATGACATCTATAAAATACCTCTCCTGGTGTTTAAAAGAAAATTATGTGGGCTCATAACACATCTCAAAGTGCAAATTTCATACAAAATACATATCCAATAATCAGAGAAGTTGCAAAATACTATTTGCAAGTATTAGGACGGAAGGACTAATGTCTCAGGCTGCCCTCTGTTTTGTGCAGTATTTACTTTACAGCATAGAGTGGTGTGCTGCTTAGAATTCACAGAAGACACCACCCATTTTGATGTCTCTGAACTTGTTTGCAGGCTTATCTATTTACAGTGCAAGAAAATAGAGATTTGATGGGTATCAGACAAGGGTAAATGCCAAAGATAGTTTTGTTAAGGGAACTTTACTTCCCTCCTTTTGGGCTCAGTTTGCCAGCTGTGCATATGAAGTGGAAAGCAACTGTTTAAGGGTCTTCCAGTGGTTGATGGTAAAAAAAAGTACATATGACGTTGCTGTCTCACTATAAAGTTCATAAGCATCTTCTCTTCTCCCTCCTTTACTGCAACAGGAAGAGAGAAGCAGTACTGAGATGAAACTGTAAGAGTCTGCAAGGGAGAGGGATGTTGACAGATATTAACAGGTTGATCTTTTAAACCTAACACAAAAGTAGTCTCTGGTCCTGAGACTTGCATACAAAGTTCTGACCCTGAGAACACAACGTAGTGTCATCGTATTTCTTTATAGTAACTATTGTGAGATTGTTTCATTGGTCCATGTGGCAATCAGTTGTCCTTGTTCAACAAAGCATCCCTTGCTGTCAGGCCTTTTTGGTAACTTCTTTCTAGAGCATTGCAACAAGACAATGTAAATGCAGAAGTTTGATCTTTTCTGAGGAGGGAAGAAACAGACCCTTTTGTAGACCTTAGGAGTCTCCAGCTTTCTGAAAAGTGGTACTGTTGTGTTGGTACATCTCCTTCCCAAGGTGGAACATGGTGAGGGGTGAATCTTTTATGTTGGAGAAGGCTTCACTGATCTGTGCCTTTTTCTCTACTGATCTCTAGACTGCAGCCAAGCAGTTAGCCCAAGTACTTCTCCATTCCCTCAGTGAAGACTGTTACTGGAGCCCTTTATCGGATCCACTTCCTGAGTTCATGAACAAGGAATATCAGTCTTATATTAGCAATCTTCTTTGTCGGAGGCCTGAGCTGTACTCAGAAGAGAAGTAAGTGTTAATTTTTATTTCAGTCTATTGGAAGGAGGAAGGAGTGTATTTGAACACTCTTTGGTACTACTGATTCATGTAGTAGTTTTGTGCCTTCTTGTTTTTCAACTTCCTACTAAAAAGTCTGGAAAAATAAAACATTAAGCTTTGAGTGATTTCTTTTATATATTTTTTTTTTTTTTTACTCCAGGAAGAAGAAAGTCCAACTAAAGGCCTGTCTTTGCTATGAATTTGAAATAATCTATTTAGGGTTTAGTATAGCTCATCTAAGGTATATTGCAGAGCTTTTAATTGTGTGAACCTGCAAAGAAAGTATTGCCTAGCAAATGAATTATGCATGAGATGTTTCAAGTTACCGCTTCTCTTGTGAAATGAGAAAGAGGCTGACAGGATAACTCTTGACCTTCCTCAGAAAAATGTATTCTGTCTTTCAGTGTGTACTGCCCTCAAGACAACGTAGAAGAGGCTCTTCTCCTCCTCTTAGTCAGTGAATCCATGGTAAGCCAAAAATGAGTTTGTAGTATTAGTAGTGCAAAGGGATCTCTAGCATTTCCATGGTTTTGTTTACAGAATCTTCCCTAGATAAGCAGAAGCAAGGGTTCAGATGCTGAGTGGAAAATGCTATCTTTTATTATTGACACCACTTTTATTAAGTGGAATGTCAGTGAAGAGTTTTGGAAATTGTCAAAAAGAGAAATTGACTGCATTCACCATAGCTGTATGCAGGTTCTGACATCCAGATACATTGTCAATAGACAGATGTTTCAATTCATAACATCTGTGTGGGTTTATGGATCAAGAATGAGAGGAAGAGAGCCTTGCCTAAAGCCAGGCGTGATGGTGGTCCCTGGTGTTCGGAATTGCTGCTGGATGCAGTACTCTGCTTTCATGCCTTAGTCTGCAGTCCTTGGCTTTTGTAGTCTGGAGTGATCTTTGACAGTTTCTGATGCAGTGTTACAGGGACTCCTGTGACATGCAGAAACATTCATAATAAGCTACAATGAAATAATTAGATTTCTTCTATTTATAACATTGATGGCTTTAAAAAAATCCATTTAAGAGGCAGGCAGACAATTGGAGGAAAAATAACTGCATGGTAACCTTTGATAATTTTCATGTTCTGAGAAGATGCAAATGTACAGAAAACGTAAGAAATGTTTTCTGAAACTGTGTATGTAATGTGTATTTTGTTTTAAATACAGGGTGGTCACTTGTACCTCAAGGTGAGATTAAAAAGCCTTGGAGCATCAACAACCTTCTTAGAAACTTTTTAATAGCTTTCAGACAAATTGTAAAGAGATACTGTGGAAACTTTGGTTTTTGTTTCCTTCAGTTTTTCTTGTTTGGTTCTTTTGGCTCAAGTTCTTTGCCTTTCCCACAAACGTCTTCAGAACAGGGCAATTTAATATTGTCTGCTTTTAAAATTCAAGGAAAAGTTGAAGAGGTGGAACCACCCCAAAATATTAAATTGACTTCAAAATCATGTACATCTGAGTGTTGCTATGTGCTTTTCAGTACTTTCTAGATTAAACCTCTGCAGCACATCTGCTTTGTGTTTTCAAGGGCTTTTCTTCAGTCAGAAGGGCTTTTCATAATTAGAAGTGGAGACTGCAGGAGTGAGGGCTTGTAGGATATCATATACACTGCTATTAAAATCAGAATTACTCGTGTCAGTGGGGCTCTTTGGGGCTGATCCAAGCAGGAGGAGGACTGGGGTCTGGAGCAGTGACAGAACTGGCTGCTCCAGCCTTTCTGGGACTGGACTTGCAGTTAGAGAAGCCATGTGGGACCTCAAACTCCACAATCTTCTTCTGCTGAGGAGGTGAAAGTAATGCCTATCTAATAGCATGTAAAATGGTGAACTAACTGGTCCTGTAGCTAAGTTATGGATGAAGTAGTGTGAAAATGCTATCGATAGAAACAGGACTGCTGTACTGAGTTTTAGGTTAAATAAGTAAGCTTGGTTGCTTGAATGCTGCCTCTGATATATAGGAACTTCCTGGAGGAAGATGCAAGGCACTTTGATCTGCTACATATAAAACAAACAAAGGAAGATCCTGCAGCAGAGCCATATAATTGTATTTCTGATTTTGGGGAAATGGAACATCTGAGCCTTTATCTTTCATCAGCCTTACTACGAGTTTGTTCTAACTAAAATTCAGGACAAGTGTACAGAAATACACTTGGGAAGAACATTCATGTGATTCCTAAGTGAAGGAACAGAGAGAGCACTCTAATTCTTACATATGTTTGTAATCCGTAAATACTTTCCTGTACATTTTTATTACGGTACTTAGAAGGGGAAATTTTGTTTAACTTATGATATGATTTGTTTTCCATAACAGCATTTGGTGTAGGCTAGTGAGTTTTCTCATGTACACATTTGTTGTTTTTTTGAAGTTGTTGTTTTTGTGTAAATTTTTTTCTTTAAAAAAAACCAACTTACTGAAGCTCATGGAATGAGCTAACAGGAAACAGGTTTCCAGTTGAGGTCTCTTCCTACTGATACAGTGTTAACAACTGAATAAAACATACTTTCCTTCCAGAAGAAAATGTCAATGGCAAGTGATAATGATATGTTTCTGTAGGCCAGTAAACAATATAGTTGGTGTTCCTGGATTTTGGCTGGATTATTTGTTCTCCCAGTATTTACAATTGTGAAGCCCTTAAAATGAAACAGAAATATTCAATTACACTGGCTTCTCTGACACTTTGGTCTGTCAGAGCAAAGCTGACCAGAAAGGTCCTTCTTCTCTCTGATTTTTTAAAAAGACAAAGAGCAGTCAAGCCATTGTAATTCTCTTGCAGGACTGTAAAGCCAAACAGCTTCTTCACATATCTGTTCTTGACTCCTACTACTCCAAAATTACCTTGAAAGAGGGCAGCATTAGGGGAAGGTGCACAGAACAAAGATGTACTGGTGAGGAGCATAAAGCATCAGAGAACCTCAAAGTAAATATGTGCTGAAAAGGAGACATGGTACTTTTTCAAGAAGTATATACCTAGAATGCCTTTTCTGCTGAAATTCACTCAGTATTTGTTTGACTTGCCTTCCTAAGGTGAAGCTAACATCTACTTTGCCAGGATCTGTGTGACTCCCAAGATGTTATGGGGGAATAGAACTGTTCCTGTAAAGGGGAAAGCAAGAAATTGGCTTGAGGTTCTTGAGAGCCAGAGCCTATTTCTCACTAAACCTTTCCTGGCTTTTAATGGTGGAGGGTTCTGGCTTGTGATTACTTATCCCTCTCCCTTGCATTGTATATTCTGGTGGGATGAAACGAGAATATGTTAGAAAGGGGCAATCAGCAGTTCCTTCAGTATTTCACTCTGCCTTTTAGCCTAAGCACGTAAAAGGTTTTCAAATGGCCAAATAACATGGTATCCTCTTTCATGGCTCTGAAGATGCTTCTGTGGATATATTAACACCTACAGTGAAAGCTTGTAGCCTGCTTTGCCCTGGCATTCTCACAAATTGCCTGCTGTGTTCTTTATGTCCTGTTAAAAATGGGAACCTATATTCATAAGCTGAGGTATCTCAGTAAACAATGACAAGAATCCTGGTTGTTGAGCTTGGCAAATGTTCCTTCTCTGTGCCAGGTGTTATTTAGTCACAGTCTTTGGCAGTAGAGTTCTCATGAAGGAATCTAGTGAAACAAATCAGGCAGCCTGAAGATTGCCACAGTTAAGGCTGTCTTTTATGAGTGTTTGTGGCCTCCTGGCTACTCATCATTCCTTTTGTATAGCCTAAGTTATGGTATGGATGGGCTGTGTTTCTGAGAGGACAAAAATGCTCTTCTTCAGACCAAGAAGGCCAGCTGGTGACAGCCTTTACAAGCTCAGGCTGTGGCAGAATGATGTGTTCCTATCACACGTTGGAGAAACATGGCCTTGCCTGTTTTTAAACCACTAGTCCTCTCTTGCAGAATTTGACCCATCTAAACCAGTGGCACTGTTTGTGAGGAGAACTCAGGACACACTGTGACTTGGCTGCCCTGTCATTTTTCTGCTTCACCTACCAATGGGAACAGGACTGGTTCTGCCATCAGGGGCTTTGGTACTTTGAGCTGCAGGGTGTAGACAGAAGAGGTTTGGCATGACTATCCCTTAGCTGCAGTTTTGTTTATTTTAATAGCTGTTCTCAAGAGTATTCAGAGTTGACTGCACTGCTCTTAAAGTTAGCCAGAAGCCTATCAGAGCCAGGAATGGGACACTTAGTGTTACTTTTTGTGTTTACTTTTGAGGGTAAAAAAAGGGAAAAAGTTCTTTGTTTTGCATTTAGAAACCTCCCCTTCTTGAATCTGAGGTCCAGCATACAGTTTGAAACAATTTTATTCAGTGCTGGCAATGCTGGCTCCTACAGCTGGGAATTTTGGCTGGTGTGATCCACCAAACATACCAGGTAACATGGTTTAATTTTTTTTGGCTCTGTATTCACTTATAGTGGAAGTGAAGCTCCTTGTATCCAAAACTAATAAATTCTGTGCCTGTGTAACAAAGATTAGAAATGTCATCCCCATCTTATCTCTGATTTGAATCCCTGAAGGTGATTTGACCTTGGAGGGCCTGAGAGCATGGAACAGATGGTGAGGGGGAAGGAAGATACTGGGACTTGTCCTGTTCTTTTCACTGGTGAGAACAAACTCATGGCTGTGAACATGCCTTTAACAAAATAACATTAAACCCATGTATTTTTAAACACAGAAATAAATAAAACCTGTTAGCTCTTCAGTCCTAGTTTTATAGAATAGCGCTGTCCAACAAATGGGCTGGCGAAGAAGAATCTCTTGTTGCTTTTGTAGGTTGGTTTTTCCTTTTTTCCTTTTTTTTTTTTTCCCAAATGGCACCAAGCCCAGTGATGATACAACAGCTGGATGACCATCATGGCTGTTTGACTGAAAGCTGTTGGACTATGGCAGCTGAAAGAGACAACTGGGGACAGGGTTGCCTTCTCTGTTGGTTCCTGCCAAATCGCAGTTGTGCACTTAGAGTACCAGATCTGGCTGTCTCTTTACTGGTTTGCAAGGCAAAGCTATGTGTTTGGGACCTGTAAAGATGGACTGTAAGATGTTTCAAGTGGGAAATAAACTACCTCTTGAATAAATGGTTCTAGTGTGAGTTGCTGGAGAACAGGGTATGAGAGCTTTTTATCTTCTGCTTTGCAGTAGTAAGTCTTGTTTCCAGACTTGCAAGGAGGATGTAAATTCTTGGAAGATGGCTTTCTAAATCCAGATAACTGTTACCAAATGGATGACTTTGTTACCAAAGATTATATCCATAAACAAACTTGCTTACTTTCTGCTTCTCTGTGTTCCTTTTTTGTAGGGTTATTTGGCTGTTTTGGATGGGGGCATGTGTCTGTCTTGCTTTCAGTGATGTTTCCAGAATTAGTTCTGCTACAATGTGTTAGAATGCACCTGAAACATGTAAGATGTATCTATGTGGTCATATTTCATAGGCGGTTATGATGGGCTGTTTTGATGAATTGACATCTGAATTGGGCACCAGTAACTTGTGGTCTGTTGCTTACCAGAAATGATACAAATGCCATGTGGTTCACAAGGGGATAATTTTTCATTTACTGTGCTTCTGGTCTGAAGTGGAATGAGTTGTAGTATCTCTCTAAGAGGAGTTTTGTGAGTTCCTGGAGCATGGTTTGTCCTCCCTGATCTACCCACGTGCCATTTTCACAGCAGCTGTGTATTCAGCCCTGAATATTTTCTTTGCATATGTTAGTGAGGGAAACCTTCAGGTGCTGTGTAGAGATGATCAATAAATAAAAAAGTCTGTAGCCTCTTGCATTGAATAGGTTCTTGCCATTGTGAAGAATTCATTTATTTTGTTTGCAGTACAGGCAAAACAGCCAGAAGGGAGACCCAAAGGATATGGGCTAAATATTTCTCAGCTCTTAGCAGAAAAGGCATCAATTGCATGATTTCAAAGGCCTGTTGTCAATCTTACACACACAGCATTTGTTTTTCTCTCTTAATGGTAGTATTGAATCACACCAATTACATTATTACAGTACACTGTGTAAAACATGCTGCTGTTCTGTATAGATGGGTTGCAGTGGATCTGGCAATTATGTCTATTATGAAAAGATACAAGTTGAACATTCGAATGCCCATGAATTAGGGGGCAGGCAGCCGGCACTCATTAAAGATTTTAATTGCTTTCTTTTTCTTCTTTTGAAAAAAGCAGGGGAAGCCATGTTTCAAAGTGAGCAATTAAAGGATATTTCATAGCTAATTGCTGTGAGAAGGGGCTGCTACATGGAATACACTCTATTGTAATTCATATGATTGCTTGACGTTTTATTAAGAAGCACATCTTTGTACTGTGGTAAAATTTAATTTTCTGCAGCATAACTGTGTGCGTAATAACTGCTGAAGTAATGGCTGTTTGGATTTGCTGTGACTCTTTTCCTTTCTTCTTGAAATAAACAAGCCATAAATAAGCATCACTGATGTGCAGCAAATCCTCTGTGGATAGGGGGCTTATCTAGTTTGCAGGTAAATGTTCTCTGTGTGTGGATAGGAAGGTCCAAGCTGTGTGTAACTCAGCATTGCAGGTGCTTGGAAAGGCAGAGCTGTTCCCTGCTGGAAGAGCCAGCATGGGTCTGAAAGTCCCCTGTGGTGGCACTGCTGTGTTTGGAGCCAGACTGAACAGGCCTGCTGACCCCCAGGTTCTGTGCCCTGTCTGGTTTGGACCCCCAATGACTGAATGCTGGGCTGGAGCCTCTTGGGTGTGTGTGGCCTGCGGATGGGCTGTGTCACTGGGCTGTGGAAAGGGAGGCTGAAGATGCTCAATGTCCTAGGTCTGGGCTGACTGCAAAATGTGTCCAGTCTCCCCAGACAGGATTGGTGTCATGTCTGAGCCACCTGCATGCACAGCTAATTCCCAAAATGTGGAAGTGTGATGCATCTCTGGGTTGCTTGATTACCTTGGAATACTTCAAAAAAAGGGGCATTGACTATGTATTTTTGCCTTTATAATGCAAGTTGTGCTAATTCCCAGTGGCAAAACTTGTGTTGGTAGCACTGGTGACCTCCATCCCACAAAACAGCCTTGAACAGAGCTTCTCTTGGTGTGACTTGCCATCTCTCTCCATCTTGCTTGTGTGCTTTGAGGCATGTTTGTGTGACAATGGGAACAGCTTAAAGGGAATAGTCATGATGGAGGTGTTGAAATTGTATTTGTAGCTATGTTTTACTGCTGCTAATAGTGGAGGGGGAGGAAATAATGCAGTAGGACAAATTGAAATTGCTGCTTATGTTATGGATGCACTTCTTGAGACCAGGTTAGTACAAATAACCTTTTCCCCAGTTGCGTTCAGGAAAGTTTGTGGTCTGAAACAACAGAAACACAGGTATTGAAAAAAATGTTGGTGTTAATAGCTTAGAATTTTTGCATTCTTAAATGCAAAGTGAAGTGTCTCTCTGTGTACATTTCACTAGATAAATTCCCCATCCCACAGAATGGGTGTATTCTTTACTGCAGTAACTCTGCAACTGTTTTGCGCTTGTACTTGCCAGTGACTGTTAGGGTTTCTCACTGACAAATTAATATCCACAAAAACATAAACAAAGGCAAAGAAAAGGAAGGTTGATGATGATCTGAGGGACTGTGGCCTGCCTCTCACAGAAGGCAGGCCACAGAGACATGCCGGTTTCCTGAGTGGGTTTAGGAAACAGTGATTCACATTCCCTTCTCTGACCTCTGTATGTACACTGCAGTGGTACCTTGAGCGTTACTTTGGATGGTGATTTACCTCATTGTGTTAGACACAATCCATATTCTTGCTACTGTTCAGTCAGTTTTTTATGATGTTTGTGCCTTTTGGTTTTGGGGTGTGTGAGATTTTTACGTCTCTGCTGTAATGTGGGCTCTTGATTTATTTTTCTAGAGCAACTGGAATTAGCAATTGGGAATACGTTCAGTATTGAAGAAATTGTTGAGATAGAAGTAGCAATGAATTTGCTAATGGCAACTTTTATGCATGGAAGCATAGACAGTGATAGATTGCAAAGACCTTCTATGGCTTTGAAATTTGAAAGCCTGAACAAAATCATCAGGTTTATTACCTCCTTGGAAAGAATATTCATCATGCCTATGCATATGTTGCATTTAACTGCTGTCTGCTTGGGTGAAGTATGAAATATACAATATGTTCAGTATAACTGCAATTTTAGAATGTTGCATCCTTGTAATATGCCCCGTATTCCTGCTTTTGCAGGATTGGGGTGTATTCTTAGTTTTAGCAAAACGTGATGGACAGTCATGAGTTTTCATTACTTTTCTATCTGTGCTAATGCATCCACTTAAAAATCGTAGCTTGGTACTTGATGGATACCCAAAAAAGCATCAGGCTATAGCTGACTGTAATGGGAGGTTGTTGATGAGATTACAGAGCATGGGGGTGCTATCTCAGTAGCTGCTTGCTACAAACAATTGTCATAACAATGTAACCGGTGCAGAAAAAACCTTTAATGCTATTGTATGTACGTGGAAAGATTCACCTGGCAATAAGGATCATACAATATATGGCTTAACTTTACTCCATTTTTTCCTTTTAAAGTAGCAGTTTTATGTTAAATCCAAACCAAGCTTAAACATATATTTATTTTGTTATTCTTTTTTATTTCTGCTAATAAAGGTAGACAAGCTATGCCACTGTACTCTGCAAAATTTTTTAAGTTGCTTTCATTCTGTCATGCATTGTGTTGTTCTGAACTGTTTTTTAATCACGAATTGCATCTTTTGGAGTAGCATGAGAAGGAAAAACACCTTTATGGCTGCAGGAGTTGGTGTAAGTTTATTTGTGCAAACACTGGACTGGATCTGATCTGTCAGCTTGCCTTTAACTGCAGTCACCATTTAGCTCTCGGTTGAGATTGTGTTAGTTGTCAGTAATTGTGTTAGCAGTCTCGGCTGGAGGCTGTGATGAAGAGTGCTTGGAACTGGGACATTACACAGATAAAATCATGATGAAACAGCTGCAGCTTAATCACAATGAAATACGCGTGGGCTTTAAGGGCTGCATATTCTGGAAATTTTTATTACACTTAATTCCCATGTTTAACCTTTTTATGGAAAAAAAAATCTCCCCACAATTAGAAAGAAATAGATGTAAGATTATAGTTATATTGTAAAATAAATCTCATAACCTTCCTGTTTCAGGAAGGGAACATTTTGTTTTCCTTTGCTCAAGGTGAAATTGCTGGCAATTTTCTTAATTTTTCTGATCTTTTAGATGTCTAGACCTGAGTGTCTGGTGTTGTGCCCCTTTCAGCTGAGGAGCAGAGGGCAGTGTGTGTGTGCTATCAGATGGTGCTCAGGCTCAGTGGCATCCAGCACTGCCTCTCCAAGAGACTGGGCACTCTGGGTGAGGCCTTCTGTGTTTGGAAATCAGAGGAACTTTTCTGTTTACTCTGGAATTGTAATCTCCCTCTTTGTGCTCAGAAAAGGGCAAAGGGCTGGGATTTTGAGGTAAATCTGATTCCCTGGCATGTGGTATTTTGGGAAATCCTTGGAAATTGCTGAACTCATCATTTTCTCTCAAAAGTAATGTTTCTTCATGATCTAGACCCAGCAATGTACTGATAGATTAGTAAAATTAAGACGTATTTTTTATATATATATAATTTTTATATATATATATATATATATTTAAAACATTTGGTATTGTGTTGTCCATACCTTAAGTGCTTTAAATTGATGATAGGCAAATCTGATTACTTAGGCAACCTGCTCAAGTTAAAAAATAAAAGGTGAGTAACAAAAAAGAACAACAGAAATGGATACTATTGTGAAGAAATCTAGCATAGACACAGAAGATAAATTATCAACCTTGCAAGCAGTTATCACAGTTGCAGGCAATTGAAGTAATAAGGAAGATGATTTAAGGATGGCCTTGAATTTCTAATTATTGAGAAAATAAGGAAGATGGTTTAAGGATGGCCTTGAATTTCTAATTATTGAGGAAATGGGATCTGGTAGGTCTGTTTCATAATGCTCTAATTCTGTGACACAAATCCAGATGAGATATGTGTAGCAGTTCCTTCCTGTAGATACAGCGATCTTCTTGAGTTTGCTTCATGTGGGTACAAAGCACCTCTGTGGAAACACCTTCTTTACACTGGGATAAAAGTGTAAAGAAGATAAAAGCAAAAAACGTTGAGATGGTTTTAAACAAAAAGCTATGAGTGATGATGGGTGTAGCTTCCTATGGAGGAGTCAGTTCTGTTTTGCTCTCTTGGTCTCTGACGCCTCACTTTGTGTGCCCAGGCGAACCGTGACGCGGTGATCAGCCGGGCCCCAGAGCAGCGGGATGACCGAGCCGTCAGCCTCCAGGATGCCTCTGCAGTCTACGACCTCCTCAGCATCACGCTGGGCAGAAGAGGGCAGTATGTGATGCTGTCTGAGGTACCTCCCTCGGCCACTGCCCCTCCAAACACGCTGCCAAAGCCCCACTTTGTGGTGGCGTGTCGGGGAAGGTGGACATGGAATGTGCTAGTTAGCAGTTAGCAAAACAGCTACAGAGCTATTCTGGCTGCACGGGCCAGAAGTGCACACAGGACTGTTTGAGACCTTAACATAATTTATATGTAGGCACTTGAACAAAGTGGCTGCCTTTTGAAGTGACAATGTACTCCAGCAAGTCCCATTAGCTGAGAAGTGTAAGTGATGTCATTAAAGAAACAAAATCACCCGGGTCTCCAGGGCCCCAACAGATTGTTTCCTGACCCAAGCAGCAGTCTTGACAAAAGGTGTAAGAAGGAAAATAAATAAAGTCTGATATTCCTTTCATCATTTCTTTCTCAGTGCTTGGAGAGAGCCATGAAGTTTGCATTTGATGAATTTCACCTTTGGTACCAGCTTGCCCTGTCCATGGTAGCTTGTGGAAAGGTAAGATTCAAACCAAAAGGCTCAGAAAGGGCACATTTTTCTCTGCAAGAGTGGATCTGGATTGCTTGTTTGAATGTGTAGAGTCATGTGTGTTGTGGGAGTAGGTGCCATCAGGCAGCTCTGTGAAAGGACAGTGCCCTCCTTTTAGTCTCTGATTGCACTTTGTGATGAGGGATGTGCATTTGGTATTGAGTACTGTTCTTTCTTTGTAGTGGGTTTGTTTTTTTTCTCATTACCAAGGAGAAAAATGGATTTTGTGCAAAACTGTGGGTTGAAAAGCATTATACAGCTGTCCATTGTCTGCAGGTTCAACATAAATGGGCTTAGTATAAAAAAGAACTGATGTCTAAAACTGCCATCAGTTCACTCCGAGTCTCTGGGCAGTTGACTTAAGCTGTGGTTTCTCCATCTGTTACGGGAAATGTAAATGTGTTTTCGTAGAGAACTTGTAAGATTTAATATTTTTAAAGTGCTTGGTGCAAAATATGCTCTAGAAAAAGAAAACAGTGTGGATGTTGGCATGGTCATGTGTTTCAACATAAGTGTTTTTTTTAAATTAGTGTGGTATTTGTGAAAGTCATCAGTAAACCACTGAGATGGGTGAAATGTGGTTGTGAAACGTAGGCAAAGGTAGCAGGAGCTTTTCTTTCTTAGTCTTAAAAGAGTGGACTTCCTGTAGGAAATGTAGATGGTACAAAATGTAGCCAGTTCCTTCTGGAGTCCCCACCTACACGTTTGGGAAGTATGAGCAAATTGATGCTGTGCAGTAGTAGACCACTTAATATGGTCCTGTATTCTGTGCCCATGGAGTGTACAGGAATCCACGTGGACCTGAGTGGAGACTACCAACTAGCACTCATTTGCTGAATTCCAGCTACTACTGGCCTTTTATGGCTATAAGCTGAGCCAGAAAAAGTGGCTTTGGCATAGAAATAAGAGCTGAATCTATGCTTTTGCAAAGAAATTGTCTTGTGAGGTATAAGTGGCTGCAAAGCTTGGAAGATGTCTGAAGGAATTCCTTCACTTCTGTGAGCATAGGTAAAGCCTTGTCTTGGAAGACTGTCTGTTGTTAAGCATTCTACTTCCAAAAAAAAGGTAGAACAATGAGAGAAAGTCTAATAAAGAGCATCATGTGATGCTTAAATGTGACTAAGGGTAGAGTAAGCAGTACTATGGAAAGACTGAAATGATTTTTTTTTTGCCTTAAAGGGGAGGAAAAAAGTCTGAGAGAAACAAGTCTTTAAGAGTTCTGAGAAGGAGGGGATTAATCTTGTCTGTGGTGGTTAGGACTAGATGTGATGGTATCTAATTACAACAATAGAAGTTTGTGTTTCTTATTAAGAGGCAAAAAAATAAGGATAGTGGAACACTGGAAAAGGAGTGCCCTGTGGAGATTGCGTGGAGCCTAAATCACTGGGGATCTGTGGAACACCCTAGGCAAATCCATAGTGACCCCTCTTTGAGGCATGAGGAGTGTCTTCTGTAGGGCCTTGCAAGCTCTGACTCTGTTCTGGGCCTCCATCATTGTCTCCTTTTAAATATAACAGGTCTGGCTGATTTATGAGATACCAAAGCTTTGGCAATGCATATTAGATCAGCAGAGAGCTGAACAGAGATCTTTAGTCAGAAAGAGCCTCAGAGATCCCTACACAAGTTCAGTGCAAGCATTTCAAAATACAATTCCAAGCTTGAAAGCAACAGCTAGACTCAATTGTGTACAAGGAAGCTTGAAGCTACTGGTGGAATACTTAAACAATGAACTTGGTGCCATGGTGCTAATGCCTTGCACTGACCTGTGTCAAATGGGGGCTTACATGTCATGTCCAGCTCACCTTGGAATTCAGGTGGAGTTAGCACAGTCCTGCCCTCTGTGTCTTTGCAAATCCTTGAGGTCCCTGATCCCTTAATACTGAGGACAGTGATGATACACAAACCATGATAGAAAGGCACAGAATCTTGCCATGAACATGGGGTTTGTCTGGGAGCTTCATTGGCTTTAAAAGTTGTGTAACCTGTTTCTCAACAGCAGATAATGCTGTATCTCTAGTAATCTGCTGGAGAGCAAATCAAGATTTTTAACTGCTGATGTTTGAGAGTGAGTGTATGCAGAGAATAATTGTGCGTCAGTCTTAGGTTAGCATGGAGAAGTGGAGCCTGATCTTTAGCTTTTAATAACATGCATGGCAATTCTGTTCTTGTCCATTTTGTTTGCATACCTCTTCACCTTCCCTACGTGTTACAGAATATTTGGTACTTAGATATTTTTGTTGCACTTCTTTATTTTTTTATGTCTGTAGCTGTCCTATCTTTTCAGATTTTCAAGTACATCATGTCTTTTTGCCTGTACTTTAAATATTTACGAGGTAAAATGTCCTGATCTTGCCTATTGATGTGAAAGCGCTAAATGTTCTGAGCCCTATATGGGTCAGAGGGAATTCCCTTACAATCCCATCTGTGCAGTATTTCACTTCTGATCCCAAAGTATTCCCTGAGGATTCCTGTCATATACTCTGCAATGCGTCATCTTGCTAATGGGAGATGTGGCATACATTTTTATATTGCTTTGCAGCTTGATAGCAGGACAGTTAATTTAAAAGCAAGTGCTCCAGTGTAGCAGAAAGAACTGATGAGAAAATAGTGTGGTTAGTCTAGACTGCAGAATGCAGAGTACACTTGAGCTTTTATAGGTGAAGATCTATTTTCACCTGTCTCAGTCACAGCCAATTCATGATCTCATTTCTTGGTAATGAAACCTCACATCCTGCAGCATTACTTGTTCTGCAGTACAGCAAATTGTGCTCATAAGTCCTGGACACGACAGGAACAGTTTTATCAACCTGTAAATGGTGGAAACTTTGGTTTCTCTTTTTTTGAACATGTTTTTAGGATTTTCATCTCTGACCTTCTAAAAAGTGCAGTAAAATCCTATCTTGCCCTCTATTCTACACTGAATTTGACTAGAGGTATGTCTAATTTGTATATTCAGATTGAGTCAATCAAGTCAAATTTCAATGTAGTTTCTTCTTCTGCCAGCCAAAAAATTGCCAAATGGTGATTGTCATTTTTCACAAGTGATCAGTCTGAATGTCAAGCCAGCCACCTTGGCTCATTACCGCACGTAGGATTGAGTTTACACATTATTCTGAAAAGCATGTGCCGTAACAGAAATAGGCACCTCATTTCAGTGAGTTCCTACGGGCCTTGGGGCTTCCTAAAACAGTGAATGAAAAAACTCAGGGAAGCATAACCTTCGTGCCTGTCTTTTATCCACTTAAGTGGTGGAAATAATGGAGTGACAGCAATTTCACTTTCCTGTGTTTCTCAGCAACGTGCATAATGAGAAAGATGGTGTGGTCTTGTTTTTTAACCCATTTTTAGGAATGTCTTTTATATTAAGCTGTATAGTCACTGAACAAGAGAGGCATGTATATCTAAATGGCAAAAATCCACCATTACATTTGAAATACTTTTGTAGGCAAATTTAGATGGGAAGGGAAAGGAAATGCTGGGAAAACTTAGACAATGGCAAAGACATGGTGGGAGATGTCCTGTGTCACCAAGTGCAGTTGTGAATAGACCAAAGAGGTTTCAATCATTCTAATGCAGCAGCCCTTTTCCTGCGGTGCTGAATGCAGAATTCTTCACAGATGCTTTAAGTTGTTTCTGCTGGTAATGACCTTGGCTCTGTGGTGATATCGGCTAGAGGCTGTGTGGGCATCACAGCTCCCTGCCTCTGCTGCTGTCCGTGGACAGGCTGCAGCCTGAGTGGCGAGTGGTGTGAGAGCCCGATGCCATCTGGCAGAGTCCTCAGGCAATGAGATGAGCCCCTGTCCTGCTGCCAGAGGAAAACCAGTGCAGACAGTTGCATCTGCTCGTCTCGAGATTTTGAAAAAGCGACCAGTATTGTGCAACATGGGGAAAGGAAGGACCAAACTCTCTTTTACAGAGTGGAAAAGACTTCGTTGTTTTCACAGCAGTGAAGAGAGAGAGCTGCTTGAGGTAGATTTGTTCTCTGCTGCTGCTTTCCAGCTAAACAGTTTTCTCTGGAGGTTGCCAGCACGCAGCTCTCCTGCAGACTAGGGTAACTCTCCCGACATTTCTGAAGTTGGAGGCAAAATTATCATAGTATCTAGATGATGTATTACAAGCACAAGGGATGTGTAATAGGGTCCCTGTGCACTCGCAAGCATTTTCTTGGCCTTGGACCAGTTGGATCAGTTACATGTTCTTTTTTCAGATTTCTGCCCCCTTCCACACTTACCATCCTCACATAGGACCTAGCTTGGGTGTCCCAAAGTGTCTCTGGAGCTCCCTGGGAGTAGGGGCTCAGAAGTGCATTGTGAGTTGGCTCCAGCTGAAATTTATGGTACTTAAGAAAGTCTCCAAGATCTGCATTGTGAGTGTTAAAATACATGCCTTGGACTACATGAAGCAACATTGGTGCCTGTCTTCTGCCTACCAAACGAGGAGATAAGATTTGTGTTTAGTGACACCAATTTGCCATTTTCCTAAGGGTAGTGAAGAAGGGATTCTTCAAGAAGAGCTGTGGAATTATTCTGTGAACACAGTCTGTGTAGTCCAAAAGTGCTGGGTGTCCTAACTGAGCCATTCAACTCTCATGAGTCTTGATTTTTAAAGTACAGTGGATGTTTTTTGTTGTTAGTGTATGCAATGCACAGAAACATTTTCACACTCATGTTCAACATCTCTGCCTGAAAAAACCCCACAACACTATTTGTTTAGTGAGTGAAAAGCTTTAGAATGTGTGTTTCTTGAGAGGAGTGAGTAAAAATAAAGCCTTAGGCCAGCTGAAGGAAGGCTGGAGTATCTGCTAGGAGAGGATAATCTGCTTCCACCCCTTAGCTGTGTACTCAGTGAGGGTCTGAAGTGCCTCAAGAGTGAGAAAGGAAGAGCTTGGGAACAACTACAGGGTCTGTGGGGAAAAACCTCTGTGAGAGCTCAGTGGAGCTGGAGGCAGGTACCTGGAGGCAAGGATTATGCTCAGCAGGCCTTGTACTGGGATTGATGATGGTAGTTTTGTTCCTGTGGTGCCTGCCACAAAGCTCCAGCCCTGCAGAACATGGCCAGCTCAGTGCTTGCCTTGAAGACAGCAATTGTGTGCCTTCAGAAACAGCTGCATTGTTGCTGACCCTTCCCAGCCCCCTCTAGCCCATACTGAGGGCACCACAGGAGCAATGGTCAGCATTGCCATATAGATGGACAGGCTTGGCAGGAGGGGATGTGAGTTTCCAAGCATGATACCTTGCAAAATAAGGCAGAGAAAGCTGCTTTCAGCCACACAAAATGCTCCTTTCTGCTCTTACCTATTACATTTGTTCCCCTTTTAACACAACAGGGAAGAAAAAATCCTGCATGTCTACCTGAATGGTTTTCTTAATCATGGAACGCTTCAGGAGGTGTCTGGTGTTATACCAAGGGAAGTAATCGAATCCTCCTTGGCATCTGTCATTCAGCTGTGTTCCTGAGGGATTAAGCTGCAGCTCTTGCCAGAGCTAGCCTTGCAGTGTCACTGTGCTCCCTTTGGCTGCTCTGCAGTTGGACATACTGCAGCCTTGCCCAAAGCTTCTGCTGGCAGCATTTTTAAGGGTTTGAAACCAGTCTTACACGGACATGAACTCTGATTTTGGAGCCCTTAGCAAGTTGCTGATACACGCTGGTCATAGCCAAATAATGACAAGCTAATGTCTGAGCTGCTCCTATCTGTGCTGCACCCCCCAAAAAAAAAGGAATACTTCCCTGTATTTAAACAGTGCAGCAAAAGCAGATGTCTCTAAATGCTTCAAGGAGCTTCAAGTTTGACTCAGCCATGCCTGTATTGCCAACATACAGCTTTCCAGAAGGTTAGAAGGAAAGTTAAAAATATATTTAATACATAATTCTGCAGCAACAGCAGACAAATTTTGTGATTTAGGCTGTTCCTTCTGTTGGTATCCTTGCAAAAGCTTAGGCTGGTTGCTAGGCAACTGGCATTTAAAAAAAAAAAAAAAAAAGTACATTTCTCTTTGTATTGCAGGCAGGAACCTTGGGAGCAGCAGAGGCCTCGGATGGCTCCTTAAATAGCATTGCTGGGGAATGAAAGTTAAAATATTGAACATTCATTGGTTAAAGATCTTGTTACAAAGGTCAGCTATCTTGGGGACATTCAATAGTTTGGTTTCCTTTGGTGCAAAGGAAAGATTAGAAGGGAGTTTGCCTGTGTGCTGTAGATAGTACAAGAAATGGAAATTTCCTAAGATGCCTGACTGTTGAGCAGAATACCTAGGTGGGCTATATAATTGCCTTCAGGCTTAACTCTCTTTTCTTGACTGAAAGTGTGAAGTGAGGTGTTTGTCACATTAGCAAGTACAAATGTGTGCTTATAGATCTTAGAATGTAAGAGGTGCTTTTAAGAGAGTGTATTTGAAGCTGGTTAACTCCAGTGCTCTAATTTGATAAACACAAGGTAAAAGAAAGGGGAGAGCATCAGTTCCTGTGTTAAGAGAAGTAAATGTCTTAGGGGAATAATGTTCGTGCTGAGATTCACAGAAATCTCTAAATTCAGTGGAAAGCTAACAGCAAAACTACTGATTCCAGAGTTCTCAACTGCTTGCTCATTCTGTCGTCTTTCTGTCAGTTCAAGGTCATTTATATCTAAATGCTTGTGAATCCCAGGACACAAGGAATAATAATTCTTGCACTGGGATGAAAGATTTCCACTTCCCCACAATCCCTTTGACACAGTAGTTTTTAGACAGGATGATGCAAGAAATACAGCAGCACTAGTTGTGGAAATTCATTTGTGTACTAAACTGCCAGGTAAATTGGGAACTAGGCTGTCAACCAATCCACCATCTTGAGGAACATTTTTCCTTCTGGCTGAAAGTAGCAGAGAAGGAAAAACTGGGGAGGTTTTTGGAACCTGTGCAAAGGAAGAGCAACTGTTCGTGGCACATCCAAGTCTATCAGGCATGATTTACTGTCTGGAAATTATTCTTCCTTTTACTTATATCTGTTTTCTTTATCTTTTAAATATGAAATGGCTCTCTAACTTCCTTCTTTGGTTGCTTTGGTATGATGAGAGAGCAAAGGAGGGGAAAGAATGGAAATCATGTTGGAGTAACCTAGGAAAACTAGCATTTTTATGGGTTTACCATAACTGATGGCAAATTCTCTCAAGGCATTTGGAAAATGAAGGAATAAAATTAACCGTAGGATGTTCTTGGTCCTCTTCTGCTCATGTGCAAGCATCTTTGAGGAGTATGCTTCCATGCTTCATTATTGAATCAATAAATGGGGAGGGGTTGTAGTGGGAGTTGTGTTCAGTGTTTGGATAGTTGTTTTTCTTTACTTTTAACTCTTTTATAGGATTCAAAACCATGGCTGCCATAATTACATAGGGGAAGGTGTCTTCTCCATCTTTCTCCTTCCCCAAGATTCCTTGGGATTCCTTGATTTAGATGAGAGCCAAATGAGACCTAGTTTTCTGAAGTCCTTGGGAACTGGTTCTAATGCAGTCATTATAGTCCAGCAATTAGCAAGTTAGATAGAAACAGCATAAATCCTGGCTTGAATTATTATGTGAGCCCCTCTGAAGCTCAGAATCATGTACTCACTTGGAATTCAATTTCTGCTCTTCTCAAAACATGCCTCACCAATAAATCAAATTATTATTGCCTTGCAGTGAATCTCACAAACAATGCACTTGGCTGCCTGGTCCACCCACACTAAGTGAAAGAATATGTACATTTTAATTACCAGATTATTTCAATGTTGCACAAACACTGTTTCATATTAAATATTTTTACAAGTCAATGATATCTGTATTCAATAATGAGTGCTTGATATTTTTTCCCTGGCTATTAATGTCTGTAATTAGTATCTTTCAGAAACCTTGATATTACATGTCATGCCAGTCTCCCCTAAGTAAGGTCGCTGTGGGAGTAGGATATTATTTCTCCTGACATTCCTTCACTAATGTTTTCATCATCCATATAAAATATCTGCTGAGTAAATTTTTCAAGGTGAAATTATATAATATCTCTTGAATTTTTAAAATGCAGCTGGGGAGAAAGGTTTCATGTCACCCTGTTTCTAAAACCACTTCTGCTCCATATGTTTATTTGCAAATTTTATAAACTTCTTTCAAATGACATAACTTTGTAAATGTTTTAGGAGCAGTGTGGAAGCTGTGCCTCTTGCTCTGTAAATCCATGTTCAGAAGCTCTCAAGTGCATATGTAATAGTCATTCAACACCTGAGGTGTTTGGGTGTAGGCACAAGGTGGGACCTTCTGCGCAGCATTCAGTAGTCACTGCTTTGCAGTGGCCTCCTGAACAGGCTTGGGACAGGACAGACATGGCAAGGGCTCTGTGGTTTGAGGGTATTGGAGGCTGTGGCATTGGCTTGTCCTGCAGACAGGCAGGGAGCAGAATGCAGGAGGAACTGGCAAGGAATGGGTTGTGGCATTTCTCTTCTGGCATAGGTCCTACAGCTGTGGCCCAAATTAGGACAGGCCTGTCACTGCTTTGGTTTGTGCTAATGCTGGTTGTGCTGACCCACAGGAGAGCTGCCACCAGCTTCCAGGTGCCTCCTGCTTTCCCTGCAGTTGCAGTGCTGATGGGGAGCTGAGAAATGACCACTGGGTAGAGCTTGTGTCTGCTTTTGCAAGCCTTGGCTCTGGACAGTGTATGGCCTTTTACGTATCTGGCCTTTACAGTTCACTTTTGCGTGGTGAGGTGACAAGAGTTGGTGCGGTTCAGCTGTAGGTATACTGGCTGTCACAGTGCATATTGTCCTGATATCACATTTATTTGTTTTCTGGAAACATCTGTGGGGCTGGAATATCAGTAGGAGGGCAAGAAGATGATATCCAGCCTAGGTCCCTTATGGAGATACGCTTGGGTTTCCAACACATCCATCATGCTGCTGGGAATACCGGCTGCTTTCAGTGCATTTTGTAAAAGAGAGGAATAAGATGCCATTAAAACCTCAGATACCACTTGTTCTGAACAACTAGGTGTCAGGGAGGTTCATTCTGAGGGATGCTAGTTAGCTTGTGGCAACAGAGCACAGCCATGTATTTATTCCTGTACCTCAGGGTTGAATTACTTGTCTTTATTTCTGAGAGGGATGAAGTAATGGTTCAAGCTCTAGGACAACGTTTATTGATTTTCATCCTTGATCTGAGACAAGCTTCCTTCTGACTTTAGGAAAATCGTGCATTTTGAATTTTAAATTAGCAAATATTTCCTCATTTTACTGATCATGCCTGATGCTCTACATAAGTGGGAGCAACCTGAAGAACATAGGGCATGCTGCTGCTCTTGTTCAGATCAAAAGGCAGGTACCCAATCTTTTCAAGCAGGCGGATTTGCTCCCTGCTGCATTGGTTATGAAACCCCTCTTTGCCTTAACATGGGCATGGCTGGTGTACATCTGGTTTTATATTTTCCAGGTTCCCTTCCAAGCAAATTCCTGATCAAGCTTTTGAATTCAGTAGCAAGAAGAGGACCTTCTTTTCTGTGGAGGAAGGAGCTGGCCAGCACAGCCCACTTTGATGTGGTGTGAGGGGGGAAAGTGCTGATGGACAATGGGAATGTGAAGCTGTGCTGTTGCTGCAGGGGATTGCAGCAGTCACCAGACCCAGTGTGGGTCTGCCCTGTGTGGGTCAGAGTTCTGGTAGGGAGAGCCCCTGGGGGTGAGGAGGAGATGCCCAGGACCTGATGGGAATAGCAGATCGTTTGACTTTGCAGCCTTCTGTTGCTGCTCTTCTGTAATATAGAAAGGCCATGACTATTTAACATGCTTCTGAGCAGGAACATTGTGTCTTGGGACTGTGTGGAGAACTTTGGGAGGAAACAGGCATGCAAGGAGATATTCCAAGAGAATGAAACTTCCCCTTGAGCTTAAGCATGAGAAAATTTGAGCAGATCAGGGTCAGTAGTGAGGAAGGTATAAATGTAAGACAAACTGTGGTTCAGGTGGAGTGGCCTTTCTCATCACTGCCTCAGACCAGAGCTTTCCCTTTTAAAGCGTCTGAAATGTGGCAGCCATGAGTGTGTGCTGTAAAACGCAATGTTTGCAGAGCGCATTGGGATCAAAGGTGCTATTAGCAAGTGCTAATCTTAAAAACATCCTCATTAATGGTAACCTAACACCAGAGAGACAGCAAGAGTTTTATGGGCTTTCTTTCTAACACATGCTTGGACCACCCATTGAACAGTGTATTGATCTGCATCCAGCCTTTGTATGTTGGGGTCCCAGTCACTTTCATGTATGTTCTAGAACCGGAGAAGACGCAAAACAACCTACTGAGCGGATTGCTTTAGCTGAACAAACTCTCTCTGAGTGAAGTTGGCCTAAAATGTGAATGTACTGGAGGATAAGCTCTTTATGATCTCTTCTGGCTTACTGGAAGGTGATTATATGCAAGGGAAAACTACAGCAGAATTCTTGTGTATTGGGAGGGCAGAGTTAAAATAACCAGTGCACTGATAGCTAAAAAAACCTGTTTCTTGTGAAGTGCACAGCCAGGGCTGCCTCCTTGGCGTGTTTCCTCTGAGCGTGGGAAGAGTGTGTTTGTGTGCATGTGTGGACACACATGTCTGCATGTGGAGGTGGGAATAAAGTTGCTGACTTGTTGCTGACATGGGATTCTTTTCTCCATAGCACTCCTTTGTACATGTCGCTGCAATATTTTGCATGGGCTCTCACCAGCATTGTCTAATCAGCCTTTTTTATTTCCTCCTCCTCTCTCCCACTCCTCCCTGCAGTCGGCATATGCTGTGTCAGTGCTCAAAGAGTGTGCTAAACTGAGACCTACAGATCCCACCGTTCCTCTCCTGGCTGCCAAGGTCTGCATTGGGTCACTGCACTGGGTAAGCAAGCTGATGCAATTCTTATTATGTAACAGATTAGGTGCTGCAGTGACAGTGCCACAGTGTAGTTGCAGTGGGGAGAAAGGGAATTCCTGCTAAAAATCATACACATGTGTGCCTTTTATTAAAGAAAAAAAAAAAAAAAGAAAATCCCTGCAAGAAATTTTGCAGTGAGTCATTAAAATGTATTTTGCTGGCGCATTGAAGGAAGGAGGAGGGGGGAAAGCCGTAACAGCCGTTCTGAGGACTGCTACTTCAACTGAATGTCATGATGAATCAACCACTCTTGTAGCCCCTGGAAGACACAAGTTAATAGTTATAAGTGGACTGTTAAATAGTTCAGGTCTGCTGGACAACTCAGTCCTTTGTTCTTGAAGTTGCTGTGTCAGTGTTTTGTGTTCTGGATGTGTTAATGTACGCCCCAGAAGCAGAGTGGGAGTGGGAGTGGAAGTTAGTGCCTGTGAAATTCTGATTATCCAAAGGAGCAGAAACATCTGTACTTGGTTTAATTAACTGAACTGCAGCCCGCTGTTCTCACCTTTCCTCACCACGAGGTGTCCCTGCAGTCAGTGAAGGATTACAATTGCTAAAGAGAAGTAAAACACAGATGCAAGAAAACATGAAAGAAAATACCAGAAGAATCTGCACAAATCTTGGTGAAAAGTTGTAGAAGCCAATTTGCTGTTGTTTTATTCCCTTACCCCACATCCCACATCCCTGTCTGATGAAAGCTGCTGTTCAGCAGCTAAACTTGAGTTGTATTAGTTTACACCACCATCAGGGAGGATGTCTGGTTATGTATGTTTTTGAATGAATTATACTGTTCAGACTGTAATGGTTAAGCTTATATGTGAGTCGGCAAAAACTGGGCAGCATCTTTTTCTAGGAAAAATCTTCAAGTCTGAGTACCTTCAGGGAATCCTTGCTGAACTGCCCAACCTACATCTGCTCTACATTTGGAGCAATTTAACTCTCTTGTACCCACAGCTCAGTCTCTAAATTTTGAAGGGTGAAAGTCATTCAGTGATACAAAAAAAAGGATTCATAGTGAATGTTATTTTTTAAAACTAAAGTAAATAAAGTTTTTTGGATACTTAGAGATATTAAAACAGTGTGAAAGCGAGGCATTACAGCTGTGTTGAATGCTGTTCTTAGTATGTCTGATGAAGTTTTCAAAGCACAGCTAGCATATAAAAATACCTTTTTCCTTTGAAAAGACAGTGAGACTGTAATTCAGTTCCATCTTGGGCAATCCAGTATGTTCAGACTTCTCATACATGAGAGAGCTGATAAAACAACTGGCTAAACCTAAAACGTAGGAAAGGCAAGGGAAGAAGAGAAAAATGAGCTGGTTTTGATTATTTCAAAACAAGAGGGTTTTTTCTTCAATGTACTGTTTTTTTATTGTGTGAAATGCTTTTCAGTGTTATTCAATCAGACCCTGGCTCAGAACTGGGGGGTATTATGAAATAAAATCATGATTTCACAAGAGGGTAATTTTACTGAGGTTATCTAGAGCACAGTCTTATGAACTAAAACCAAATTAAAAATATTCCCTCTCTCCTTCCTTTCAGTCAGTGGTCTATGCTTTACCCTCATAGCAAACCTGATGATGGTATAGAAGAGTTTTAATTAAGGGGAGTCCAAGGGAAATTAGATCATCTGTTAAAAGAACCGAAATGATAGGTTCCCACATCTCTTAGTTAAAGGGGTGCTTCTGATATTACTGGCAGACTCCTGTGCCTAATAAAGACCTTCCTGCTTAGCAGAGCTGTTTTTCTAAATGTCATCCTTACAGTAATTATTTGCATTTAAATTACATGGCAATCAAATCAGAATTGAATAATTTAAACTGGAAGTGAACAGGCTGATCAATGCCAGTATAAATAGAAAGGAGGATAGACATGGGACAGGAACAGTCTAATGGACAAATATTAGCAGTTACAAATACTCAAATACATCTTCCTTTTCAGGACATATAAAATATGATTAATTTTTCAATTAGGAAATATATCCGTGTACTTGATTGCTGGCTAGGCAGGAAAAGGGTGAAATCAGAGCACCATTTATCCAAATGAAATAGCTAATTTATGTCCTGAATCTGTCTACTGTGTGTTGCAGTATTGTAGCCAGTTTGTTTATAGCCCATGGACAAGCAGTACTTCACTATTCTTTCAGTTACTAGCAGTAAGAAAACCCCCAAAACACAACATTTATGCAAATGGAGAATTACAGAATGACGTGAGAAGCACAGAACAGTTTCTTTCATGATTAATCTAGTGATCACTTCACTCATTTTGCTGGCTTTGTACATGGTGTATCAGCATACTTTAAGAGCAAGGAAAACAGAAAACTAATGGAAATGTACTATAGTGATTTACAGCACTGAGGATGCTCTGATCACATCTATGAAATCATCTCAGTGCAAGACAAATCAAAGTGAAAACATGGATGCATTCATACAGTGCCATGCAAATCAATATATTACAGAGCCTGATGCAGAAAAGAACTGAGCCTCCCCCAGCTTCTGCTGTGGCAGTGTGACCAGATCATTAACTGATGTAAGTTGGCAGTACTCCATGGCATGTTAGGGGTACCATGCTGGCTTACATCAGGAGATGATCTACCCCATCAACCAGTACCTTTTAGGATTGGACCTGCAGTAAACAACTGAGTGGTATGAGCAGTGTTTTGGCTACCTTTTTCAGAGTTAGATGTTTTCAAAAACAAAAATCAAAAAAATCCAGTGTAAACAATAAATCAATACTTCATTAATTCTAAAGCTTAAGATGGTGGATTTGGAGGAACAGAAAAGCTTCAAAACTAATGCACATATGTAAACCATATTTGTATGGTCAGGATGCAGTCAGACCTGTACAGCAAAGTTGGAACTTTTGTATTGTATCTAAACCATTACACAGGTGTTTTAAATGTTTTTTGTAGTAGGCTCAGAATTACTTTTGAGGCAACATGCTGCTAAGCCTTCAATCTTGCTGGGGTTTCAGCACAACAGTTTGCTGAACTTGCACGTGGATGATTCTATCAAGCGAACACAAAGCCCATTTGTGTTTAGCCCACTGTATTTTAGCTTTCCAGAATGCACTATGAAGTCTTTGACTGTTGCAGGTCAGAGTATTGTTTTAAATTTCCATAGAAGAGTTGAGGCACCTTGCACTGGAATATGTCCATACTGAGGTTGCTTTGCCTTGCTCCACTATAAATTCAGAGTTCTGCTCACTAAAAGGCTTGCTGCAATTTCCTCTTTCCCTCAGCTTTCCCTGGCAGGGTCTCAGCTGAATGCTCACTTGCCTATTTTGGCAGTGACTTTGAGTCACTTCGAGTTGTTGGTTTTAATATTTTAATAGTACAGTGCTGTTAATTTCACTACTAATCTAGGTTCTTCAGGATCGTGTTATGGCAAGTGTTGTGAAAATACTAAAAATGGAGCTTTTTCCTACAGGCAAGCATTAAATACTGAATTTCTCCATTTTAGCAGCCTTGTTTGAGGTATTTAGGCTTACCCTGATGCTTTCTTTTGCCTTTTACTCCATTGATTTCAATGAAGGCATGTTGAAAATACTGTAAATACACATAGAGCAAAGTGGACTGTAGTCCTAGGATAGGCCTGAATCTTCTAGAACTCTGCTCTGACAAAAAGCAGGAAGACATAAGGGATGTTCTTATCATTTTCATTGCTCTGTGGTTGATATAACAGCAATAGTGGTGGTATGCTAAACTTGTGTAGCATCAAATGATGCCAGTGCTATCATCTAATATGAGCTTTTCAAAGGACTTTGTCTCACGGCAAAAGCTGCAGCTCAGATGGTGCTGTACGTCAGACATTTCCCTCATTTCTTTCAACTAGTATGCACAGTAAAGTGCTCAGCTGCAGCACCTTGCTGGCAAGACAGAGATCATGCCATCAGTCAGGGAAAGGGAGAAGTGGTGTTGGGGCAGGGCAGAGACTGTGCATGGAGTCATAAAAACTGAGTAAGACATACCATGAGGTCAGGACGTCACGGTGTGTGTGTGTGTCAGGGGGATTGGCAGGATGCAGATTTAGAGCTGCATACTTCTGAGGTAACAGCTTACCATTCATTACTTTCACAGAGCACTTAATCAGAGAGTGTTTCTCTCCCCTTCTGTCTGTTGTTGACCCTGTCACTATAGATAATAAAAGCTGTGTGTGTGCTTGTACCCAGTCACTTAGGAGCCCTGTAGTCACCTGGAAATGCTTAGGTTGTAGTGCAGTATAAATAGTATTAAAAGATGAAATCTAGTCCCATTACTGGAGTTACTGTGCCTGCTGATACACATCTGAGAGGATTGGCATCACCAGAGTGAGAGGCTGCTGAGAAAGCAGGGAAGGGCAAGGAGCTACTCGGTATTTCTTCTGTCTTTTAAAAGACATTCTTGATTACATCACCACTGCTGTTCTGAGTTTTAGACGTCTTTTTGCATGGGTTTTAGATATTAAAAATGACCAAGAATTTAATCTTCTATATGTTGCCTTTGTAAACAAACCACTCTAGCTACAGTGGAGTAGAGGCCTCAGTATTCCTAAGTGCTGGGGGCTGAGTTTACACAAACTAAATTGGTGGGCTTAACAAGGGTGGCACAGAGAGCAAATGCTGATTAGACCAGCAATACAAAGCACAGGATTTTTCTTCTGACATACATAACATGATTGGCTTTTTGTGCTGTAAACAGCTGTGGGACAAAACCTTTTCATTAGACTTTGCCTTATAGACCGCTTTCTTCCTATGCATTTTTTCTCTTATCATGCTCGTTTCACAATGTTTATATTCTTCTCTTTGAATTAGTCTCTATAGCTACAACTTAGTGCAACGAAAATGGTAAGAAGAGGTCAATTCAACTAGTTACCATCATGTGTAATTTTGTACAGATACCCATTCTGTAGGATTTTGATCTCTTAAGTGCTTGGATATTGTTCAATGTCACTGGTGTCCAAATTCACCTGCTTTATTAACCTTGTCTGCTGTCCTAAGTTCAGTGTCATTTGATGTATTTCTTGCCTTTTCCTTGATGTGCTCCACTTTTTTGGCACAATAAAGTGCTGTTTTCACCCTGCTGTACATCACTGATTTGTTTGTCCTTAGTTACTCTAAATACGTGCTGGTGAGAAGTGCAATTCCTACTTAGTCCTGCAAGCTGTTGCTTCAGTGGGGTAGGGTTTGAGCTTTTCTAAAAACAATCTGGGTGGCAGTTGGACACCAGCTGGGTGGCTTTAGGCCAGGGGACAGCACCTGCTGTTCTCCACTCCCTTGTCAGTATGCCTCCAGGCTTGGCTTCAGCACACACCAAAACCTGTGGCCAAATAACAGTGGTGGCTGGAACAGCCACTCTCTGTACCAGGGGAAACATCCCTCAGGATAGCACAGCTAGCAACTGTTCTTTTTCTATTGAATATGAAGGAGGAAGTGAGAGGGGAAAATAACCCCAACCAGCTCCAGAGTATCACCATCTCATTGGTGTCAGTTCACAGTTTGGCAGCCTGTCTCTCCAGGTGCCAGGTGTTTGTTTTCTGGTGTGATAGAGGTGTTGCTTAGCTAGTGGTTCCAGGTGCCTCCTGACACTTTATAGAGCTGGAGTTCAAAATGAGGGAAGATCTTCTTAGGTTGTTTTTCCCCCGTACTTTCTTTCTTCCGTGCAAGGGAACTTCTCCCTGCAACCTGGAATGCTGCCCTTCTCTCCACCAGCTTTTCAGTGCAAAGTATGTAGAAAAATATTAGAACAGTAAGGGCCAGATTGGAGGGATGGCTTTGAGACTTTGTTTTTTGTTTCTTCTGAGAGAATAACATGATAGGCCTTCCCTCCTCCCTTTCTCATCTCCACAATACAGACTGGAGACACCCTGTATCCTTAAGGACCCCCACAGACACAGCTTACTGGCAGATCACAGCCCAAGCTCACTACTGGTCCCTCACTGGTGTATGGAGAAGGAGCTTTTATCCAGATTGCACTCTGGTAGTCCTTGCAGTTGGTTACCTCAAGTGTGTCCCAAGGGGTTATTCCTGTCCCAGGTAGTACTTTCCAGATTCACAGTTGACTTGGCCATCTGCAAGACTGATGCACTTGAGAGTCGAAACCGCACAGTGGCTGATGTGAGTGAAAGGTTTGGCTTTTCACACTTGCCCAGAATTACTGAAGAACAGGAGAATGGGAGAAGAAGGGGGCAGATGGCTGCCAGTGCAGGTTTGGTAGGGGAAGTGTCTCAGTGCTGTAAGAAGGAAAAGTAAATGTTCTCATAAACAGAACCAGCTGTGCTGGAGTTTGTGAGGCCACTTATTTTCAAAGCAGGCTTCAGCTGACCCAGGTTTGCATTCATAAGAATCTTTGTGGCTGGTCGAAGTGCCATTAGTGTTTAGTATGAATAAATGTTTACAAGAATGTGCTAGAAGTGCTGTTTCAGCCACTCTGAAAAGTTATGAGCTTAATTATTCATTCATTAGATGAATCTGATACTGACAGGTGACCATTCAGGGTAACTGGCAGGCAGGAAGGCTGAATGGTGCACTCCCGATTTATGCAGTTTATTTCCAGTCAGATGCTGGAGTTACTGTCAGGTGACCATTCAGAGAAACAATGGAGCAAAACCTCTCCACTTTTACATGTCTTCATTTCAGCTTCAAACTTCCCATTTAATCTTTTTTTCCATACACTCTACCCACCCCTACTCTTGTTCACTGGTCATTAGAATTCCTTGTATAGCTCTTTTCTTCATCTAATGGAGATTTCTTGGATGAAAGTGTGTGTGTGGAGGAGAAAAGTTAAGAAAGAGAGTGGGAATATAGCCGTTTATGGTGGCAAGGAGGTGCATAATGAATTTTCAGGCTGCAGAGATTTCATGTCTTATGTAAAGGTTTCTGAGAGATGAAGAATTCAGTTATAGTTGTATAGGAGGGATTTTTTGGTGTTCATTTGTGGGTTTTGTTTTTGTTTTTTTTTTTTCTATGTGACAAGTCATGGGCCAATTCTTCCATTGTCCTAGGCTCTGGTCCAGAACATATTTCAGTATATGGCAAGGAGGTTGGTAGGGCTACTGACAGGTTAAGAAATCTCTTGAAACAAATCACTCTTGCAAATATGATCAGAGTTTAAGGGTGTGATCTCAACATTACTGAAGTAGGTGGGACTCTTTCCAGTGTTTTTGGTAAGCTTTGGATTATACCTCAAAGACAGGCCTTGCAGTTGAGTTGACAAGTCCCCAGTATTCCTCAAGAGAGGTTCTGTGTCAATTAATGGCCTCCACAATCACAACTGATGGGGCAATGAGCAACACTGATGCTTTCACAGTGCTTTCAGGAAAGGGCTTGATGATAACATATGTGTTGGTCATTGGACTGACAGATCTGAGGTTTCAGAAATTGAAGAAAATTGTTCTACATCTAGTTTGAATTCTATGGCCTCAGGGAGTTGCACCAGTGAGGAAGAAATCCAAGCAGTGGAGATTTTCTTCTTCGCTTGCACATTTCAGCCTTTCTTTGGGCTTATGTTAAAAGTAGTTCTCTTATGCTTGATATCATCTGATAAATCCCAGGTTGTTTGTTTATGAAGCCATTAGTTAATAATGTCACCTGAATATTTTCAAGTGGTGTGACTAGGAGGCTCATTGACAGGATGCTACATCAAGTCAAGTAGATTCTGTTCATAGGTAGCATATTAACAGATCACTGCAGAAGGCAAATATCTTGTCTGATGGTTCATTTTAATTCCAAATTGTTATGAGTGAGTCATTTTAGATGTTAAGGAGCCATGAGGTGCTGAAGTCTGACAAAGCTGAGTATTAAGAGTGCACATATCCACAGTACTTGTGTCCAAACTACCTGAATTTCAAACAAACAAACAAAAAAAAAGTACTTTCTCAAAATAAAACAACCCCATCCCAGTTATGATGCAATAAAAATTTCTAAAAGGAGGATTTGTCAGATAGTGTAGTGGTGTCTCCTTCTCGATTAGGGATGACTCATTCTGGGTGACAGGATCAGCATATTGTCTTGTACAGAAATGAGATCTTCCTGTGGGCTCTGGATTTCAGGCATTGCTTAAAAGTTTTGCCAATGTCTCTCCAGCCTACGCCTTTCAGGGTATATACAGTATACAGGTCTTAGTCTTTTCTACTTAAAATGGGTGAGTGGTGTTAATGAGAGTTTAATGTCAGAAATAAGAAACACTCCATTCTGTAATAATATACTTAACTTACTCTTTTTGTTTAAAATGACCATTAACTCAGATTTTACAGATGCTGATAGGCATATGTCGAAGGAAGGTTTTGGGGAGCAGTCTCTGATGTAGTAGAAGAGACCAAGCTTGCACATTTCATCATTTTGGAGGCTGATCCTGAAAGACTGTGACTGCTCTCTCCTCTAATTACTAATATAAAATGCATTTTCAAGGAAATTGTCTTTGCAAAAGATGCAGAAATTGGCTAGTGCAGCAAGAGCTGCCAGGGTGGTGTGTTAGTTCAGATTTTTGTCCTGAAATTTCTGCATCCTTGTGGCAGCAGAACTGCAAGCAGCAGCTGAGAGCTTTCAGTGAAGTTAGTGGCTTCTTGTTTTACTCTTGCAATGTTTTAAAAGAAAGTAAAATTTGCTAAGGTATAAAAAAATCACACAGCATAACTGAATGGTCTTCCTTTGAAGGAAGAAACCTGTTAGACCTTTCAATGCTCTACTAGGATAGCATATAAGTAGTCCAGCTGATCCATCATTTGCATTTAAGGCTGCATGATTGAAGTGTGCCTGAAGGGAACTATAAAGTAAGATAGTGTCCTTGATTAATCTTAAACATATGGAAAGAGTTTGGGATGCAAAATTCAATCTTCTCTCAAAACTCTGCGTGGGCACCAAGGTCTGCTAGTCTGGCCTTCTACATTTTCCTTTTTATGAGTGTTCACTGGGATCACAGAGAGCTCTTGTGTGGATGGCTCTCAGATCACTTACAGGTAAGCTTAACGGTAAATTTTATTGGGGCAACTATAGAGAAAATGCCTGTAAGTCTCAACCTACCTCTTTTGCAGCTAGAAGAAGGAGAGCACTTCGCTAAAATGGTGATAGACCTGGGTGAGGATGCTGGAGAGTCCCTAGCAAAGGGTTACCTGGCACTGGGCCTGACATACAGCCTTCAAGCCACTGATGGTGAGTTACTTGTCAAATGTGTTATATGGAGAACATTTGTTCAAAGTCTTCAGTGCAAGCAATGGGAATTTATTAGAAAATTTGCTCTCAGTGCTGACTAGACATGAAAAACAATCAGATAGCAAGATAAATGGGAACTGTTCACTTGCTCAGAGAACTGTCTTCTGTGGTAATAAAAGTGAAGTTTTTAGGTAAAGGAAGAAATGCAGGTCATTACTTAGAGGGTGATAATCCAAGTGTAGCTGACAATGCTTGGTGTGCTTTACTTGAATATTTGTAATGCTTTTTTTCACTTAATTTACAAAACAAAAAGTCAAACTTTCCATCTGTTTTCATATTTTTGTCACCCACTCATAAATCGTAAAGAAATACAATCCAAGAACTGGAGTCAGAAATGCCTCACTTCAGTTCCTGGCGTGATACTGATTCCCCACAGAGATTCAACCTCTCTGTGATGTCGTTTCTTTTACTTAGAAGTAAACAAGATAAAAATATCTACCTCACTGGTACATGTGGATCTTGACTAGAAACAGACCACAGAATATAAGAAGTATTTCATTTTAATGCTGCTTACTTGGATCTTGAATGAGTGGACAAGGGGCTCCTGCAGATTTGGTTGTTTGTAGTCAGAAGGGCTTGAAGTGTTTGGGAGAGTTCTAGCTCTGACCTTCATCAAGCTCACAGGTGGGAACAGTCTTTGTTTATTCTGTGACTTCTAACATAGGTAGAAGAGTTCTAACACATTTTCTTTGAATAATGGCTGAACTGGTGTGTTTCCTAATCATTTTGGCAGTCCTGCCCTCATGCAAGCAATGGCTTTTCTGTCAGATAGGTTCCATAGAAACAAACCAACTTCTTCCAGCAAAGAAGCCTGAATCAAAGCTAAAATTACTCTCTTATGTTATCATGGAATATACAGGCCTTGCAACTTAGACCAGAATTCTGCAAGGCATGTGTATGAGAAAGTGTTCTTGTGCTCTTCAGTAGTGCAAGTTGGTGTAGTTTTTCAGCCAGTCATATCTGATCAGCTGTTCTGGGAACTGCTTTTCAGCATGGAGGCTAACAGGCACCGCAGCTCTCTCCAGTTATTCATTTCTCTGCCTCAGAGTAGTTCTCCCAAGAAAGTTCATGTCAGAAAGTATGTCCTTCCTAGCCTGGACTTTGTCTTATATGTATATATATTTTAAGTCCACTAGGAATAGAGTTCTGCTTAACAGCCTAGTTTTTAAGGCATTTTGCCTAGATGTTGTTTGAACTGTGTTCTAAAGCTATACAAAATCCCAGAGACTATTTTCAGAGATAGGTTTTCTATGTTAGTCCCTTACGATCTCTTTGTAAACTTCAGTATGAAAAGAAGGTGGTTTCTAAAGAATGGAGTTGGGGAGGCATGTGCTGTACTCTGGCTCCAAATATATTTTGGTGCAGCAAAGTGTGAGTTGGAAACTCTTTTTCTGGAAATCTCTTGAGTTTTCAAGAGATTAGTTCAATGTTGTGTCCTTTTTTAATGTAAAACAAACAATCTTCACAACAACTGCCTTGGATTATTTTCAGATTAGCCTCTGATGTATGTTTTGAAACAGTGGAATGTATCTGCCTTCTCATTATATCTCTAGCCTTTAAGGCAACAGGACAAGTCACTCAGTTATTTGAGGGAAATAGGAGGAGTGTATTTCCATCTTGCAGATTATATTTTAATAAAATGGATAAAGTCCTTCAAAAGCATACATATGATGGTCATGAATATGGAACTGTGTTTTACTGGAAAATGTCAGATTGGCACTAGCAAGACAATTTTCATTAGCATTGTTAAAAAATAGAATGTGACAGTGAGGAAGCAAAGCTAGAACATGCTGAAAGACAGCAGTTCTGTGATGTAATCCTGTCTCATGTTGTCAATCTTGTTTATCATTGTATTTATTCCAGTTCTTACTGACATATGCAGACAAGTCACACATCTACGTGTGTGTATGTGAGATTCCTATAACTTTCCAGTTGAGATGACTTTCAGTCAATCACTATTTTCAATGGTAGCTGAGTGTTTTCAGAGACATTTGACCAGTTGCCTTCTAAAGCTTACACTCTTCCATCCAAGTTAGGCTTTCTTATTTAATATAACATTTTAATGATTATTTCTCCTCCTATGTGACAAAGGCACTGAGGAGTTGTATTAAAGCCTTTTCTTTGTGATTTGCAAAAAGCTCCAGTAGGAAATAAGACTTCCTGAAACTTATGCTGGATAGCTTCCTTATTCTTAAAGTTTAATTACATGTTTCTTGAAATAAGTCTCTTTGAAGTAGCTGAAAGGGGTGTCCTCAGAGGAAGTCATTGACACTTTTGCCTCAGTCACAGAAGCCCAAGCCTCCTGTTCGTAGTTAATGTCCAATTTCTGCAGATCAGTTTCCCATGGGTTGATGTCAACAGCAAACCATTCCTCTTCCTCCCATAGTTCCAGTTTTGACATAAGCTGTATTGTCAACTTTTCCTCCCTTAGGTCTGGTGAAGGATTCACTGAAGACAGGGAAAGGTGAGATGAATTTAACAAAGGCTAAAGAGGAAGGACTAGGTTGAGAATCTGTTGTGAAATACAAGTGCTCTTCTTACCTCACATCACCACCTCACAAATTGTGAAATCTTTGTAGATTTAACAGTCCCTCGTTCTTTTTTCAGTGATGAGTTTGCTCTATCTCTGTTTTCATTTAGAATTTTGGTAGAAGGCCATGGATCAAGGACTGAATTAGAAACTCATTCTATCAGTCTTTGTGGATTTTATGAACAATCAGTGTATGGACAGCACTGGTTAATGTTAAGCCAGTGAATGTTAAGAAGTGAATAAATTACTAATGAACAAATTTACACTCTTTACTTGTGGAAATAACAGTGCATGCAATCTTTAGTCATAATTCTGTGTGCTAAAACTGTATGTCGTGCCATATTAGCTGTCTTAACACAAGGGAATAGTTTCTGAAACTCAGTCATATTTGCAAAAGGGTGCTTGCATGTCAGTGTTTTAGTTCGGGTCTGAAATGTATTTATGAAGTCCATTTATCTGTCATCCCCACTTCTTACATTGTGATTCACATCAAGGAACAGTTTTGCACATTACAAACTGAATTCTTTCCCACAAAACAAATATATTACATAAATAGACCTGACTGTGCTTCAGCTGCTGATGGGTGCTCAATCCATTGGACAAGATTAGAACTAGATTCCTGTCCCCATGTTTGTAGTGCTGATTCTGATCCTCAGCATTGTGTTTCATTCCATGCATTCACTACCCCCGCTGTGCTCTGTGTTTTCCAAGACAGAACTTGTCCTCCTTTGTTTTCAAATTTGATTCCAGAGGTTTGTATTTAGGTACCAAAATATTGCTCAAGAACCTGTTGAATTTTAGAAAGGCTAAAGCTCCTTTAAAAACCCAGAGTGCTTCAGAAAAGAAATCTGAAGTGGGCTCCTCAAGTGGCATTTGCGAAAGTACTGTGTCTTATGGATTTCAGAAATCCGCATTTGCCACTTTCCCATTGGTCAGACTGCTTTTGCAGCTTATTTTAGTCTAAGTAATAAGTAATTTTTTTTTTAGTTGATGGAACGTGCAGTAGCCATGCTTGCAGGAAGTAAAGTTGGGTAAGGACTGAAGAATTCTTTGGTGCCATCAACCTGGGAGACTGGAGCACAAATTTCAAAAGTTTAATCAGACCCACCAGGTCCTGTTTCCTTAGTGCAAACTTTTCTTTGTCCCAAGTGAGAGCTTTTCAATTATACAAGTGGGTTGCAGATTTCTTTGAATAATTCAGGGGTAGGGCATCTGCAACATCTTTGGGCGACCTGTTTCAGAGCCTTGCCACCCTCCTAGTAAATAATTTCTTCCTGTATATAATCTAAATCTTCACTCCTCTACTTCCAAAACCATTACCCCTTGTCCTATCACTGTAGGACCTGGTAAAAAAATAACCCTCTCTCTTTCTTAAAAACCCCCTTTAAGTATTAAAAGGATGCAGTAAGTCCTCCCTTGAGCCTTCTCCAGGCTGAAAAAGCCCAACTCTCTCAGCTTTTCTATATAGGAGGGGTCTTCCAGCCTTCCAACCATTTTCATGGCCCTTTTTTGGATTTGTTCCAATGGAACCATGTTTTACGTTGTGGATGCCAGAGCTGCACACAGCATTCCAGGTGGGGGTCTCATGACAGCAGAGCAGATCACCTCCCTTGACCTCATGGCCAAACTTCTTTTTATGCATGTCTCCCCAAATGACTTTTCACTGTTGGGGTTTTTTCCCCTAATTTATCTCCTTTAGCTGTAAAGACCCTGTAAATGGCATGGTTAACTTGCAGCATCAGCACTCAGTATTGTCAAGCACAAATTTCAATGTGTTCATCCACTTCAGACACAAGGCTAGAGATGGACAACCAGATTTCCAGCTTTGTGGTAGCTGAAGATGCAGCCCATGTTGTGGGAGGTGGGAGGCACATGCTGTTTCCCAGTAATGCAGAGGCAAAGCTGACTAGTTGTTGAGTAATCACTTCATTTCCACAACATATTTTGTGTTCTTTCTGACTACAAGCTGAACATTAGTCAAATGTCTTAACAGGTGGAAGCTAGAAGTTCTAGCTTTTCCATTTGGTGTTTAATTTGAGGGGAAAATGGTAACATATCTTTCAGTCTTTCTTATTGTGTGACATCTTCAGAAATGTAACTTAAATAAAGAATCGTAGTTTCCATGAGAAACAGAATGTCAGATTTTTTTCTGTAGAGATGTTTATAGGTATGATCAAATCCTTTCCAATGTCTTCTCAAGTATTTTTGTTTACATGAATATTGGTTCTTTAAATTTTTTTCAAAATTTTCTTCCTTTGTTGCCTTTATCCAGTATTTTGCAGTCTGATTTAAGGCTACTGAGAGTGATGTATTTTTAATAGATGCTGCATTTTATGTTAAAGTCCATGTCTTTAAATTTATTACTTAAAATACAAATTTTTGGATCAGTTTTTAGTACTTAGAGTAGGCTTTGTGGCCTAAGTGAGTTCTGATCTTTATGATTAGGAAATCCTGAAGATTGCTGTTCCTCCCAAATGAACCTGGTGTTTTGAAGAACTGTTGGAAGATGTAGGAATAAAAAAGATCTGATCACTATAGCTACTGCAGCAAATAATTTACTTACAAAATTTCACTCACTGACATATTGCAGAATCCAAAGAAACTGGTTACCTTTGCAAGTCTTCCAGAAGAACACATCTCTTTCTTCTAAACTTTTAATAATACTTGAATTTCCCTGGGTTTGTTGCATTATTATATACTACTTAGTAACTTTCTATTTTGGAGCATGCACTGACGATGTAACAAATCAGATATATTCATGGGTGATGTCTGCTGATGGATTAACTACTCATCACTTTCTGATGCTGTTGATCAATAACTCTCAATTTCAGGATAGGCAGAACAAGAAATGACTGCTATGCAAAATCTGAAAACCTAAGAACCAGAACAAGACAGCCAATGCATTTCTAAAAACCATCACTAGGTTTCCAGATATTTTGGAACTGAAAAAACTATGTTCCCTTAAGGTTTTCCTCTGTTCCTGTTGATCGTGATGATGATATCTTATGATACCCAGGTGTAACAGAGCTTGATTCTTCACTTCCTTTTCTGGTTTTAGGTAGGAATTAATTTATACATTGATACATGTGCATACTGGGCAGGATCCATTAGTCAAGCAATTAGAGGCATGGAAGAAGGGCGTTAGTGGCTAATGCCACATCTGAAGTAACCTGCAAGTCTGTTGTGGTCTCAAAGATGGTGGTGTTTTGTCACAGAGCTGTAAGTCTGGCTGCTGGTGTTCCCTGTTCAACCTGCAGCACCCTCCTACATGAAGATGGTGGTGGGGGCGGTCTGTGTCTGAGTCACAATGTGCTGCAGGTTACTGCTTTTAGCGTTTGCAGCAGCCTGGCTGAGGGGCTCTCACCTTCTTGATATCTGGTTAGTGTTTAGCCCCTTCTCCCAGCCCCCTTTCGTGGCATATGTAAATAAAAAATGCTTCAGTATTCCAAACAAAGGACTTAAAATAATCTTTAATAAAAATGAGTTTGAGAATTCATGTCGAAATGAGCATGCACGCAAACACACACAGGTTTCCCCAGTGTTTACACTCCCAGTTTGAAATACTCTGTACATTCATTTATTTGATCTGCAACATGGAATTAACTTTTAAATGGCATTGTATCTTTCCTACAGCTACTCTAAAGAGCACTCAGGATGAATTAAACAAGAAAGCACTTCAGACTTTGGAGAGGTGAGTAGGAATTTTGCAGATACTTGCATTGTGTATTTTTTGCATGAATTCAGAAAAATTTTTCTTTTTATGTTTCTTTTTTCCTCTGCATAAGACTTCCTTGCCAGAAAGTTGGAAAACCATTCATTAGATTTCAGCAGTAGTCTGTCAAAACCATTTTTATGATGGGTAAATGCAGTGACTATTTGATTGAATATCCAAGGTAAGAGTACTGTTCTGCCACCTTACAGAAAAACCCTTAGCCCCAAATTAACTGCAGTGAGATCTACAGTGCTGGGAGATGCAGCTTCCTCACATGATGCCAGCTGGCAAACGTGGAAAGCTAATTTTGTCTCAATTCCTGTGTGAAGCAGGCTTAAAATCCTATTTCCGTCATGGTGGGAAAGCACCTTCAATATCAGGGCGTAGGCAGCTATGGGGTTACCTGGCACCAGTGCACTTAAGGGAGATAATAATTGCTGTCCTAATGAGAGTTTACATGAGCTGTTGTTGGAAGAGGAAGTTCCAGAGCCAGCGGTGCAAAGCAGGCACCACTCACCTCTCCTTCATCTCTGTGTTCTCGGGGAAAACTGATACAATGGCTCCACCCTGGAAGCAACTGCAGATTACACTCTTGTGCAACTATACCTGAGACCTGAAGAACAACTGCTGGATTTAAACCCCTTTTTTGTCCATTCTGTGTGGTAGAGAGGGGAAGTGTGAGCTTCCTGACCCTGTTACAATTAAATTACACCACCCAAAATACACTGGGTGGTGTTCAAGCAGTTATTTACATTTGTACAATTACATTCACAATTTACAACCCACTGTAAATGTATATGCCTACAAACTACAGATAGCAACTAAATGGAAGCTTATGTGGTCAAAGTTTTGGGCTGAAGTGTCTAAATCTGAGTTTGTTGTAATCATAGTTACATAAGTGAAGAAAACTTGTAATCTCTGATATCTCAAAGTACAGGTTTAGTAATTTGAAGAATGCTAAAGAATCTTAGCTGTTCTGCTGATGCTGACCAAGGAGCCCAACATGTTTGTCTTACACTGGTTTTGTAGTGAGTGCAAGAACTGAAACCACAGATACAATTCTGGATATTTACCTTATGGAGAGCTGAGAGAGAAAACTTTTAAAAGTTGTTTATTCATTTACTATTTGCATCAGGAGTGTACTTTTAAGTCACACTAGTCTGTGGACTCCAGTGTCATACATTAACTGCTGGCCAATTTTAAGGAATTATGGTGCTGTGCACTGCTTTTAAACTTTTTTTGTTGTTGTTTTTAAATTCTTTGACCTTTCTCATTGGCCGTGATTGGTTTTCACGGCATCTTAATTCTGCCTAGGAGGCGGACAAGCTTCTAGCCGAACATTAGTTACTCAAACCTCAGCCAACAGGAATGTGATAGTGAACTGATTACTACTGTTTTTCTAAATGCCTGGGTTTGGTTTCTTTCCTTGTTTTTCACCTCTTTTTTGAAGAATGTATATGATCTCTCAGGCCATGGTTTGGGCTGTAGTCATCTTTGTAAGGGGTCCTTTTAGCTGGAAGATTGCACCAAATGTTTTTCTAATTCCTTCTGAGGAAAATGGGCAGTAAAGTAACAATCCTTTGTTTATTTCCAAAAACACCATTAATGTCATTTCCTGTACTCTTGTGAACTTTCCCCTTACTTACTGCTGGAGAGGCTACTGAAGGTTTCACGAGAGACACTTTGTAAAGAGGTGGCTCACCCTGTCTCACACCTGATGGCATAGCTGGGTTCTGTCTTGGGGAGTCTTGTTGTTTGTCGCAATTTTTTGAGTGGTTGGGGGGTTTTTTGGTTGGGGGGGTGTAGTTGTTTGAGTTTGGGACATTGTCTGTTCCTTAAAGTAGAAGGAGAAATTAATGACTTGCCTGTACTAATTGCACCTTGATGTCTTTGGCATTGCTTCAGAACACTTGAGTGCCACCTTAACTTAGAGAGTTACAGGACATATTCAGTCCATACTAAATTAATTTGTTCTAAAGCCATTAGTTACAAAAATCAGCTTCAAAAATCTTCTTGCTTGCAGGCCAAGATGGCATTTGAAAAGTGGCTGCCATTAAAATGGTTGTGTGGTTTGTGTCCTGAAGGAATTCTTTTATTATTATTTGTTTATTATTAGCAAATCAATAGTTTTGGCATGGGTTTTAACCACCGGTGTTGTCAGCCTAGCGTTTCTCTCTCATAAGGGCATTAATTGTGCTCACTTTGGGCCTGGCAATGCAGGTGCAGGTTTCCCTGGTGTCCTGGAATGCAGCCCAGAAAGAGGTCAGGAATGTTAATTGGCTGTGAGGGACCTTCCTCTTCCCCATTTCTCCCATGAGAAATGACTTCCCTGTGCTGCAGAGCTGCGAGTGAGCTCTGTGAGTCACAAGGGGAGAATCCACTGGTTCCTGGAGTGGGCTGCCAGGTGGCATGAGCTGCTGCCCCACCTTTCCTCCTAGATTAGGCTCCCCAAGACACTATCCCATCATTGCCTTGGTTAATGGCTTTTCTTCTCCACAGGCTAGCAAATTCAGACTGCAATTTTGTGCCTAGCATAGTCTGAGAAGGGACAGTTCTGCCCAGGTTGTCCATCCCTGTTCCCTGCCTTGTACAAGAGTTTGCTAAGGGCCTGCACCTCTGGTTCTGGAGACACTGCAGCTTTCTCCAGCCAAGGCTTCACTTCAGTGTAGTGCCTGCTGTGGGCTGGAAGGCAGTATCTCAGAGTCCAAGCTTGAGAAGTAAGGGCCTTGGTTTTGGTCCAGGTGCAGCTCCTGTCATCAAATCATTCCTCCCTCAGTATCTTCCCTTTCCAAATTAGGAGTCTGCTGTCAAAAATTAAACTAGAAGCTGCAGGGTAGAGAATGATTTGTGTGTTTGAGCACCAGCTTGTGTCACAGTCTCCCGATCTTTAGTCTTCTACATGCTCACAGTGACTACTTTTTCAGTGCTAACCTAACCGTCTCTTAATGTTTGAAAAGTGGCAGTATAGGAACAAGTTAGACAACTATGTCCGTCACCTAAATTACTTAAAATAATAGTTTGATAGGTTTGTTATGAGCTCAGAGCTACTTTTTTCCATATTAGTTATCCAAGTTCCAAAATATTAAGTGGCATTTAATAAAGGAGCGTGTAAGTTGTATAGCATCCTGGCAGCTGTGTTTCTCATACTTTTTCCTGGGATTCTGGCTTAGCCAGGCCAGCGCTGTTCTGCTTTTTGTCTAGTTTCAGTGTGCTCCCCTGTTACTGGAGTAGGGGAAGACTGTGGGGGAAGTCTGGGTTTTGTTGTGTGCTCATGTGGCTCATGATGAAGGGGTTCTGCAAAGTGCAATCTGACAGTCACTTTTCTTTTTGTGTTATGTGGTCATCCTTAAAGAGCACGTGGCCTGGCCCCTGAAGATCACCAAATCATCCTCTACCTGTCACTGCAGCTGGCTCTTGTCAGACAGGTATGTGAAATATTTGGAAATCACTGAGTCATGGGAGGGTGGAAGGACAGTCCAGTTGTACAAGACCCAGGTTTGCTAGACAGGGTCCCTTCCTTCCTGCATTGTAACCGGTAACAAGCAGTCAGAATATGTTTATGTAAAATATTTTTTAATTGTTATTCTAGAAATAATAATTCTGTAGCACATGGAAGGGCCTTCCCCAGGGAGTGTGTTCAGCTCTAGCTCCTGAACAGTCTTGGAGCAACCTTGCGTGTGTGGGATGAGCGAGGTGTGTTTATTCCTGTTCCCTGGGTATCAGCTGTGTCCCGCTGCAGAGGCTCTCCCGGTTCTGTATCGTGCCAGATCGCGCTCTCCACGCTGGGATTGCTTTGTTCCATACTTGGGCACGTTTGACGTTAGGCTTTGACGCGTGCTGGAGCTCTGCAGCGAGTGGGATTAGTTGGCATTTGAATGCTGCTGCAGGTGTTAACTCATAAAAATGAAGCTGATCAGAAAATGCTCTGCACTGCCTTTCAGAGAAAAAAAAAAAGCCTAACCACTTGGGCTGTGCTTTATTTTTCTGCTCCTTTTTCTTAAGATTGGGGTGTTTTATTTCTCTGTCCTTTCTATTTAAAAGCTAAAGTCTTTATTGGAGCAGCTTCTGTTTTTTAAATACCTCTCTAGCTAGATTTGAAATTTCAGCATTGTAGTTTTTTTCTTTGGCAGGCCTTCTTCTTGCTGCAGTTTTCTCTCCTTAGTCTACACCATGCAGCTGAACAGTTGGGTATTTCTTACTTTCCTGAGCTAATTAGGGGAGCTGTGTGTTCATTAGGTTAAACTAATTGTTCCAAGAGAGCACCCTCTTGATAATGTCACTTTTGTAACCCTTTCATAATGAGAGCAGTGTGCTATGAGCCTGCAATAAGAAAGGATAATTAAAATGGCTTATTTAACTTTCTCATCTGCCTACTGGCTGCTTTATGGTGCAGTTTGCTCAGGGTCTTTCATTAAAAAACACCCAGCTACTCTTTCTTCTCTCACAGCTTTTACCTCATAGGGAGATTGTCTGATCTGCTGCCTTTTCTGCTTGCCATGAGTAAAAGCATTACAGCTTTTCAGCTGCTATCCTGAAAAATAAAATTAGGATATTTGTGGTCATTGTTTTTCTGTTGTTTTCACTGTTGCTGGCATTTTAAGTCATTACCCTTTCTTTTTCTTTGGTTATAGCCTGGTTTTGCAGTGTTGTTTCATCTCTCTTGTTGCTTCATTTTCCTTCCCTCCTGTTCTCTCCATTCAGTCTCTTGTCCCTGTGTTCACTTTCTTCTTTTGTCTAGTTCACCTGTGTGTTTTCATCCTTGATGTTGTGCCAGTCACCTCTGCTCCCACAGCTGTGTGATCTCAGTGTATTATGTAGTGTCAGCCTGACCCCTGCCATGGTGCTCCTGCTCTTCTCCCATCAAGTGAGATATAAATCTTTAACACATGCTTGGACAGAGAGGAGATACCTGAGACATCTTTATTTTTAGACTGCTGTAAAACATCCTACTCTTCTTTTGCCAGTTTACTTAATGATAAACATTTGGTAATGCATTTTTAATATCCTTAATTATTTAAAGTATCTAATATATTCTCTTTCTGATTAACTGAAAGATAAATTATACCTTTTTTGATAGATTGCATTAACTATTGAGCATCACAATTAGGGCTTTCATCAGGCAGTGCTATAATACCAATAAATCAGGCCTTTTCTACATAGTAGGTTATAATATAAAACCTGAATGTTTTTCTCAACAAATAGGCCTTTTTGTTTCCATAGTCAGAGTCAATAAATGAGGTAACTGTACCCAGCACTGAAAAATATAGGTATCAGCTTGTGTAGATAAGGGAGTGTTTTCATGGAACAAAGCAAGAGAGGCAGCTGACCAGTAGAGTGCCAAGCAAAGCTGGAGCAATTCATCTTCCTTGCAAGGCTGTAAAATATTTCCAATAGCACTTCTCTCTGTCACCGCTGGGCAAGGCAAAGGGGAAGTGGAAAAACATAAGCATCCTTCTAACATGAGATGAGGATGTGACAAGAGGAGGAATGGTTATAAAAGGTTCATGCAGAGTTGGCATTTGAAACTACCAGCAACCAAGATAAAAAATGATGATGAGGTTTGTGTGTGTGCCTGTGTCTTCAAGACCACTGAAGTCACTGGGAAGGCTTGGAGGGTCTACATCAGCCCCAGAGTGTTTTAGTGGATTTTTCAGCCAGACACAGCGTAGAATAACCTATTCTGTAAGGAGGGTCTCCTCAATCTGGTTTTGCCCCTGAGCTGAAGTGCCAGGAGGCAGAGGTCTCTACCTCCTGCAGTGGATATCTCCACCTGCAGTGCCTGGCTGGCAGCTGGCCGAGCTGAGCGACACATGAGACTTGTAGCTCCCAACTCCCCGTGGCTGGTTCGGCTGCTTCTCCTGTTTCTGTGGTAACAGCACTTGGATCAGCAAAAACAAGGTAGAATGAACATTTTAAAGCTCACTGATTTTAATGCATTGCCTTGGTTTTTAGCAGACCAGTTTCTATGGAAATGACTTTCCAGAGTCAGCAGCACTCTTGTTAATTTTAAGTGTTGATTCCATTTTTTTGGGGGATGGTGGTGTTTGTGACCTTGACTGCCACGTAAATCAATATTGGATATGTAAAAGCAACATATGTAGGCTTCCTACCATTTTAATACTTGATTAGATCTAACCTTTCCTTTCATGAAAATGGGAAGGGAAAGATGGCTAAGGGTTATTAGCAGGTGAGCACTGTAAGTCTCATCAGTTTCCTGTGGACTTCCAACAGACCTCAAGTTTCAAGTGGCACTATCCAGAAAACACCTACTTCCTTCCCAAGTGTCTGGATGTACAACTAACATAAACATTAGTTAAGAGACCAGAGAAAATATTTCACCTGTTTTACCCAGTTTTTAGTTTGGTTTCAAGAAGGAGAGACTGCTGTGTGTGCCCCAGGAGAGGAGCTCTGTTTTAGGAGGTATTCAAGAGGTGCTGCTTTCAGTGGTTGCTTGGATGTAGGTAATTCTGGTTTGTCTTTTTCCCCAACCAGCAACTGCCTCCTCTGCTGAACAGCAACGTGCTGCATTTCTGCCTACATCCTAGCCTAGATTGTTCTGGTGATCAAGAATGGCTAAGAACTAAGTAATAACACATGAACCCTGCTTTCATGAGGTTCTGGTGGACTGTAGCAAGTCTGTTTTCAGTGGAAGCTCTTGCCAGTCAGTAAAGCTTTCTCCTTTCCATGCTATAAAAAGAGATGGAGTGGGTAGATTTAACGGTTAATTAAGTGTAACTGTCAACTGATGTGAAATTATAAGGCCTGAAAATTCCTCTTTAGAGTTCCTGTTTCATTTACCATTTTTAATATCCAAGTTCATTCTACTGTTATGAAGTATTTTTAACACTCATTCTGTTTTCCTTTTTGTACCTATAATTGTGACATACCAGCATTGTTTTTAAAGAGACATATAGCACTATTGAAATAAATCCTGCTGTATAAGAGGCAGCCTAAACAATCCATATGGTGGTATTATTTTGGTAATGCTGCAAGATTCTATTTCTAGCCTACTGCAGCATCTTTGCTTCCTAATCAGTGTGATGTGAAGATACCTGTGTGCCATGCAAAACGTGTGGTATATTTGTTAACAGAATGTTAAATCAGGGAACTGTAACTTCTGACTGCCGGCCCTACTTAGACTTGCAGTCCAGCTGAAATAAGATTATTTTAAAGTGCGGTATTTGTAGGGAATTTTAAACTGGCAGCCTGCCTCTGATAAAGCCCTGACGTTTCAGGGTGCCATCTGGGGTGCCAGCTTCCATCTTTCTCAAATTATATAGTTACTTAAATAAAAATATGTCTTTCAAAAGAAGTTTGTGTTGACTGCTGCCAAATATCTTGCTTTTGTTGATCTAGAAATTTAGTTTGTATTTCATTGTATCTACTCTGTTACAGGTTGTTGTTTCACATAATGCTTTCTGTAAAGGCATAGAGTTCATACTATTTTCATCCACTGTTTCTAGTTATGCAGCAGTACTGTGTAGGCTACTAATGGTGTTACAGCACTAAGGAGTCTTTTTGAACTCCAGTTAATAAATGAGGTGCCAAGGAAGCATGATTGATTTTCAAAACCAGCCCTTGCCTGTGACTCTGATGGTACTAGAGGGAAGCACTGAAATGAGACGTACCCATTGCAGACCCCATGCTACAGAAGAGAATTGCTTTAGATGACGTGTCTTTCAGCAGCATGTGACTGCCTGTACAGCAGACACGGGTTTGCAGGAGTGACCACAACTCATTTTTTGCTGCTCTATTTCGTGTATGTTGCAACAGAGTCAGAGAGCTTCCTGGATGGCCAGCCTCTGTTAGGGGTGTGGACCTACCTGCAGTCTGATCCTGAGTCACTTTCAACACATGAAGCAAAGTCTCAGTTTGCACATTCGTGTGCGAGTAAGGTCAAATACCCCTACAATTTTGAAGTCCCTCAGTAAAGGCATTAGTTGTAAGTGTTATTCTTTGTCTGATTCATACTAGCAAATTAAGATCCCCTTCCCAAGTCTTAATCATGGAATAGTTTGAATAGGACCTTTAGAGATCACCCAGTTCAATCCCTGCTCAAAGCAGGATCATCTGGAACAGGTTGCTCCAAGTCTCCTCCAGTTGTTTGGTTTGCAGGTTTTCTTTTTCTTCTAATGAACTTTTCCCCAAACTTGTATTCTCTTTATGAATACTTGTGCAGCTATGAGGCAGAAATAGAAAGAAATAGAAGAGGTTTTTGTCCTGAGTACAAGAAGTCTTGACAGCAGCTTTGTTTTAGCAAGTCAAATTTATATACCTCTGGTATATCTACTGATGAACTTTGTGGACAGGCAGATCTGGGCCCACCACTGTCTCGTCCTGGCTCCAGGATTGTCTTGTCATTGCTAGAATTTTTACATTATACAAAAATGTGCTCTAGTGAACCGCTGAGGGAACATGGGTGATTTAAGCCAACATGTTTACCTTTGCAGTAGTCTTTAATAACACGTGTGATTAAAGTAGCTCCACTGACAAGCAGTAATTCATTAAAGCTGAGCACTCAGTCATATATCCCAGCCTGAATCCAAGCCAGGACATTCAGCAGTTTTGACGCTGTGGGCCAGATGCCAATTTGGGGTTATGTCTGGAGCAGTCACACTGATCTCCAGGCTTGCATGGAGTCACTGGTAATAGAGTAGTTAGGTACCATGGCTCGTGTGTGCACGGTGAGAGAGAAATGTCACTGGGACTTTAGGATGAAGTTGCCCATGAACAGAATATACACTGCTCCCAGAAGGATACCTGGGATCTAGATAATCAACAACTCCTGTTGTAGCTGCAGGCAGTGTAATTGTTGCTTTCCTTAATTATGTGCTACTTGTTTCTGTGAAGTCTGTGGAGGCGGTGGGAATTTGACACTGATGGTATGCCAGGGTAAGAAGAATGTCTGTAAAGCTTTGCTAGGTGGGAAGTTCTCATAGTAGGAAAGAAGGAGTTGCATTTTCCATCCATTAAGAGAAGGAACAGGTAAGCATACATGAGGGAAAGAAATTTATACACTTTCATGCTGTGTTTTCTGCAGATTTTCAGAGCCACAGAAATGAAAATAATTTATGTAACAGTAATTTCAGACACTAGAGAATCTTAAAGAAAATCCTCCACATAAAACTTACTGGTAAACAAATGAAAGAAAATCTGCTAAGAAGTTCCCTTTTGAACAGATAGCCTAAAATAGTGTACTGGATCACAAAGAGCATGTGATATACTTGCATTCATTATACATGTTAAGTTTTCTGCCAAGTGCGACTTGGTTCTAATAACGTGCTGCTGCTGTGACTGTCAGGACTGCTCTTCACATCACTGCTTGCAAATACATTTATTTTTCTGACAGTATTTTAAATCTTGACTCTTTTACCCTTGAGCATTCAGGGGTATGTTCTTGACCCAAATCATGAACAGCTTTGTTACAGCCATTATGAGAGACAAAATGCAACAGAGATGTGTAATTCTCACCCCCAGGTGAAGAGCCAGCCACCCATCCTAGAAAATGGAGCTGAGAGTTGGGGCTCTGTGATGGATCTATTTACAGCATACAATCAGCTTGCCAAAGGATGAGAGGGTTGATTGGATCAGGTCTGCTGCTCTTGTTTATAAGCAGTGATTTAATAATGCTGCAGACATCTTTCTCTAGAATGTGTGGGTTTTTTTCAAGTGGTGCAGTCTGTTAATTTTGGCAGCCTGTTGCGATAGTAGAAGGTGCCTAAGTAGAACTTATGCAGAATTTCTAATTACTCTTTTTATTCTTATTTTTGAGGTATAATGTTGGACTGAGAGTGATGTGTTCTCTTGTTATTTCCACCCTGTTTCCTAGATTTCAGATGCTATGGACCATCTTCAAGAAGCCCTGCAACTGTGCAAAGATGACATGAATTCACTTCATCTGCTGGCCCTTCTCTTTTCAGCTCAGAAGCACTATCAGCATGCACTGGATGTTATCAACATGGCTGTTGTTGAATACCCAGAAAGCTTTAGGTAAGAGTTGTTGCCTGGTGCCATACATCCAATGAACTGCTCACTGCTCACTAGCTCTGTTGTGCTCAGTCATACACAAGGAGCCTGTTAAATCACATGTTACAGATGTATCACTCTCTTCCTGGGGAGGTAATCTTTTATTTTCTGTTTTCACAGTCTTTCTGTAATCCTTATGCTTGCTTTCTTTTCCAGTATTTGTCTTTCTGTATTGTGCTGATGGTGTTGTTTCCTGTACATGTCCCTGTAGTTTTTTTGTATTTCACTTTAGATGTGGATAAATGAGCGTGAGACAACTATGACAGTGTCTGTATCACAAATAATTTTATATTTGGTAACTTCCTGGTTAAAAACAAATTTTTCTTGCATTGGCCATTGTTTTGATACTCATCTATGACACAATTTGCTGCAATATGACAGCTGGGGAAAAAGATCAGTTGAAAATCACAAGCTGTGTTAATGTATAGCTGAGAGGAAGGATGATTTGCCTGCCTGGGACTAGGTCTGAATCAGCACAGACTCCTTGGAGCCAAAGGCTTCCACTGTTCTATGTTTGACTCAGACCTTCATCCATCTGAGGGAGGTAAATTGAATTCCTTGCAATTTACTGTCATGACCTTTCAAAACAATGAATTTGTCTGTTCTGTGCAAAAATTAAAGCTACTGTAATATTCTCTGGTGATTTCATACTAGCTGAGTTTCTCAGGCAAACTGCAGAAAATCCTATTGCATTGCTGGAAACCAACTTTCCTTTGGAATTGCCTGTACTTAAATGGTGTTCTAAACCTGTGCATCATTGTCTTTAGGTAGCCTGCATTCTCAGTGGTGAGAAGGAGCAGCCTCCACAGGTTTAGTCCAGAAGCTGAGTGGAATATTTTCTAAACAGAGAAAAGGAAGGTCAAAGGAAGATTGAGGCTGTCTAAATGTAAACTTGAATGCTTTAGGACCTTTCAGAATTGTGGTCCTGTATCAGCATATAATGTTTTCATTGTAAGCTGCATGTTGCCATTTAAAATAGTTTTGCTGCCTGTGTTTTTGAGGTTAGTTACTTTGTGTATGTGAGGACCTAAGACTGTCAGTGCACATCCTTGAGAATGAAGTGGAAATTAGTAATGGAAACGCTCTTAAAATTATGCCAACATCTCTTCAGGGTGTGAACATAGGTATGACTGAGACAGGAAATAGCCCAGTGGCTGCTGAATTGTATTTTAGGGTTTTAAAGTAATAAACATAGTAAAAAGCCCTCATACAGTGAAAGGTCACATTGTATAGTTGGAGATCAGATGTTTGTTGAAGACTAAAAAAACACATAAAGATACACAAGACAGAGGAAAAGGTTGTTTATGTCAGGAGAAGTGTGTTTGCCTTGTCCAATTGACCAACTGATCCATCATGTCCTGGATCTTTCCCCCAGCAGTTACTGATTATTTATGTTTCAGGGGAGGACAAAACATAGCAAACATTGTATGCAAAGTAGCTTGGAGGGCTGCTGGGTGGGTTCCTTTGTGCTGTCTGGTAATCTGATTTCCCCAAAGCTGCAAAGAATATTATCTCTTACGTTTCTTTGAGTGTAAATTTTGATGTGCACAAAGACCTTTGCCAAGGAGTAGCAGAATAGGTTGTTTTTGATAGAAACAATTAGTATTGGTGGTGAAGGCCCAGGTTCATGCTTCCTCCTAGACACAGCCTTGTTAAAGTGTGTGCCCTTGGAAGGGCCCCTCTTTGCTCCTTGCATGCACAGGGCTGTATGACAAGGCTGACAGTGAGACTCACTCACAGGTACACATGGGTAGAGGACGCAGGGCTGGCTTCTTGCCTCTGCTGTGTGACTACCTTGTCTCCATGTGGGTCTTTCTCTTAACCAGCCAGCAAATAACTCAGGAGTGAGAGAATGGAGAAATGTCAGAGTTGCAAGGCAAGAAAGAAAAAAGCTTAAAAAAACAGAATTAAACAAATGTTTCTGAAAAAAGGAATGGGAATCCAGTTAGGAGGGGAAAAGCAAGAATAACAAAGTACATCCATAGTTTGTACCAAATTTGAAACCATTTTAGGCTTTCTAGTGCAGTTTATGCTAGAAGGGCTTTACTGCTTTGTAAAACCTCTTTGAAGGGACAAAGACCTGATGCTGTTGTGTATCTCCAGTTGCTACTGCCTTATAGAAAAATGCTAATTTTACTACTGTATGGAATTACTACAAGATGTTTCATGTAAATAGTGTAGGCATGTTCAACTGCATGATTTTAAAGCTGTATTTAAAAGTGGTTGATTATTTTTGCCAATTCACATTTGTGTGAACTAGGGAACTGTGTAATGTGGTGCCTGGGGGCTCCCTTGCTAATGACATCTCTTTTTGGAAGCGCAGTTTGATGGGATGTATCAAAAAAAGATGATGAAAGCTGCATTAAGGGACCTTAGGGCTCTGTAGATGGCAGAAAAAAAGCCTGGAAGCATTACCTAGATGTATATCCTAAATAAAAGAAAGCATAAGATATAAAAAAAGTAAGGACTTAGCTGACCCAAACTACAGCCATCTCATACTGTTTCCCTGGTCTCTGTATGCAATTAAAATGAGTTAGTTCCTGCTTTTTTGGTTTTATATTAAATCCTTTCATTACAAATTTTAAGGAAGAAATTTTTCTGGATAGTTCATGTAGTTGGCTGAAGCAGTGGGAAAAAAATATACTGCATTGCTCAGCTAACACAAAACATCCTTTGGCATGAACTTCGTAATACTGACCCAAATATGTCTGAAAGTGCCCCTTGTTAAGTGTCTAAACATTTACTGCACATTTCAGAGGTTGGTGTGGTGCTCAGGGAGGAGAGATGTGAAATGCAGGCACTGAATACAGTGAGAGATGCAGTGGTTTGGACTGAGCTATTGAAGAGCCAGATATCCAAAAGGCACAAAATGAACTTTGGAAGATGACTTCTTGAAAGGTGGCACATAGTAACAAATCCATTATATTACAGTCAGTGGATGACTGACTGAATTTGAACACTTGAATGTACTGTCACGCAATGACAGAGGAAGACTTCATAAAAGAAGAATGAGAGGCAGCTATGCTGAACATATTGCAAGCTGGAGTGAGCCAGAAGAAATACACTGTCTTGCCATGACTATAAAAGATAGAAATAGCAACCTTGACGTGGAAGGTATCATCTGAAAAATTGCTGACACCTCTCTATGGGGTGAAACTGCCCAGGATAAACCTTGGTGATTTTGCATCCTGTCAGTGATGGTATGCCTTTTAAAAGAGGCAGATCAATGCAGTACCAACAGTTGGCTTTGGTATCTGTTTTCAAAAGGACTGTCTTCAGCACGTTTGGGTAAGGAGACTCCTGTTAGCATCAGGTGTCTCCCCTCCAGGTCAGTCATGGTAATCATAAGCCTTTTTGAATATGGGTTCCTGTAATTGTTTTCCAGCTCAAAGGCCAGCCTTTGGTTAGTGTTCTACCTGAGTCTGGCAGTGATTATCTCCACAGGCTTGTCTCAGGGAAGAAATAATGTTAGTGAACACTTCTTTGCCCTCCAGGAGATCTTTTTAAAATACATCATTGTTTATTTAGAAAGAATTTTGCTTTTTAAAGTCTGTATCTACCTCACAGTGTTCCATGCAGAAGTCCCACGGGTCTAGCAGCCTGCAGAATCCACCACAGAACCTAACATGCTCCTTTATTTTCAGCTAGTAATATTTCCTCCCAGTTTTGCTTGTGTAAAAGTGTCTTTGCCTTCCTGATTCAGCCACTCTTCCAGACTTGTGTTTTCCTCTCTGGTCATCTTTTAGCTTTAATTGGTTAGCTTCCAGCATTGGAAAAAAAATTAATGTCTATACCAAGTATAAAGTTGGAAATAGCATATCAATTTTATGGATATTGTATTGCTCCCAGACTGCTTATCCAAACCTATTCTGTTGTTCACCAGGTAGTTTCCTATCTCCTGGATGACTCCCCATTATGTTAGAACAATACAATCCTCTGACATAACATTCACATCATCTAATTGCTGCCCAACGTGATGGAGAATATTTTGTTAAATGGTTGTGTCTCTGTGGCAGTTCCACATGTTGCACAGGGGTTGTATCTCTCTTAAATGAACAGATGCTAATATTCCTTCCCTTTCTAGACTATAAGTCACTTTTCTGTTGCTCTCAGAGTCTGTAAACTAGTTACAAAGAGAAATAACAAAACTTTCGGGAAGCACTGCTGTTCCACACATAAAGACTCAAAAAGAAACAGGTGGGTTGGTGTTTTGGAGCAATGTAGCTGTCAAATGCAGGTGCTTTTGTTCTACAAAAAGCTAGCACAAAAGTAATTACTGTAAATGTAGTGGAAAAAAAGGCTCAGAAGGCCAATAAATATTAAATGTGTGTCTTGGAAAATGTTTATAAAAAAGGAAGTAAATTCTACTTGGGGAATTGTGCGTGTCGTCTTTGTGTTGGTGTTGTTTTAGCAGAAATGGTTTCTTTGTTACAGCCAGACCTCAAAATATGAAGTCTCCTTCTAGATTAGAAGTGGTTTACTGACAGAAAATGTCCTTGATTTCATCATTGCTGTATTAATTTAATTAAGGACATGTGAAGTAATCGTCTGGCAAGATTTGTCATAGTCTGGTGCAGACTTACTGTGGGGAGAGCTATTCTGTGGAATATGAGCGATATCATTTACCAGATGCTTCCATTCACCTCAAAAAAGCCTCAACCCTGATGTAAAATCAGGATCTCAAAATGCCTGCATTCCTGCATTTTACTGTAATTTCCAGTTTGAATTCTCTTTCCATTGCTTGTCAAGCTCTTCCTTGTGTGTTGAAAATAAATGACTCGTGCCTTCTTTGAGCCATATCTTTATGGGCACTGGTAGAATCCTACAATACTGTTGTTTACTGCAGTAAAGTAGATCTGTGTTCTTGCTTATAGTCTTCATGGAGAACACGGCTGTCAGTCAATGGTTTGCCCACCTTTGTGTTGTGGCTGATCTACAGTACCACTGTTAAGTGAAGAGAGTTGTGTCCCCTGCCGCTCCCACCTCAGGGTATTACAGCTGTGCATGCCCTGGAATGGTTTTACCACTTTTCTCATGGAAATTATGATGGCCTGTTAGCTTTAGAGAATCAGATGAGCCCATTTGTATGATTCCAGTTCATCATTAGGCAGGAGGCAAGGAAGCCAGTACATCTTGTTGAGACGACAGCTTGTTACAATTCTCAGAATACTGTTTTGTTTGAATTCCTCAAGGGTGTAAGATCTAACGCAAGGACAGATTAATATTTTGGCTGTAGCATTTGATCATGCCAGATAACTTTTATAAATAGGATATTCAAAACTCTTAAGGGTGGAGCTTTTGTAAGCTGGCTTCTTGTAGCGGTGTGTTCACACCCTGGCTGGTGAGAGTGACCCAAAAATGTTTTTATTTCTTTATTGACACCCCAGACAATAATACAAAGTAATAAAAAATGGAAGAATGTACTTGAGTGATATAACAGTACTGTACTACAAGAATACGAAATGTGTTAGGCTTCTGTGATTCGCTAAAATGAGAGATGTAGAGATGGAAGGGTTGAGCTGGGGTTTTTGCTGTAGTAACCATGAATCGTTGCTTCTGTTGGTATGTTACAATTGTTTGTTTTTATACAATTAACCTTAAAAACCTTGGTGATACATTGCAATAATGTATACTCTGTAGAACTAGTAATGGTATTGAGTGTTTGTATGGCAAATATATGAAGGAAAAGCTTTAAGGTAGTCTCCTGACTCCTATTAAAGATAGCACAGATACCTAAAGGTAAAAAAAAAAAAAAAATAGGAAATCCAAAGGTGCTTTTTTCTGATTTGGATTTATTTCCATACTTCTGGCACTGCCCCCCTTGCCCCCCATGATGAAGAAACAAAATGAATTCATGAGTTACAGTATCCAAGATTGGATTCCTCTTTTGGCAGGTTCAAATTGACATATGCATGCTTCTCTAAGGATCATGGTCTGATCTAAGACAAAAATTCAGCAGGTGAGCATGATAGCCTTTTATTTACCAGCTTGATGTGGTGGAAAGAAATATCCTCCTAGATAATGTCTGTTTGTGCCAGGAATGGATTTGTTTTAGTGTACATTATCAATCCATCTTAAAATTATGGGGTTGGATTCAAAGGTAACTGGAGAAAATTCCGTTCCCTCATAGCACAGGGTTCAGGATGTGAATAAAAGGAGTTAAATGGAGCTTAGAGAGGAAACCTACTGCAGACTAATTTTCTGAGTATGTTGTGAAAAGAAGGAACAGATAAGCAGTTTTCCAGCTTTAACAATAATGGTTCAGATTTTTCCTCTGGAAGAAAAGTCAATTTTATTTCATAATACCTTTTTTCTCTAGTATTTGAGTAAATGGCTACTGCCTCCATGCATTTAAGGCCTTTATAGTGAGCAGCAGTACTTCTAAATGATTATTGTGGCATTGGAGAGGTAACACTAGTTATGCAAATGCAAACATAAGGAATTGAAGAACAGATTCAAAATGCAGGAATACCATGGCTCATTAGAGTTACCAGCCACAGGTTCTGTACTTCAGAGCTCTGTGCATCTGCCTTACAATGAGTTAGTCCCCCCAACACACACTTTGCTCCCTACTAAGGACCATTTTCTTTTGGACAGCTGCAGCATGTTCTGCTTTATATTCAAAGGAAGCCTTTAGGAGCCCTGTCTACACTGGATCCGAGAGTATATTGAAAAACAGCATGTGTGTATTACCTGGACAGCAGAGTCATTGTCAATAGGAACTTTTAGAAATGGAGTTTAGCTATACTATGTGCATGTAGGGGTTATCCAAGGTGAGAATGGACTTAGTGATTGGGATCTCTGTGTTTCCACCAGGCAATTTTGTGACCTCCAAAGGTAGACCTGGGTCATGGAGATCCTAGGGAGAACCTGAGGCATGCTTTGCTGCCTGGCAGTCAAAAAGAGAACCAAGGGAGAAAAGTGCTGTTGGTGTGGGAAGCCCAGCTCTAAACTTTCCCCCCCTGCTGTGGGGCTGCACAGGTATTCAGTGGGGCTGAATGGGGTGCCAGCTTTTATTAGCAACTTCAGCCAGTGATTCTGCTGGAGAACGGGGTTTTGGAGCCTTCCTGAACTCCTTCAAGGCACTCTCAATGTATGGATAAAAGAGAAAACAAAATACCCTACTTGTTTTTTTCATTGCTTCACATCTGGTGAAGGTGAAGGCTTTGGAAGGTCTTCTGGCTTTCCAAACATACAGATAGAGTAATTTGAAATTGTTTCCTGAGGCTCTCAGAAACTGATTAGCAAGGAAGTATGGGAAAATATTTTCTGAATTTTCTGAGACATTTAAACAGTCTCAAATGCAAGGATGATCAAGAGTAATTTTTTTGTTGAGAACTGGTTTTTGAAAATAAAAAACAGAATTCAGTGAGAATTACTGTTGATAACCATTATTGGAAAACAGACCTTGAAATACAGAGAGGCATGGATGTTATGCTTAGCAAATTGTTTTTCTGTGCAGGAAATTACTTCCAAAAAGTCTGCACTGTGCTCAAGCTATGTTGTCTTGAGATGAATAGAGTATAATGCTCTGATCACTCAGTAAAAGGGTTGGCTTTTTTCTTTCCAGCTGGAAATTTCAGACTTGAGTGACTTCTGCTCTAAGGTCCTAGGAGTATTTATTTATCTAATGAGAAGAGCACAGAATGTTTTGATTTGTATTTTCTTTAAAAAGAAGAGGGAGGTGGGATTTATTCAGATGTTCTGAAGAACTCACCAGAGAACACACACTAAGTATGGTAATTTTTCAGCCACAGATGTGGTTTTTACCTTCTGAAAACAGGGAAAGCCCTTGCTCTTCATTGTCCTAGAAATACTCCCAGTAACTGGCAATAATTGCTTCTTAGATGGTAAGTCAGCTTCTGTTGCCATTGTCTTTCATTTCTGCAGAACTAAATATGTAAGCAGTCACAGTCATACTTTGACTAATATTTGATATTAGTCACTATTGGTGTTACTTAATATTTTAATTTCTTTATGTAAAGGAAAGATAATGATGAATGGTGATGTTATCATGGAGAGAGAGATTGTAACCTAGAAGTTCTGTGTTACCAACATGTCTTAGAAAATATCATGACCTATTTCTTATTATGCTAACACTTTTACAATAGGAAAGAGACAATATGAATCGTTTTACTTTCCCTTATTCAATTTTACCTTGACTTGAAGCTTTCTGTTATGTATGTAGTTCAGCATTAAATCTGTCATAAGACTGTATTTTAGGAGGAAGAGGGAATATCAGGATGGAGTGCTAAAGGGCCTAATCAAGCGCCACAGTCATTAGCAGCGTTTTTTTCCTACATGCACCAACAGAAAATGCAACCCAGAATGATGCAAGTATGACATAGAATTGTGTTTCTGAGCACTGTGGCTGAACATGTGAACTGCTGGAAATTAATGCAGTGAACTCTATTCCATATGTCTCTATCAGCTAGAGAAATGGCAGGAGGTTGATATCTAGTACCTCAAATCAAGTCCATACCAGTAAGCAGTTGATCTGAGATTTGTAGTGGATAGGCTCCTGGACTTTTTTTTTTTTTCCCTTCTGCAGTCTGGCCATTTGCATCTGCTGTCTGGGTGCTTGTTATGACTTTAGATTTTCCTGTAGTTTTTCTTGTATTTTCTCAGGACAAGGTCAATGTCTCTACATTGATGGTGGGGTACGTAGTACAGCAGAGGTCTGAACCCAGCTGGGAATGTATGTCTCTGCAGGCTGTGTAATGAACAGGAGAGATCACCAGTTGGCAAGGAACTGTGTTGCTGAGTGAAAGAAGAAACCCTGCCTCCTGCCCCATGAGTTTCATCAGTCAGCCATTTTGTATGGTTCTTCAAAATATAGGCATTTTCTGTGTTGGGAAGAAAAAGGGAAAACTCTTCTGCTTGGAGTTTTTCAGTAATATGTTTAAGTGTGCAATAGCGCACAGTAGGAATGACATAACCCAACATGAACCAAAGGGTTCATACAGCTGCGAGGAGCAGCTTTAAGTCTTCTCCAGCCCTGCACAGACCATTGCAGCAGAAGTGCTTTGAGAGGCCAGCATGATGCAGCATTGCAGAATGGCACTTGAGGAGAAGAATATACATACAGCATCTCCCACTCCGAGGTGAACGTGCCAGGAGCCCCACCAGGAGGAGTGGAACTCCCTGCCAGATAAAGATGCAGAAATGACAGATGGGCACTGAGTAGCCTGGATCTCTGAACTTTTGCAAGGCAGGTGTTAAGAATGGGTACTTGAGGTAGCTTGAAAAAGCAGCAGCAAGGGTATCAGTAAAACCCGGATTTCTCTGGTGGCTGTGCGACCTTGAAAAGAGATGAGGATGCTCCACCACAGCAGGCAAACCACTGGTGGTAACTAGCACTATGTAGCAGACAAAGACTGAGAGCAACAGTGTCAGGGATTTTCCTGGCCTGTACAGACTAGTCTCCAAGGCTTGGGTGTCCCATGTACTGTGTTAAAGCCAGCAGTAATGTGTGCCTCAGGAAGCTGCTGGTAGGTGGCATGGGGCTAGTGTTCATTTAGGGTGGTTCATGGTGTGGCCATCCAGCTGTGCTGATCTCACCCCTGGAGGATTTTTAATCTATGTGGGATTGCTTTAATCTGTTCTCTTCCTACATCTCCAGAAAGAATGGCTCCTGTGAGGGGGAGCACTGAGACTTCGGCTGCCTTTGAGCAGTCCTACTACAGTGCTGTTCTGCAGTGGGATTTGTTGAAAGCTGTGCACAGTAATATTGGGAGTTTATTGTTTGGAAGGATTTGTGGTCTGTTTGGTTTTCTTTGCATCCAGAGTGCTTATGTGAATTAGTGCTACTTCATGTATATTTATATGTAAAAGTCAGGATGCATATACTAAATTATCTTTCGATGAAAAACATTCTTCTGAAACTAAACTGGATGGTACATTTTCTTGTTTATTGCTCTGCTGTTAAAGCAGATGGAAATGTCTGGAGTCTCCTTTGTTGCCAGGGGTATAAACTATGTCCCATCTTAATCAAGATGCTTCACATTGTCAGTTTGGAAATGCCAACTGAAACAGGGTTTTTTGTATTTCAAGTCCACTTAAGGAAAAAAAGATTCAATATATATGGGCTCTTTGGAGCCTTCACACTGGGTGATTTTCAAACATAGTAGGGATTGAAGCCTGCTCTACTAGCAACTCTGGAATTATGTTATTTCTTTTTCTGTGGCAAACAGCAATTACCTGCTGCTTCACTGGCCACCTGCAAACATCAGAGTTTCCTCAGCAGGGGCATGGTCTTGTGCAAAATGCTGGTGGGGAAGAGGAATGGAGATCCTGCAGGATAATGATGTCCAAATGTGTGTTGTGCACTATCTGGTTTTGCAGGGCTGCAAGACTTGCATTTGAGAGCCTGTTGTCTTTGGTGTTATTTCCCTTCTCCATACTGCCCTAGACAGGGTGTATGTCTTGGTTTTGGCAGGCAGATTTTATCCCACATGTGTAAGACTGCTTTTGAGTGAAGCCTCATTACATTTATTCCAATTGGGGAAAAAAAAAAAAGAAAAAGTAAAATGCATCATGGATCAAGCCATTGTTTTAAAAGGTTCAACTGATATACAGGGAGAGGAAGACAGCAAAGCAAGCTTGACTTAAAGCTTATCCTTACCCTTTGACTTAATTTTTGGGATGAATTAGAAACAAACATGTTAAACATCTGCAGTGTTAGTTTATTATTTAAACCCTGTGATGATACTGTGAAGGACAGTATCTAAATAAGCTGCTGCAGGGGGATTTTATTCAGCTCATTAGCTGTGATAGCAACACTGAAAAGTGTATAGGGAATTCTAGTACAGATTTTTGATGTTCTAGAGGTCAATCTAGTCTTAAAAGAAAAAAATCTTCAGATGCCTCACTGACTCAAAACATGCCTAATCCTTACAAGGATTTTTTTTAATTGATGTTCATCAGGTATTGACTTAGACTTTACTCATTTCTTCATCTACATCTCCTGCAAACTTCTGATGCAAAACCTGTATTTTAGATAAGGCAGTATCTGCTTCTGATCTCATCTAATTTGCCTCTGCACGTGGCAGAGGAAATGTTGCGTTTTATATGGTTTAGCAACTTGCACCCTGAACCTGGGAATTCTGGGCACAAAAAATATCATAGCTGAACAATATTTTTTCTTTTTCTTAGACAGTCTAAGCAATATTACAGTGTAAAGTTGCAGTACCACAAAAAGATAGCAGCAGTACTCACAAATTATGTATTCCAGCAGGTACTCATTATTTGCCTACATAGACGAGGCCATTAGTCTGGGATTTGTTGCCAGACATACAAGAGACAGAAATCATGGTTTTAGGTGTCACTGCAAGCGCTGTTATTACAGGGAAGAACAGATGAAGCAATTCTGTGTTCAAACAGCACCTTAAGGAAATCATGTTTCTTACAGGGTAGGGCAGATTTGCCCTTAAGCACTTATGAGGCTGTAATAAGCTGTAAGACTGGTTGCAAATAGTGTCACAGCTGAAAAAAAAAGGGTTGCTCAGTCATTAAGGACAAAGCCCTGTAGAGGTTCTCACAAATGAATGAATAAATTCGAAATGCTTCCTCTGATGTGTGAACTCTGAAATTAACACCACACTAAGAATAGTACAGGGTGTCAGCTCTGAGGGTGGAAGGGAAAGAGAAGATACTCTCTTCCAGTCTTCTGTAGCATTCAAATTGCTTAAAGCTTAAGCTAAGTAGCATAAACGGCTACATCTGCCATTTCAGAAGTTAACTAAATAGTGCTGTAGTAGAAATATCCCTGATCATTGGCTTGACCCAAACCTTGAGCAATGCTTACTGCAGGAAATCAAGTGTACAAGCGGATATATTTTCTGACCTTGGCGCTTGTTTAGTGCTTACAGTCACTGGCAAGCAGGTTCTGTGTGGGCTGTTGGCCTTTTAAGAAAACGCTTAGTGTCTGGATTTCAGGCTGAAGAGAAGGAAAGCCACACTGTTTTACTCTACCCAAGTAGGGGAAAAAAGCACAGCCGAGAATGGTGCAGATGGCCTGAAGCAGACTGGCACATTGTGCTGGAGTATCAGCATCAGATGACTACCTTAAAAAGTGAGGTTCTGTCATCTCCCTGTTTTCACTGGGGATCTCATAAGCTGCTTTTCCAAGATTATCCGTAATAGCAGTTTGTCTAGCTGAAAATATCCCCCACAAGAACAAGAAGAAAATTATGTGAAACCAGAATATATTAAAGGCCAAGAAAGAGAGCATATTTTTTCTTTTTTTTTTAATGGACATTAAACCTCATCAAACTAAGCTGATGAAAAAATAATGAAATAAAAAAAAATGGCAGTGCTGCAGGATGTGTTTTCTACATGGTGTGCTTCCCGGCTCCAGGCATTTTTTCTCATCAAATTCAATGGTCAGTCAGCAAATTTTATTAAGGTTGATTGCCAATTTTTCTTGTACCTCTCAGCCACTTGCTAAGAGCATGAATTTTCCAGGGAGGAAGTCACTGCTCCCTTGCACAGTGCACGGTCCATCTAAATTCCCTCACAGTTGTAGTGTGTATCATGACCAATGTTGATTATGTTTTCAGCGCTTAAATAGTGCTGTTAAACTGCTGCTCAAGAGTGTGCCCTATTTGGCACAAAAGCATTTTGAGTTTGGGCTTGGAATAGAATTTGCAAAGGGGACTGAGCACAGAGCTGGTACTTTCTGAAGTTTAAGGCTGCAGTTGCGTCGGGGTTTTATATAACAAATACTTCATGCCTTAGTCAGGGCCACTTGTAGTGACAGTAACTATAGTAACAAAACAAAGTTTCTAGCTAGTGAAGGAGCATTTCCAATGAGCAGGACACCGGTTTCTGATCAAGTCCCTGAAATATGCTTATTTATCACTTTAGTGTGCAATGCTATTTTAGTAGCTGCTACTGTATTTTCAAACATATTTAGAAATTTTCATTTGTTTGCTATTGGTGTGCTTTTTTTTTTTTTCTTCTTTTTCCTAAAACCTATGGAGGGACTTGCTCCTTTTGCCTTCAAATGGAAATGTTCTAATTATATTCCTGCTTTTTTAACTTGTTTTCCTAAAGAAATAGGGATTATGTAGTTGGGCTTTTTATACCTTGAACACTTTTGGAAATACTGGCTGATTTAAAACAGGTTTTGACAGTGTGTTAGAAGTCCTGAAGATAAGTTTCTGCAAGTTTTCTAAAAGCAGCCTGCTGAGTCAAGGCTGGAGGGGGCAGGCAGAGCTGAGCCATGTGGTGCCAGGGTTAGCAGCCACCAGTGGAGCAACAGGGATGATACAGGGGGATAATACACAGGGAAATGGCAGCAGCACTGCCAGGGGCTGGTGGCTCTGGGAGAAGGGATGGCTGTGGGAAACAGAGACAGATTGCACTGGGGGACAGGTGCAGAGGATGCAAATCTGTAGGAAGCTGCACACCACCTGGGAAAGGACAGTTTGTGGCATTTAAGTGAGGATTATATAAATACATACTGTTTGTTTCTGTGTCTTATCTGCACATTTGCATGTGTAACAAATCATAGCAGAGTGAGCAAGGAAGGAAAGGAGAGACGCTGCAAGTAGCAAAACCTGCACATGTTGGAGGTGAGGTAAAAGGGTGGGTCTCAGCAAGACCTGCAGGAATGCACCTCTCTTGGAAACCAGAGAATGGTACTTCTTAGGTTTTCACAGAAATTGTAGCCTGAAAGTGGCAGTCTGGTTAAATAACAGCAGAGAGAATTACTATTCTATTAATAAAAAGGTCTTGTAAAACTTCAGTGGAGAGCTTTTCTGTTGCCAAACGGGTGTTTTATGAGGAGCAGAAAGACGTTTTTAAAGAAAGCAGGGCATTTGCTGAAGTAAGCTGAAAGCACAGGAATGGCCTTGAAGCTGTCATTGCTTGGACAGTCTGCCTATGAGTTTCCTTATCCTGGCTTCAGAAATTAAAGAAATGTTGGGGTTTTTTAAGTGATCCCTAACCCTCTTTTCTATTGTCTGTGAATTGTCTTTTCTAAAGTTTGGTAACTTTCTGTTCAAATGGCTCATGAAATACTAATTTACATTCTGAGCCTCCAACAAAACTAAATGTGTTCTGCACTATATTTCCTCTTTCCGACAACAGCTATTAGCTCCTACTAATTCTCGAGCCATTTGGTGGCAGAGTATTTGGAGCACCAGGCAAGGAAATGGAGGCGAGGAAAATAGAAGGGAAAAGAGTAAAAGAAAGCCAGTAATGTGTTCTTTAGAGTTGAGGGAAAGTACACTGGTGAAATGCAGCTGTGATTGGGGAAGAGTAGAACAGCTGCATAACAGGGACCAACAGTATGTGTCTGATTAGGTTGTGAAGTGAGGAAGAATAGTCTGCAAACAGAAGTTGACAAGATGGTTGTAGACAAGCAGAATATGGAGAACAGAGCTGGAGTTTTACCATATCATATAAGCTAGCACCTCTGTGAGAGATGTGACTTAGGCTCCTTCATAGCTTCAGTTAATTAAGACTTGGGTTCTACATTTCATTTAAAATAATGTCCTAACAAGGGATGGGATGGGTATTAAAATGTTTGAATCTTAGGGGGACAAATGTAATCTTAAAAGCTCCAAATAAAAGCAATTTAGTTCAAAGTGTTAATGAAAACTGGCCATATATAAATTAATCTACCTCTTTCATTTGACAATTGGAAAGATTTTTTTTTTTGCTTCCCCTAAATCAGCTACAGCACTAAATCTCATAATAGAACATTCTAAAATTAGTAGAACTGGCTGGTTTTTCTATCTCTGCTGCACAGTTCTCGTTAGGGTTATTAATGAAGAACTCAACTTTTGCTTTTCTCTCCGTTTTAATAAATTATTATAGGATGAGTTAATGCAGGCAGTAAGTTTCAGGCTTCATTCTATTGTTTTGTTTTCCCAAGAACATTTAACTTTATGTTGTGGTATAGCATCTCTAAGAATACAGCAGTTTCTGCATGGTGTCTTCTGCATAATTGTTCTTGTGATCCGTGGTCAACAAACTAATGCTTGTGGATTGGACAGGTTCATCCCTTAGGTTTTTCTGGAACAAAATTCCCAAAGCTGTATATCACAGTTCCTGGCAGGATGTTGAAAACAGATAGCAATGCAGTAGTTGGTGCAGCTCCTTTCTATGGGTACAAGGGCTTGAAATGCTGAAATCACTGCTTTTAGGGTTGTCCTTTTCTCCTTCTGCCAATCCTCGATGCTCATAAAAATGTATTCATAGGTGTTTTGGGGACTGGTCTGTACTGTAAAACTTAAGAAGAATTGTCTGAGGATCCAAGCAGAGATACAATTTAGAGCAGTCATAATATTTCTTGTACTCCTGTAATTTAGGCCTGCTTCCTGAGCAGCAATAATAAACCATGGAATGACTCATTTGACAAGGTAAGTTTAACTTTTATTTATGGCAGCAAAAGAAAAATTTGACAAGTGGATGTGTCCTGACGCCCTGCCCATGGGAGAGGAGCGGAAGGGACGAGTCCAGTGCCCTGGCTGGTTTTCCACACTTGTGCAGGGAGTCTCCCAGTTGTGTTGTTTATCTGGGGAGGGCTCGTATGTGTGAGCAGAGCCTCTGTGTGCTGCTGCAGATGCTGCCCACAGTGGAATGTGTGGTGTCTTTAATTGGGATGGAGTTGGACCAAGCCACATCAGGCTGCCCTGTCAGTGTGATTAGCTGCTTTAACAAGAGGGGGCACACAGCTTACATGGAGGCAAAATATTTCAGTGATTTAATCCATTTCCCGGGGTGGTCTTTACTGGGTTAACTCCTATAGAACTGTGTTAGGGAGCAAATCAAGTAGATGATGTGTTTTACACCTTAAATAGAATCTCCGTGGTAGCTTTTATGGTCTTGGGCATTATATGCTCAGTGGTGGTTGTGATGCAGCAGCTTTGCAAAAGTGGTATTTTTGTACTTGAGGTTTCAGTTGTCCATTGGTTGTTGTCCTAAACATAAATACCAGAATTTGTATCCATTGGAAACAGCTCAGAAGAGATGGCAATCTGAAGTACATAGATCTGCAGGGATTACTGAAGCAGACTTCAGCAGATTTGGGTCAGTCAAGCACATCACATTATTATTTAGTTTCAGTGGAGAAATGAAACTGGGTAGCTGGAATCGCATGAAAAACCCTGCATTGACACTGACTGAATGGCAGGTATTACATGAAAAATAAACTTGTACCTGGAGAGACCTGACAGATAGAGCTGTGATCTTGGCCTAGAACAGGAGGAGAAAGGGATTGGGGAAAATTTAATGGCACATTTAGAGCCAGTGTCTCTATCAAATCTGCCAAATGTTGCTACTGTAGACCCTCGTTATAAATAAGGAACAAAATGGAAGAAAAAAAACACAGGGAAAAAAAATCAGTCATGCCATAAGCAGTCACAAATCTGATGCATTAGGTATCTGTCAGCTTCCAGTAGAGCTGATGTTTCTCCAAATTAATTCCTTCTCTGTCTCATTTATGCTAAAAGTGCACTGCAACTCACATGTCTCTACTTTAACTAGTGTCTCTAGGGCCTCCAGGAAAAAGATGTCCAAGAAGTTTATTAAGTGTTGTTCTGAATACTCTGTGCAGGGATTGACCTTAAGGATGTAATTTGCAGTACTCTTTCACCAGCATGTTGGGTTTTATGTTGCCGTTTCTGGTGGAAAGAATCATTGATGCAAGCTGATGCAGGATGTCCTTGACCTGTGGGTAGGAAACATTGCAGTTATCCTGAGTAAGGATACAGTTGCAGTGTCGTGGAATTGCGAAATACTCGTGCGTGCCTCCTGAGGCAGGGCAGCAGTGAGCTACCCTAGCTCTTCATGTCAGCCACTAACCTTCCCTTTTCTACACTGGCTTCACTTTCCTGGGTAGCCACACAGCACAGCTCGTGGCTGAGTCAAAACCACAGGCTGTGTGTGTGAAAGCAGCAATTCACTGCTAGAGCTGCCTCGTTCAGTCGGCATACCTACCCACCCTTCCTACATTTTTGTCTTCAAAGACCCTTTTATATGGCAGACGGACTTGATACTTTCACTTACTCTTGCTTTTCCCTCTCAGTTCTAATTTTAGCCCAATTTGGGCCTGTGACTTGATAAAGTGCGAAGTGCTCTTGTTGCCATTCAGCTTGGTACGTGTACATACTGAGGCTTTCATAGCCAGTGTTGCCATTTTACTTCATCTTGGAGTCATCTTGTGCGGAAGGCTGATGAACAGAGTAATTATTTGAAAAAGGATTACAGCTCTGAATCTTTTCCACTAAGGCTGAAGAAAGCTCTTATTTCATCATATGTTAAATGGCACGTGGTAATTTTAAACACCTTCTGGATTTCTAACGGATTAAATCAAATCTCTTCAAGAGCAAAGAACACTGATTTTTATCTGTATGGTTCAACAGTTTTTAGGCCAGTCTTTTTATGACAAGATTTAGTTTATGCCATGTATCTACAGTCAAGGAAAATAAAAATATCAGCTCTTCCATGGATGCATCTTGGTGTTGGTAGTCTGTTTCAAAATGTCAACTTTCTGGTGTGTGTGCTATGTATTTGAACCATGCTTCCTCTGGATGTCATTCCCTGAGGGAATTAGTTATGATAGGATATATCACATCCATAATGACAAGTTCTGTTAAGCTTTCTGGAGGAAAATCTGTCAATCAGGTCAACAGAGAGCCTGAGCACTTTCAGTTGCCTTGGAGTACTGAGTTCTGCACAGTGGTTTTTGGATATAATTTCAGTGAGGTACTTAAGGAAGGATGTGGACATATTAATGAAAATACAATGCCCTCAGTGTAGTGTGAATGGAGAAGAGCACTATACCCATGTTTTGGATATATTGGCTTAGAAAAGAAAAGAAACAGAAATTAGATGGTGAGCTCTGAATTGCAGCTGGTTTGCATGGTGGCCTTTTAAGAGGGAGAAAAAGGCGTAGATAAATGCAAAGTGGTTTTTATGCCTAGCGGTAAATGGTAAACAGAACAGTTACAATATTCTTAATGCTTGTAGGTTGATATCTCTTCTTCCCCTTCAGATTTTCTTCAAGAAAAAGCTGGTAAATGCTGCTAACTTATCAGAAGGCACAGATTATAAATATACTCTTCTGATTTATCCTGGTGTGCTCTGATCTCTTACTCTGCAGAGAGCTCTGCACTGAGTTAACAGGATATGTAACACTGGGTAAACATGGAGATTTCATTGTGTTCAGATTTCAGTGAGTTCGGTCCAGCCTCTTTCTGTCCCTCTCCTTGGCTGAGATGTGGAGGTGCAGAGTTTGGCCTCAGGCTGCTATGCTGCAGGGCTGCTCCATGGTCAGCACTGGCAGCCCATGCTAGCCAGGCATTTCTGCATGGGCTTTCTTTCCACACAGGAGAAGGGAAAGCATAGGACTCTTCTCCATGAAAGGCTGGAGCTTGCTATGCATCATCACTTCTGTTCCCTTCTTTTTTTCGGTTGCAGAATCCTTGTGGATGTATGGAAGGCTAGAATTCTGCAAATGAATCATTTATTTAAGGACATAAAGTAGGGAGTCAGCTGATACAAGCTGATCAAACTGCACTAACCCTGCACTTCATTTCTTTGTTTATCTGATGCATGCTCATTTCTAGGGAATTAAAGCTGCCTGAGCTTTTCTGACTTGACGCTTCAGTGCCAGATACTCAGCTAGCTTAAAAAGACAAAAATTCATTCATTTCAGTTGAACAGAGCTGTGTGCCTTCAGCTCACTGTCAGACCCTGAATGTTTAGTTCTTTTTACCTGTTTCATTACAGCTGTTAGCTCTAAATTTTGGAACGGAGTTCAGTTTTAAAAGCACTGTTGTGTAAAAAATTGTAAAGGTCAGTGGTTGCTAAGTGCTGGACTGTGTCTCAGAAAAAACCACCTTCTGTGGGTGGGTGAAGAACACAAGAGTGAACCAAAAACCAGTAATCCTGTCACCTGCACTGTGCTGTAAAATGAAACCTGTTTTTCAGCAGTCAGACCTGGTTAATTCCAGCCAGCTTTTAAATTGTATTTGCAGTTTTACAGTCAGGTGTTTTTCTCAGGCTGTTATTGAAAGTGCAAATATTTTTGAATGTTTAAAATGTAATTACTATGCATGTTTTCTCAAAGGATTTTCTCTAATCACATATGCAGTACTTTATATGTATAATATTGTGTCATCTTCTCTCAGCACATCTGGAAGACCTGTCACACTGGGGTGTACTATATTGCAGAAAAATAATCCATTAATCTGATTTTAGGTCCAATCTGCCGTGGATTCTCTTTTTACTTCTGATTTGGTTTGGTGGTTTTTGGGGTTTTTTTTCCCTTTACTATGCACATATATTTCTCACCTTTCTCTCAAGGGCTTTATTTTTTGTTGGCAGTTCTAATTGAAATTTGTTAGGTATCTCTGACAGGTTGAGACTGCTGATTGTTACTTGTGAGCAGTGACTCAGCTTACTTGTACAGTGTAAGGTGTATTTGCTGGAGTCATATGTGCAGCAGTGCAGTTCAAATTTACAGCAAAGCTAAGGAATAAAACTTCACATTTAAATACAGCCTGCAAGATCCTGAATTATGTTCATGTTCAGCTGAACTGTGCACAGCTTTCTGCTGGGAAAACCTGACACTAGAATAATAGTCAGGGATGCAAGCTATGGAACTGGGTTCTGTAAGTCAGCAATGTCCTTGGGATGTGTGTAGTTGGGAAATTAGTCGGAAGAAAATGGCTGGAAACAAATCTAGCTGTTCATGGCTATATTCTGAGGTTTTATCTCAGAATAATGGTTAAGGAGAGCTATCACAGTATCAGTTCATCTTTCTGGCCTGAGATCTGTGGGGAATCTTTACTGTGGAGGATGCAACAACATGACAAAAAATGCCACCATTGCCAAAGCCAATCTGCATGGTGTCAAACCTGACAGGGATTAGGGGTTACAAGTCCTGACTGCAATTAGCCTTGTATACAGCAAAAAAGAAGTATAAACTAAGAACTTTATAAGGAAATTAAAGGCATATTCAAAACACTCTCTGTGGTGAAAATGCAGCCCAGCACTACCATGAACAGAGATTTGTCTGCCTGATTTTTCTAAGTCAATGTGTTGTGTTGAACCAGATGGTAACAAGTTTTGCTAGGTTAGCTCAGTTGTGCCAGTGAAGGACTGAGTGAAACTGCAGTAGCATCTTCAGCACATCTGCTGAAGTACTGACCTGAGTCTGTAAGCTGGTCCCTAGCTCTGCATTAAAGAGATGCTCCTGTGTCTTCCTGCTGCCGTTCCTGCACTACATGCTCCTGTGTCCTCCCACACTGCTGTTCTGTGTTCAGCTGGTGCTGACACAGGCTGCTGTTGCATTGTGGTTTTGCTTTGCAGGCCTAGACAAATATGATTCCTGATGGTAGCAAGATAGCCATTTCTTTCTTTGGAATTTTCTTTGGTGAAGCCAGCAGTTTTCTGTCTACTTACCAAAACACAGGTTTATTCTAGATACTGTGGGTTAGTTTGGGGTTTTTGGAGGTTTGTTTTTGTTAGGGATTTTTTCAGAAATTAAGGAGCTTTTGTCTATCTTCATTTCTGTCACTTCTTCCACCTTTTAACCATGTGTTCTCCTATATTTTTTCAGGCTGGCATATAAACCTGCTTCTTCATATCTTGCAGAACAAGCTCATCTTGTAAAAAGCACTGCCTCTGAACTGTCATAAGTATATGGTGGGTTGTCTTAGCCAGAAGCTAGGTTGAAACATGGCCACATGTGCCCCAGAACCAGTATTTTACGGTGAAATTCAGTGGTGTTTGACTGATGGTCAACTGATTTCCACTCTTTTCAGCTCTGCTGAGACGTGCAGTCAGTGCGCACTAAATATCGGCAAACTCTGGCCCTTCTTGTGTTACTCGTGTTAATACTTTGTCCCCTGCAAAGTTGAGCAGTTAGGAGAGGATCTCATAGATCATTTCTTCATAAAGTGCTGGATCTACTAAGGTTCTTAAGCACATGCTGAGTTTTAAGGAGAGGAATAATTGGTTTCTTGTTGACTTCAGCAGGACTCATGCTTAAAGATGAAGATCTCTTAGAAGTGCCAAGTGATCTCTTGCTAGTGCCAAGGTGACATAAATTATATTGCTCCAGATTAAAATCTGAATGAAAAGAATGAGGTCTGTTTACCAATGTTGCATAATGCCGTTTGAAAAAGAAAAGCTTATTTTATGCCTGTTGTTTATATACCAAAGCCAAATTTTGTGTGGTTCTAATTTACTAATACAGTGGGGGCATCATGCAGTTTCAGAGTGTTGGCTCCAAATAACATGCAAGATTTCATAACTATGTCAAGTTGGGTAGAAAAGCTTTATTAATCCTTTATGGGGTTCTGCTTTCCTGTATTTTGTTGCATAATTTATACATCCATAACAAGAGTATGCTATCATTTTTTTATTACCTTGACACTAGGTTAATTAGGAGGTATTTCACTGTTTTAAATACATGGGTTGGGATTCAGACATACATTTCCAAAAGGAAGCTATGTTATTGGTTGCACACTGAGGTGACTTCGAGGTTGATGTTGAGTGTTACTTTATGAGCCAGAGTTCTGGTATCCTTTCCACTAAAATACACATAATAGAAGTTTTTGTGAAAAATACAATAGTTTAGAAGTGTAAGTGAAGCATCCAGTTCTGCAGTCTTCAGGGATAGGAAGTATTGGCAGCATGTTAAATACTCAGCTTAGTCTGTTAATGCTCTTTTCTTGTCTGGGAGGATCTCTGCTCAGCAATCAGAGACCTAGTCTTGCTTTCCTTTTTGGTTTCTGTAAATCAAGAGTTGTTCCAGTGGTTCTGGCAGCATGATAGTTCCCAGCTCTGCTCTTCCAAATGAATTCCTATTTAATCAGGGCTGGCTGAATTTATTCAGGGGGTGCATCTGGTGAAATTCTGAAGAATCAGGCCCAGCTGATGAGAAAATGTTTTAAAAGTGATGTCAGTTACGGAGGAACTCAACCTGCTTTCCTTCCTGTCCACAAATAACTCTGAAGCTGAGAGCCACCCGTATTAAGAGATTAAATGTAAAGGATAGGGGGCAGGCGCTGATGAAGGCCCTAGTTCTCCGAATGCTTTGCAAAGGTCATTCCCGTTATCTGCTCTGCATTTGGAAGAGTTAAAGCACAGCGGCCTGGATCGGCTTGCCCGAAACTGGCCAAGAAGCCATGCAAGTCAGCAAGGCATGGAGCATGGCTCTCCCAGGTCCCCAGCCCAAGCCATAGGATATTTGCCACACTGCCCCATGAGTGGAATACAGTGGACCCTGTTCCTAGAGCGCTTCTGAGATCACATGGATATTTGCACATTGCCGCGTAGGTGTCTGTTTCCACCAAAAAATGACATTCTGCACCACAGAATCACTTGAGTTCAAGTGTGAGGGCTAGGGCTTGCTGGATGGAGAGGCTATGCATTGAACTCCTACTGAATTCATGATTGAAATTAAATAGGAGGTGGACCTCTAAGCTCCTAGCCTTGAATCCCCGAGACCTGGCTCTGGTTTTCAGATGTGTTCATAACAGTGTCCAGCACAATGGGGAATATTCCATGCAGGTGGAGTCTACAATGGAAGAGTAGAAGTGGAGTGGAGTCAGCAAAGCAATTGGGCAGGAGACTTGCAGAATAAACCTCAATTTAACATCTTCTGAAGTGTTACAAGGTAGAATTTAATTCACTCTTCTTACAAAGGATACCTATTTTTATATTGCAAATAAAAATTTGATGTAAACACACTTCTTAGAAAAACTGTGAACTTTTCCCCCAGGTTTTGCTGTAAAACTTCAAACTGTGAAAATTATTTTTGTGGTTTTATTCAGGCAAGGTATGGACTGAAATACAGATGATTTGTGATAGTACAAAATTGTTTTGTTGGCAATTCCTCGTCAGGATGAGAGGAAGATAACTCTTTTCAGGTGTATCACCCAAAGGATTCTATGTAACCAGATGAGACAAGCATTTTTATCAGCTCTGCTAACAATTTGCTTCCTACATTCTTAATAAAAAGCAAAATACCACAAGTCTGGCATTCAAAAGTAATTACTTAAGTAAAAGGAACGCAGCCAATAATTCTTATCGACCTTTTTTTTGCCTTCTTTTCTTGGGTATGACTAGATATGGCTTGATACTGAAGACAGGGGAAGATAAAGAAGAATTTCAGTGTCTTGTGGGTTTTTTTCTTTCCAAGAAAATCAGCTGGCTTTTTCCAGACTATTAGTCTGGAAAAACAATTAGTCTGTAACTAATTGTTACATTTCCTTCAAGTGACAACCAGTCTGGTTTTAGCAGATAAAGGAGATTTGTTACAAGATGCCATTTAGATGTAAGGGGCACTTTCTGAATGGACCACATAAATATTCATAGTATCATATTTGCTCTCTGTATCAGAAATGAACCTGATGGAGCTGAATGCTGAAATGAGTGCACGAGGTTGCTGAACTGGCTGCACACATTTGTCTTGGGAAGAGGGATTTGTGTCTGTGCAGAGTTATGCAGCATAGTCCATGGGCTGGACCTTCACCTGACAGACAGGAGGCCCTTCTGCCATCAGCTGCAAGTTGCAGCTTGCAGGAGGAGGCAGTCCAAGAAAAAACATCCAGAGCTTGAGCCATGCCAGTGGCTGCTCCCTTGCTTTTGCTTTGCAGTCTTCTTCTACAGTTTCAGCTGCAATCTTGGCTTTCCTTATCACCTCTTTATGTGTTTCTCTCCTTCTCTATAAGCAAGAACCTTCTAGGTGCCTTGTGTCAAGAGGATGAGCGTAGCAAATTGTCTCTGTTGTGTTAACTTTTAAAGAACCTGGAATCTACCATCCTGGAAGTTGTTTTCACCCTGTGCTGTAGCCATCAGGACTGGTTTCAGAGCACAGCATTCTTATAAAGGAGGAGATGGCAGCTCTGAGTTTGCTAGTTTCCCTGGGTTAGGAAGATGAAGTCAGTAATTCTTTGGGCATGGTGACAGATTTCTTGGTTTTTTGGGTGGTTTTTTTTGTTGGTTTTTTTTGTTGTTTTTTGGTTTTTTTGTTCATATTGGGGGCTAACTGGGCAGGGAGCCATAAAAATTAGGACTGTCTGTCTGTAAAAGTATATGATCAATTTATTTTTGTTGGGAAGGTGATAGATAACATGCCACAGCATGAAGTTATAAAAGGAGGTTGCAGTCAGAGTTGCTGGCATTAATTTAACTAGAGAATGTGCCCTTAAATGTCAGGAGACTGCAAGAAGCAGAGTTATTTGAGAAGACAGCAACTTTGATGTCAATTTTATCAACAAGAATACAAGAGATTAAAAGCAGCTCCTCAATTTTGCCTCCTTTTTTCTTGGTAATAATTTGACTAGGGCATTAGCAGGTGTTGTAGGAAGGTTAATGAAACCATAGCAGTTATGGTGAAAGAGTATCCATTATCTAATTTACTTGTTTAGGTGACTCACCCCTGAAGCTAAACTCAAAAACTGGGGAACTGAGTAACTGATTTTCTGTGAAGATGCTACAGTTCCGCTGGCAGATAAAACAAGACTAGACAATGTGGGTTATAAAAAGAACATGGGCTGCAATCATGTTCCTGCTGTATCAAAATGTAAGAGAGGCCATTCTTGATCAAACTAAGGGCTTGTCTGGCTTCAGCAGGGCATCTGGTGAATGCACAGGGAGAAGTGTACAGAAACCCAGCAGTAGGGTGATCCTACCCCTCATAGGTGATCCCTGCCTCTGTCAGCAGATTGGCTCAGAGGCTTTTGGAGCCAGAGGTTGCATTAGATTGTCTTTAATGCCTCTGATGGGTCTGTCATCTGTGAATTCATCTAATCCCTTTTTCAACATATTTGTGTCTGCTCCAGAACATCCTGCAGCAATGGGTTTTGCACTTTACTTTTGTGTTGTATGAAAAAGCACTTTCTTTGCTCATTTTAAATCCACGGTTTGATTGCTTTATTGAATATTCTTTCTTTCATTGAAACAACACAGATTGCTTTGACTTCCTGGTCTTCATGCTATTAATGATTTTATAAATCTGTCATCTCTTCTCTCAGCCTCTTTTTCAGGCTGAGAAGTCTTTTTACTATCTCTATATACCAAAAGCATTCCAAAACTTTGATCATTTCTCTTGTCTCTTTCATCTTCTTTCCAGCTCTGTCAGCTCAGTCCTGTATTCACCTGTATCCTCCTTTTGTATCCACTACCTTAAAGGAGAAGAAACTGATTCAAGAGGATCAAAGTGTCGGGGGTTTGAATCCACACCTCACAGTTTGTCAGAGGGCATACTCGAGTCCTCCACTCGTCCAGTTGTGGCAGTCCCTGCTTTTCATTGTCTCTGGTGTGGAATATGTATCTGGGCTTCAGAGAGGTGGTGGAGTGAGCTGGTCTCTGCTGTTCAGTGGCACTTTGCTGCTCCACACCCCATCACCCAGACACTCAAACTGCATTTGCTGCTCTTGGGGCTGTCACTGGTTTCCGTCTCTGAGCAGATGTCTGTACAAAGCAGCAGGCACATGCATCCCGTCCTTTAACAGAGGAACAAAGTGCATGTATTAGCTGGAGAAGGTCAGTAGCTTCATGCTAATCTACACAATTGTCTGGTGAATTAGGATACACTGCTCCATGTTTTGGTGGTTTGTTTTGTTTCCTTTGCACTCAGAATCCAAAATAACCCAGCAGCTGTGTGTGTAGGTAGACAAATCTGAGTAAATAATGAGAGACTTCGGGGAATGACAGCACCAGTCTGGTAAAGCTCGAAGACATATAGATCTTTGAGAAGTGCTGACAAGCTCTCAAAAACTGGAGGGGCTTTAAGCAGACATTGAATGGCAAAATATATAGACAAATGACTACATAATGCTCATTAGTCCTAATTTAGTCTCTCAACCTTGAAATGAGTGGAAGGTGTTATTATTTGTTATAATACTGGCATTATTTATTGCTTGTCAAGTGATAAGACACAGATCCCACTGTGATGCTGTATAATTGTGTAGTACAAGGGCTATATTTGATACTATTAGCTCCATTTTAAAGCAGGTTTTAAAAGTCCCAATAATTAACTGATTAATAAATCTTATAAAGTCTTAGAGCATCCATAAAGTTGTCAATTGGTTATTGCTATACGCAGCAACTTACAACTTGCACAGATGTGCTCATAAGCATTTATAGTATACATATGTACTAATGAGATCTTCTTATAATAAATATTAGCTATTAAACCTCAGTAATTAAATTTTCAGGGATGGAAAAGAATTACCTCTTTTCTTCATGGATAATATTAAAGAACTTAAAGGCTGAGCATTTTTGCCCTGTAGGATTAGAAGACTCTTGGAGGTGCTAGGTCGGTGTATTTGGCCAGGCTTTGAGACATCATGAGTATAAGCAACTGAAATCAGTCTTTATGAAGACAAGTGTTGAATGGCTTCTGAAATCAACTGAAGTAGCTTGCATGCTTGCTTCTGAAAATTTTTGTAGGTCTTCCAAGATTCCAGTCTCTACCTTTTTTTTGTCAAGATGTGACATATTACAGTGATACGGTAATTTATACTACTGAAGTTTTGGTACTTGGGAAACCTCATTTTGAATTTTCAGAACTTAGGGTCTCACCAAATTCGACTGTATCCGGATTTTAATTTGTCAGAGTTAATGTGATAGAGTGAGAGGTGGGTGTGTTTGCTTGTGGCAGTAACCTCGTGTTCCATTAGAGAAAAAAAGCCTTTGCATACTGTCCACATGCACCACAAAAACCTCTTCTGAGAGGGAGCTTAGAGTCTCGTATCAAGACTAAGTACTGGTTATTTTCCATCGCTACTGTCCCTGAAATCATACACATTACAAGAATGATTTGTGGAAATTTTTTTTTCTCTGTTTTCCTATGCTTACATAGTAGCAATCTGTATACTTGCTTTAGCCCAAATCTGTTTTAATATTCACAGGCTAATAGAATTACCAATGACTATTTTGAAAATCTTGGGGCTATTTTTATATATTGAATCTTTTTAAAAGTCTACACTGCTTAATCCTACAAACATCATACAAATGTGCAATGATATTGAGAAACACAGTAAGGTGTGATCTGTACAGAAGTAATTTTTATTTGTGCCCCTGAAATTGCACGCAGACACTGATATGAGACACAATACTCATTAGATTTATGAGCAGCAGGAGTGCTAACTCAGTAATAAAATTATAAGCTTGAGATAAGTGATACTGCTTCACTGTTTTCTCTGTGTATTTACTTATCTGGTTTCACTGTTACAAAGCTTATTAGAAACTGAGAAATACTAACAGCGTACAGCACATGCAGCCTGATTCACTGATTGTATTTCCACCTTTTAGTTACCATGTTTAATTGCACTGTTTACAACTGCCACTGGTATGGTTTGATTGCTTTTGTTTCTTATATTCTTCCCATTTGTCTTTTGGTTTGGTTCATTATAAGATTACACAGTAACATAGATAACATTATTCCCAAGGTAAATTGCCACAACAGCTAGTAAGGCACAGGATCTCCAAGATCCTGTAGTGTCCCTTTGCCTTACAACTCCTGATAGAATTGTGCTGAGGCTTCATTATGTTTTTGTGAGAGACTTGTTTTTTCCCCCGGTTTCATTAGTTGTTCTCTCTCCTGAGATAAACATTGCATCTTCATCCAGACCAGCTGACATATATTCACTGTAAGCAGCAAACAGCAGAGTGAGGAAATGCTTGCTTTGTCTTTTGAATGTTTAACTGCAATGTATAAAGGTATTATGTAGTGGGGGTTTTTTGCCTGCTGATAAGCCAGCATGTCCCTGCTAATGTAAAAAGGGGAAGCAGCCTTTAATATAACCCTCCTGTCCAGGAGTTTGACTGTTAATAGGTTCTTCTATTTAATTAATACTGAGTGGTATCTTCCCATGTTGAGAAGTGTGGTGTTGTTCTGGGGTGTAATACAACTGGTCTCTGGGCCTTCATTTTCTTGACCATTCTGCTGCAAGGAGGGCTGTACAGTGCTTTAGAAGGTCTTTCATTTTGAGAGTTTGTAGTGGTTTAAAGACTATTCTGTATGCTTAAAATAACGTAGATTGTGCAGTGTGCTTGTTTGTGGGAGTAGAAGAATGTTTTTAATAGAGTAACTTCCAGAAGGAAGGTGACACAGTCTCACCCCTCTGCACCGTGCAGCCCAAGGAAACTCACTCATGAGCCTATGCATCAAACCCACAGCTTTTGTTTGTGCACTACCATATCTTTCCAGATGTTATCCTGCCTTGCTGAAAAGGCTTTAATGACTACAGAATTTACTGTTCACACAAGGTAGTTGCTGCAAAGATTATTTTCCTTGATAGTTATGTAAATGCATTTACTTATAAATTTCCATTTGACTAGTTTCAGCTTCCAACAAATTCTTAGAATCTCTCTATCTTTTCTTTTACATCAAAGACTCACAATGAGACACTTCATGTTTGCAGGCTGGGGCAAAACGATTTCTTTGCTGCTCCTTGGTTAAAGCAAATAAACTGAGCTTCTCAAGCCTCTGATGAAATACATTTTTCTAGCCTTCATCACGTGCATAACCATTTTCTGAACCATATCCCATGTTTTAGTCATCTTCTGGAATCAATGAGAAAGAACTAGAAACAGGATTGCAATAAGGGTCTTGCTGATGCTCTGATCAAGAATAGCCACGTTTTCCACCTCCTACCTGATTACATTTCTCTATGTGGATCCTAAGGGTTGTTTGACCTTTTAACTGCATTGTTGCTCAGGAACTTCACATCTTTTTAAACATCACTGCATTCCAGCATGTAACTTCCCATCTTTCTAGTTTGATGTGTGTTCCTTATACCCAAGTGATTGATTCTATATTCTGTTTTATTGAAACAAGCTTTGTTCTTACGAGCCCAGTTCACTGGGAATACTGAGCAGCAGGCATCACTGGCCAGTTCCACTGCTGACCACTCCTTTGAATTCAGACTTATTTTTATTAACAATGCATCCATCCACTGTTATGTCTTTGTCCCAGCTAAATTTTGATCAGTCTGTGTTTTAGCCTGAAATACCAGAATCATAAAGGCATTTCTTCTCAGTTAGGGGATCAGCATCTCTAAGCGAAGATGATGTTCTTACCAGTATTTGTTTTGCTCACACCAGTAACAAGAAAATCAAAGATATAGGGTAGGTATGTAATAGTAAAGGGTAAAGACACATTCCCTTGATTATCAATCTTGATTTGCCTTTCCTAGTCAAAGTTTGTACCTGAGAAATTTGAATGCTTGTTCTACCAGGTCAAATTGTAGCAGCAGCCATGAGCAGGCTTCACTATAGCAGTTGATACAGTTAGGCTATATTTTGGTCGCTATCATCCCCACCCCCCAAAGAAAAACCAACCAAGAAACCCAAACCAAAAATGTCCACCCTGATGTTTGTTAGTGCCAAATGGAACTGTCATTTTAGCACATTCCTGTAGATATGCACCACACAGTCTTGGCACTAGAGTTCTAATTTTTCCAAGTGAAGGATCTCTTACTCAGCTGCAAATTCTTCTCTAACATCATCTATGCAATTGCTCTTGTCTCTTTCTGAAGCAGCTCGGATTCCTCAGAAGCCCGCAGGTCACATTCACAAAACTGATTTTAGGATTTTTAACTTTCAGCTGTTGTATTCAAGTATGTACACATATGTGCTTCCAGTGGATTAACTGCCAGCCATATCAAGTGAATTACAATTGTGTTGATACTGGACTTTATGAAAACATTTAAAACAGAAAAGTAAGTTTGCATTAATATAAAAGAAATGAATTCAGTCATCTTCACAATTAATTGAATGAGTGTAGTGAGGGATGGTGTTAAAAGCCATGCTGGCAGCAAGTGGTAGGTTGTGTCATTGCCAAAACTGTCTTCTAACCTCTGTGTGACCCAATTCTGCTGAATTCCAGTGGTCTGTGCAAGTACATGTTCTCTAGGTTTAAGAATAGTAGCAGCAGCTACACTACCTAGAACAAGAATGTACAAGGCTATCAGCTGTCTTGCCTAGGGGCATGAGATGATTCCCAGCTGGGGTTAAGAAAAAGCATTTCCTTCCTGTGAGGCATTACATAATTATCTGTGTATGTTAAGTGTGCTGGGCTTTGTGTCTGAAATTTATTATATAAGCCAGTGCTGTAAGAAGGTGCCAGACTAAGAAAACAGCCTGGGAGTATGTATTATGGCAATTCTTTTTTCTCCTGTTTTTAATACTGTCCAGAATAAAATGAGATTCGGTATATGTTTCACCTCGTTAGCTTTGCGATGCTTTGCTTTTAACACTGTCCTGCCAGCTTTGTGACACAAATTTGACTGCAGCTGAGGAATATTGTTAATCCTCTCATCTCCTTGTGGGGAATCAAAGTTGAGCCAAATGAAATGTTTTGTGCTACAGTGTTTTCTTTCACTACTGCACATACAAAGCAAGTAAAAATGCTGCCTGCCAGGATCTCGCTGGAGTGATACTGATTCCCTACTTTTATGAGATGCCAATAAAATAGGAGTTCTTTTTCATCTTGCAGCTTACTCTTCACCAAAGTGAAACTGGAATGGATGCATAAAGGACCTGAAGAGGCTCTGGTGACATGCAGACATATGTTGCAGATGTGGCAGATGGTATACAGTGTTTTACAGCACAGGTAGGCTTTCTCCACTGTAGCAAGTTTGGATTCGTTATTGGCTACGTGGTTATGTGTTTTAATTTTCCAGATACTTGAGTTATTTTGCAAGAAGGGTGATAAGCAATACTATTTAAAAAATTAAGTAGTATTTCTAGCAGTGATTTTTTTTTAAAGGAAGATTTGAATAGCCATTGTTTAAAAAAAATAAAAAAACAACAAAACCAAAACCTCAATGTTTTAATATTGAAGGAGCAGTTTGAACCACGACTTTCTGAACCAAAGGTCTAAACATCTCTATCCATATTTGGATGTCCAGAATGGAGGGCAGATTTTTTTTCTCCCCAATAGTGCTGAGCTTTCATCAGCTATTGTTCAGTCTGCAGTAGTTGGCACCACCCAGGAATGTGTGAGGGTGGCACAGTCCTGAGGGGAGTAAGCCAAGGAAAGGCACAGTGCCAAACTCATATGCTGCAGTTGCATGCTGGTTGCACAGCCTGGTGCTAACTGGGCAAGGAAAGAAAGGAAGGATGTAGCATCTTTCTCCCTTCCCTTGTCCTAGTAAATCTGTTTTACACAATGTTCCCTGTTTCAGGCCTTTTATCTGCTGCCCCACTGAAAGGTCAAGTTCAGAAAGTGTGGAAGATACTGAATTGGGTTTTCTTCCTTCCCACACCCTTGGGATATTGCCGTAGTCGAGGTACCAGTGTACAATCTCTTGGGAATATTATACCAAGATCCCTTGCCCACAATGTCCACAGGGGCTGTGTTTGATGAGAAGGACAACATGCTTGATGGCAGCAGTCAAGACAGCAGGGTGATGTAGCCTGAGTTGTTCCCCAATTTCTGTATGCATTTGCATAAGCTTTATAAACTCCAGAAGTATATGTTCAGAATGGTGCATGTCTGTGTGAGGGTTGTCCTTGAGGGGTTATTAGTAATTCTAGTTGGTTTAGCTAATGAGCAGCAAACCAAACACAAAACCCAAGACATTTACATAGTAGCAGTGGTCTCTTACAGATTTGAATCATTGATTTCCTTAGGCCTCAGTATCTTTAGCTAAGGATTCAATCATGTACCTCTCACATGAATAATCTTTATAGCCATGAGTAGTCCTCATGAAGCTGATCAAATCCACACTGAACAATTATGACTGAGGAAGATTTACTCTTGCAAGGGGGGGGCTGCAAGCCTGTGACTGTAAGAGAGTACATTGGAAAACAGACAAATAACTAGTTCAGCCATTTGGACTGCATTTAGATACCAAGCTGTGCTTTGGCTCTTTTACTTGAAAACCCAATATGTGATAGCTTTAGAGGCTTTTGATAAGCTTTAGCCATAGAATCCTAAACGAAACAAATTGCTTTGCTTTGGCTTTTAAAAACTCTAGTATGTATTTCACTGCTATTCCAAGGAGGGCTTTTATTTTTTCTTTCTCAAAAATTACATCATAAATGTAATTTTTTATTATGAAATACTACTGGAAAGGTAACAAGAATCAGCTTCGTACCTGCAGTTTTAGACTGGATTCAGTGTCCAAGGGAGCTCCTTGTATTTAGCAAACTGCAGCAGTATCAGCTAACAAATATGTGAAGTATTCTGGGTAGGGCTTGCAAAGGAACTTAAGGGGAATTCTTATCCGTGAGACTTGGACAAAGACATTTTTAGGGCCTCTTGCAAAAGAGAAGGTTGTATTTACACAAAGTTGAGAGCTGTTGCACCCAGTACTCTTGACTGGTTCAATCATTAGATAAATGCCTACACATTTAAATTCCACTTTAGTTGCATTTGTCTGGCCTGTTTCCTGGCTTTGCAATCGTGCTGTGACATTGACAGACTAAAAAGTCTTTCAGGGCTACTCATATGCCCTGTTTAAGTCCCCTGTCTTCTCTCTGATAAACTGGTGCCTCTGCAGTCTCACAACCAAGTGTTCCGCTCAGCATTTTTGTCACCAGTTTGTCCACTGTCTCAACTATGTTTCAAAAACACGAGCAGTAGAGATCCTGCTGTCCTGCTGTGAGCCTTTCCAGTGCTGTATGTAGAAAGCAAATCATCTGGCTACTATCCCTTCCATGGTGCATGGAAAAGCTTTCTTGGCTGAAGGCTTTGTACTGCAGCTTTTAAAGGGTAGTTAATTTTACCCCTTCTCCGGGATAACAAAGCCATTGGGAGTGGCTGTTCTGCACAGTGCATTACACTGGGTTTTCAGCCTGGGATTTGCCAATCTCTTCACCTGTCCTTAGAGCAGGAGCACAGTGTATTAGCCAGTGTTTCAGCCTGTGTCTGAACAGTGATTCCATGGTGGTGGCTGCTGCATTAAGGTAGCGCTTGGTTCATGGCAGTAATATTTGGAAGTGCAGCTGCCTTTTTCCTGCGTACATAGGAGTAAGAGCTGTCTGTACAGTTCCACCAGCAGCTCCTGGCCAGGGTATTTTGATCTGGGTCAATCCTGTCTAGGTAAGGCTGAGGCATAGGACAGATAATTTAGTTTTCCCTTCTATCTGTCACTACGTGGTGGTCTCAAATGAGTTATCAATGTGGAAACCAGTATGGAAGACAAGGGAGACCCATTCAAGGACAGAGATTGGTGCAGTCCAGTGCCCAAGAATTCAGAGTGCATTAACATTGTGTTTGATCCCAAAACCCAAGTAAAAGTTTATTTAGCTACTGTAAATATGATTGGTATTATGATGAGTGACAGTAAGTGGCTTTCAGTCTTAGGTTGTTAGCTGGGAAGGACAAGACTTGGTTTATCTTTTGCTGTTGTTTTCTGTGATAGCAGAATAATCATGTTTAAAACCAAATAGCAGTTCCAAGCTTATTCTTCTGCTAAGTCAATGCAGATTCAAGGGAATTCTGTGCAATCCCTACCAAAGGACTCATCAGACTGAAAGATGGGGGCATCTATACCAATTATGTCTCTCTGACAGCTTGCTTCCTGGAAGGAATATTGTCCAAAGGCTGAGCTGCAGGCTTGGAAGTTTGCCAGAAAAAGTAGCCAGGGCAGTCACTTTTCCTTTTGGTATTTCATCCCTTAATGGCTGATGAGAGGAGATATCATCACCACTGATCCTTGGGGGATGGCAAACTATGTGGTGACAGACAGGCTCAGGAGATCTGTGTTAAGTGATTTTTTGTTAGGCACATGATTTTTTTGGTGAGTTTCTCTTTGTAAAGCCCCTCCTGTGAGAATAGAAGTCTAGTAGAAGACCAGACCAGAGGTTCCTTGTTTCATAAAGCAGTGAAGCTTTTATCTTCCTCCCCTTTTTGAACAGAACAAAGGTGGAAGGGGAGAAAATAAGCCCTTTGAAGTGAAAATATGAAGAAATTAGCACTCAGGTGGAAAGTGGTAATTGGTCTGTTTCAAAAGGATCAACACAACAGACCTGTGAACAAATTGTTCTGCAGAGAAGCCCAAAAGATGGTGGTTCTTGCTGGGTGTGAGTCTGCTAGTGGGCCTCCTCCAGTCTGACTTTTAGCTGCCAACGTGTTTCTTGTCCAGTAGTTTGCAAAGACTCCCTGTAGCCAAAAAAACCTAAATACCAGTGTGTGCCCTGGAGCCCCTGCTGGGCACTCTCTGAGCTTCCTGCCCATTGACAGTGGGGCAGGTGTTAATACATTCAATAAGCTGATTTCTCACAATTGGAAATGTTGATTTTTCACTTCCCCTGGCAGCTAAACTATTGCCTGCTTTAGGGGAACGTTTCTCCACTGAGAGATGTACAGGTAACACAGTTTTGTTTCTTTACAGTGGCTCTGAGAAAGGAAGTAGTGTGACCGAAACACCAGTAATCAAAAAGCATAATGGACTGCATCTCACTCTCCCAGATGCTCATGACACTGATTCTGGTAAGGAAACAAGATTTGTGCTTTCCTGTCCTGAACATGTGCTTTTGTGAGAGTTGTATGTTTTGTTTTCTTTAGGGAAGGGTGGTGGGCCTGTGTTGCTGGGTGCTGGTCAGGAGGTCCAGGTCTGCCTTCATGACCAGCTCTGCTGTAGAATGTGTCACTGAGGTTTGCCTGTACCTTAGCTTCCCCAAGTATAACACAGGAGTTTCTGCTTTCTTTCACAAAGCTCTCTGAGATGTATAATTCTGTCTTTTTTATTCTATCTCTCCCTCAGCCTGCCTCCCCATTTAATTCTTTTTAGATGTCCTGATCAAGCCAGCTGCTATTGTTGGTTTTGGAAGGCTGAGTGAGAGTGTCAATTCCTATTAGATAGTGATTTGCTCTGGGATTTGTGCATAAACCTTGTGATGCTTTATTATATTGTAAATACATATTCACAGTAACAGATACAGTCAGATGGAAATAACTGAGACATCAAAGCTGATCTTGGCAGTCAGGGGGAAAGGAAGTTTTCAGAGAGCGCTGCTGACTTGTGATTTTTATTGTAAGTCTTGTGATATTTGGTACTTCTTTAAACCCCTAGCTCAAAATAAGATGATGTTGTGAGAAACTTGCCTTTTAACTTGGAGGGGGTTTTAGGGAATCAAATGCCTATCCTTGTGGATGTAGAAGAAACACTTGCAAAGAAAGTGAACCTCAAACTCAGAAACTGGACAAGAAAAAAACTGTAACACATAAATCTCATGGATCTCTAGGGAATTAGGGTTTGTCTGAATCTTAATTGTGCTCTATGCCATGGTGTTGCCTGCCAGAAAGAGCAAATTAATATGAAGTACAAGCTTTAAATCAGCTTTCCATGCACCTGAAGTGATTTGCACTGAAAGCAGTTTGGTTTTAGCCGAAAGTCCGAGAGTCCAGGTTTCCATGCTAACATGCTTGCCCCCACAATGGATGCAAGAATGGAGCTCACACTGAAATTACACCACCCACCTTAGTGTGGGGCTGGCACTGGCTGGTTTCAGCAGGGCTCTGTGGCTCCCTTCTCTGCAGCCTCTGGCTGCTGCTCTACTCCATCTGCAGAAGGGAAGCAGCTGGGTCTGCTGTCCTTTTTGGGAACCTCTTTGAAGACAGTGGTGGGTGAGATTGGAGAGCACAGCTCTAGCCCCTCTTGCTCTTGTGCTTCTGCAGAGCTGGGGCTGTGTCTGCCTGCCTTGGAGGAGGGAGGAGGTCTGATATTCCTGCATTGCTATGGAACAGGCAGTGCTGTCTGTAGTGAACTCCCCCGGGAGCCTGCAGCAGCATCGCTGCACTGCGCAGGCGCTCTGTCATCTCTGGGCTCATCACTGCAGGGTGGGGGTGACTGTGGCCGGGTTTGACACTGGCCTCTCCCTCAGCTACACCACAATAAGATTATTTGCTGTGCCAGAATTTTAGGTTTGCTGCCAGAAAGATTAATTCCTCTTTATTTTCTTCATCTTCTCCTAACTGAAGAAGTGTTCCTAACTAAATTCACTGATATCAGTCAGCTGCCTTGCTTCATTCTTTTTTTGATTTAGTCTTATCTTATAATGCTTTTGCCTGAAGTGATTTAGGCTTGGGAGTTCTGTGTTTCTTATAAGCCTAGTAAATCTAATGAGCTACATTTCTATTTTGATTTTGATTGCAGCTTTCTCATAAATGCAAAATATTAAACTTGGTCTTTTTGGTCTTAAAACACCCTAGAACAGTGCTTTAAAATTATTTAGATAGATTTTGTATGGCTTATGTGCAGATCTCATCACAACAAAATCAATTTTTTATTTTGTGAGCTACTTCCAAAATGTGTGGAGGGGTTTATTGTAAAATGTGAAGTTTATATTCTGTCTGGTAGAGCTGTTAAATAGAGAAAGAGACTGCACTAAAATAACAAATTGATATGGTATCTTCGTATGCCAACATTTGCACATATTTTGAGGCATGACATTAAAGTTCTACGAGACAGGTTTCATGGGAAGTTTTTTTTAAGCAGGTCTCTTTAGGAGGAGATATCTTATAATGAGACATTCAGATACTTTTTTTTTAATGTTGCTTGAAGTTTTTCCATTTCCCCCCACCACCCTGTGGTCAGAGTCCTGCCAGGGTGACACATGCTGATCTCCTCTCTCAGGATATAGTGTCTTGCAGGTAAACTCTTCTGTGGCTTCAGCAGCCATCAGCCCACCCCCAGGGGCACTGTATTGCTTGCCTGAGATTCAGAGATGTGGCTGATCCCCTTTCAGTCCAGAAGGGCCAGGCTGGCAAAAACCTTCTCTTACAGAGTTTATTTGATCAGGCAAGCTTTAAGAACTGCTGTGAGCATCCCAGCAGAGATGGGCAAGAACAGAGGTGGCAAAAGTGGAGTATGGGCTGGTTTGGAGAGAGCCTGGTCATCTGGCATATATGTGTCTAGAGCAAGGAGTGTATCTGAGTCTGAGACCAAGCAGAGATGGTGTGGTCTCTGCCTAAAATACTTTCCTTCCTCTTGTAGGCTGGAAAATGAGGAAAAGAAAGTAAACATCAAAGGACTGGATTACCAAGGGATGTTTAATGCAAAGAGCCTCCATATAAATTGCTAAGTAACTTGGGTCTCATTTGTCTGGTTCTGTAGATGCCCACTGCACTGGGCAGGATCAGTCTCAGTCTCAGTCTCAAATTGCCCTGTTGGCAACTACTGGGCTAATGCAGATAAGATGAGGAGCAGCTAAATTGGGTTTCTTTGAGAGCAACTATACTGCTATATTCCTGTGAAGTCTGCTTTGTGAGGGAAGGATGCTTTAGTAGATTCTAACTGGATCTACTTAGGCAGCATGTGAACCTCTCCAAAATGCAGAAAGGTGCCTTATGGTGATGTAGTTTTCTTGGATTGATTTGCTAGGAAAAGAGGATTTCCCTGAGCTCTGTAGGGATGTGAATAAGACACCAGCCTATCTGCCCACCCAATGCAAACAGCCCAGCATTACATTTGGGTGCTTGCAGGAAACACAGCTCCACAAAGCCTCTCTGGGAGAGAGCGGCCTTAGCAGAAAAATGTGGTACTGAAGGTTGCATTCAAAGCATGCTAATACAGGAACCTGGTTAGGCTGACTGCACAATCCACAAAGTACATGTAATTTTTTCCAAGTTTGCTAATCTAGAAGGCAAGAGGGCTGCCCTAGCTTCAAAGCTCTGCTAATAACATCACTAGCTGTTCATGTGTCCATTTTCTTGTCTCTGCACTGCAGAGAAGCTGTCGGTGTTTTGGATGGCTGGGGATAAATGCTTGGTAGTTTTCCCTGTGTCAAACAGCTCCAGTGTGACTTGAATTTCTGGGAGTTTCAGTGAAATTCTCTCTGGTGGAGTTAAGGATGGGGGAGAGGAGTGTGAGTGGGCAAGGTGGGAGAGGAATCTCGTGCAGTGAAACAGGCTGAAGGTGGATCAGTTAAATAAACCGATAAATACAATAAATTCTCCCTGCAAAGCTCAGTGGCTTTTACCCATATCCTTAAAGCCAGAATTGCTACATTACTGCACTGTCATCTCTTGGAACATTAGATCAGGAATGTCTTTGAAACTATGTAGGAATTTAAGAAATGCATCTGGGAAGAACACATTTGCATTTTCCGAGGGAGCCGTGGGAGGCGCCTGCTGCAGGGCTGTTTTGAAATTCTCCTGCTTGAAATGAATGACATTAGTTAGCGATGAGATAATAGGACAAATATTTCCCATAGCAGTTCTGGGCCTGGAGTTGCGCTTGTGGTCTCTCCCGAGCCGTGACATGCTGCCCTCGGGTTCAGTAGAAGCTGCAGACCTGTCCAGCCTCGCAAAGCGCAGGTGCTTGGCACGGGAGAGTAAAGCAGAGACTCACATGGCTCCCCTCCTGCTGCCGGGGCTGGGTCCCTGCTCCGCATCCACGGCGGAGATGGCCGGGAGACCATGGCTGGGGACCGCAGCGTGGTGTGGGGGTCTGCTGGTGAGGAGGTGGGGTTTGGCAGCCCTCTCTCTGTCTCCAGCACACCTCCAGCTGGAAAAGCATGCTGTGCCTCTCAGAGAGACCATTAAGTGCATATGCCCCGTGGCTGCGGGAGAGAAAAAGCAGGATTTCAACTCTAGGATCGTGTGGTTTTATGGGGTCAGCCTGTAAGGGATGGATTCAAGACTAATGCTAATCAACACAAGTGCTTCAGTCACAGCAGCTCTCCAGAGAAAGTGCTTATCAACTATAAAATCACATTAAAACCTATGTATACTAAAATATTTATTTCTCAAAGCTTTGCAAAGCCAACTCTGAAATCTCAGTTTGTAGCTTCTTATTTTGTTACCGCCATCTCAATACTCCTCTGAGAGGTTGGCTCACCAGTATAATCCCACTTGCTGTACTGGAGGAGGTGGTTTCTGCCCATGCAGCCCTCCTGGGATGAGCTTTTGATGTGATGTTTTGTCCCAGAGGTATTCGGTGGGTGTCGAATACTTTATTCTTGCGTAAATGTTACAGTGCATGCTAAAGGTTAATATAGTCAAAGCTCTGAACTCTCTGCTCCCCAAGGTTAAATGAAAAACCACCCTCCCTCTAAATAAGTAGAACAATATTGATGTCGCTTGAAATGTGTGTGCTATGCGAATGGGGCTAAGCTACCTTGTAATGTTGTATGAATTTTTCACCTTAGTGGGGCACATTTTGTAATTGTATGATGACTGTGCTTATAAAATGGGTATTTGTGGAAAATATTTGTTGCTAGACTTCTGCTTCCCAAACGAGCAAAATATGGTTGCTTCCTTGATGAATGCTAAGCAGACCTTTATGAAATTACTGTGTCTCTTAATTTGCTTGTTAGAGCTGCAGCCCTTGGATAATTTAGTGTGGTTTTTTTTCAGTAAATTAACCTTTTATAAAACATACTTCTCCAGTTTGTCATGCCAAAATTCAGCAGAGTATTTTATTACATAAAACCAATGCAGTGAGTGGAGGATCAGACCCGCTGCCTTAACAAGTCAAAGAAATATCATAAATAAGTATAAAATACATTATTGTTTGTTTGGTTCATAGGATCACAACGAGCCTCTTCCCTTGCTGCATCAAGACTGGAACAGGCCATGTCTGAAATAACGATGCAGAGCAGCACAATGAAGCAGGGACCTGTGAAGCTGTGGACAACTCTTGAGCAGATTTGGCTACAAGCTGGTAAGTCCTGAGCTACCTGGAGTTCCTCTTTCCCTCCAGTGGTGAATCAAATGACATAAGTATTAACAGAGTAGTCGAAGTCATTAATTGGAAACCACTCTATTTCAGCAGAAAATCTGCTTGTCTATCTCAGATGGTTTTTGAAACACCAGTGGTTGGATTTTGACCCACAAAAAAAATACTGTGGTAGTGTGAACTTTCAGCTCACTTTTGTTTTTCCAAAAGACACAGAAAATTTTAGTCATCGCTATAATATGCTTTTTGAAAAAGAGGGTAGGTAGTTCTTCATTAACAAGTGGCATTTCATAAGGACAATTATTTCCATTCTCCTTTTACTAAATGCTTCCCTGTACTAAGACTGGGCAAACCATGTCTTAACTGTAAGCATTCCAATCTTTGCTGAGGTTTAAGTGAAAATTTAAGTGAAAATTATTAGAAAGAGCATGTTCTCCACTCTCTCCTTGACTGTTTGAACCTCCCAGATTCTTGTAGGCTGAGTATCAGTTTGAGACACCAATGCAGAGATGCTACAGCAGAGCACATAAGGGGAAAACAGTGAGGAGAGACTCTATGCACAAATGATCTCCAAACCCGTGGAGGGGGTTTATGTAGGACGTTTGTTGAGGAACAGAGTTGCCCAGCACATTTTGCTGTTTGCATTCCAGCATTTCAGAACTGATAGAGTTCCAAGCCTGTAATTTTGTTTTTAGGAGACATGGTTTTTCTTCCATAACTGGGCCCACAGTTGCACACTTGAAATTACCTTTGAGTGCTCTGATTGCTTATTAGATGTCTCACCATTTGCAATGAAGAAAGAAAAGCAAAACCCCCGGAAAGCTGCTGATAGTTTTCTATTCTTTGTGCAGGGGAACATTTCAAATTCTCATTTTGCTAATCCATGCAATTGACAGTTCTCACATAAGACCTGGCAGTCTCACCCTACTTCTCAGCAAAGGTTTTCATAGCTGTTTTTGTGGATAATTTCCTACCAATTAGACTTTAGTTCTAGAACAAAATATAGGACATTATTTTTGCTACAATTTGATTAATATTAAGAAAAGCAGCCACCTTATAGAATGCATCATCCTTTAAGTTAATCGCAGGTGTTCACCTTAATGAGTTGTGTGGATGTAAATTTCAGTGATGTGTGCTGTGGGCTTCAAAATCAGCAGCAAGATTTTGCTTTATTCACTTTATACTCCTGATTTAAGGTTGCAGAGAAGGCTGGTGGGGAGAAAAATAAATGGAGTTTATTATGATGAGAAGTCAGGTGTCTGTTGTCCATCATCCTGCAGATAGCTCTAGGCATTTACATTTTTGCTGCTGTCTGAAAAGACAAAAGCAATAAAGACATAGTGCTTGCTGTGAATTGCTATGATTGCTTTTCAGTGTGAATAGAGTGCCTTTCTGAAAGGTGTTAATTAATACTTTTAGATAGAATTTATTTTTATAAGCTGTAACTTTTCTCTCTTACCACTTTTTAAGCCTTTGTTTTGCTTCATGCTTTTAGCTGGACTCGATTCAGGATTGATATTTTGTAAACATGTACTGTGACTGCTTTGTAATTTCATTACTGAAGTCAGTTATTGTTATGGATGCAGCTTAATGAGCTTCTGCTGAGGTACTGGCCATTCTCTTCTCACAGTAGTGTGGAAGCTGCTGCATTCTGGTATCCTGAGGGATGAAGAGAGATGCAGGTATTTTGGGGTGGTCCTTACCCTCTGTGGAGAAGGGCACAGTGCCTGCATAATTAGAGGACTTCTTGGAGGTGGGTTGACCTTATGCTGAGCTTAGTGAATGGAATAATCCAAAGGGTGTCACTGACCTACACTACTAGGATCTTTCCCGTTGGAAAGGAGGAACAAGTATCCTTGTAAGAAGTGACTTCCAAAACAGAGATATTTCATAGACAGCAAATTAAACAGAAATGCATGGTTAGAGGAAGTTGTAGTCAAGTGGGTTTGCATTACAGCTCACCTCAAAATTAATGGCTGTGGGAAGCAACAGGTAATTAGTGTAACATTCTGATGCCTGCGTGTGGAGTGACTTGATATTCATGTAAGGTCTGGATCAGTATGCTGTAGATTTTTATCAGGTTTAGCTTGGACTTGTCCTTTTTCAATCAGTGACTCATCTTGTGACTCCAGGCAAGTTGCCTGACTTTTTCATACCTCAGTGTCCTATCTCCAAAGGGAAAAAACGTTACTCCGCCTTTGGGAAATTACTCGTGTGTTTTTGTTTTTGTTGTCATTAACACTTTGACCTTTTTTTAGCATGATTCATAAATCCTGAGATAAAGTCATTACAATTTCCTAACCTCATACTACAGTAAATTTATTAACAAAGCATCTGTCCTTCTCAGCCACTCACAGGACACAGCTGGCCATGTCTCTGTGCATGGGTATGGATTGAGAGTGCCAGGCTGCACTCATGTCTGGGTTCCATTAAAGCCATCCCAGTTGCCATGCCTCCACCTAACCCCGGGACATGAAAGTTAATGGTACCAACCAGCTGGTCCAGTCAGAACTTTGTGCAATGAGACTGGGAACAGGCACACAAAAGCAGCTATCCCACAGCTATACAGGGCTGCTCTTCCAGCCCTCCAGCAGCCAGGCCAGGCCACAAAGCCAGCACATACACTTGCAAAAGGGACTGTAAGGGGGTGGCAGCTATCCAGTGATACTTACATAGGGGAATCCTTTCTGTGTCATCCTCCAGCTGCAGCTGCAGTAGGAGTTCCTGCCTTGTACAGCAGCATCCTCAGTCCCTCCAAGCTGGAGACCCCTTATTCTCTAACAGGTTTCACAATTACCTTATGAGAATATGTGCGTTCCCTTAACAGTTACTGAAGGGAAGGCTGTGAATCCTGTGCAAATAGTTAATCTCCCTTGTGCCGTGATAAAGATACTTATTTCACCTGTAAGAGAGCATTCACTTAGTGATTTTATCTGTAACCTTTCTGGGTTTGTGACCAGCATGGTTTGTAGGGAAGACAATAAAGCACCATCTTTGGATGTGCAGCTGCCAAATTGAAATGTGTTGCACTGTAACAGATGCTGTACCTTGTCTTTCCCTGCAGCAATGCTTACTGATCTTTGGCAAGCTAATTTTTTGTAGCCTCCTGTAAACAAAGAGCTGCTTGATGGATCTGTGGTCTCTAGAAAGGGTCCTTTTCTCTTTCAAGCATCAAAATAAAACTATGAATTCTCACTGTTAGTCTCATGTCCAGCCATCTCTTACAGGACCACCTGGGAGTACAGTATGGGCTTCCATATCTTCCTGTTTTCTGCACAAGTAGTCACAGCTTTGGGAGAAGAGTGTGCTGTCCTCAAAGATGAGAGCCATCCCCTGCAGCAGGCATGCTTGGAATACTAACAAGCATATTCTATTTCCAAGTGTTCTGCAGCAAAGATTGTTAACACAGCTTGTCTGGTCCCTTTTAACAATAACCCCCCTGGTCCTCTTGAATGTAATGGCTGCTTAAAAAGAGTCATCTCGGAACACTTTAACATTTATGAGCCTAAACATTATTCTTGGCCCCATGTCTGAGAAACAGCTCATTTCAGAGAGTACTTAGGAACAGTGCTACAGTGCACATGCTGTGGTGGTGCAGCTCCAGGAGAGGTGGTCATTATGCAATCCTTATGCTCATTTCTCCCCTTTGTTCTACTTCTCATGGCTGAAAGCTTGAATTCAAGTTTGAGAAGAGGCAAGGAACTTCAGTGGCACTGGTAAAGCTTGTTAACTCCTCCCTCTTCCTGCAGGAAAAGCTGCAAGGGGAATCCTAGAGATTATTAGTGCTAATACTTCTAACAGTCATGCCAGTGCTCCTCCTTTTTGTTTAGAAAATAGAGTCATGCTGTTTGGCTAAAGAAAATATACTTGAAATCGTTCAAATTTATGACCAAAATTTACCTTCATTTGACATTTTTATAAGATCGCTTTTGACCCAGAGAGCAAAGCATGTCAGTATTGGAAAGAAATAGTGTTAATAGTTCTAGGCTCTTTGGGTAACTGGAATGATTTCTTATCTGAAGTATGTGTGATTATATTTCCAGGCAGTAATAACCGTATGCTGTGTTTATACAGAGCATTTTAGAATGATACAAGCCTGTTTTAATAAGAGTTCTAATATTCTAGCTCCTGTTACTGTATTATTTTAAGCTTTACTTTTAACTACAAGGTCCACTTTGTTTGTCTTTACTAGTAGTTTATATCTGACAATTTAGCTTCTTGACTAACCCAATACTTTACCAAATATGGCCACTCACAGCAAAGTAGGTCTGGTAATTTGATCTAAGTTTGGCTAAATGCCTGCTAAGCTCAGTCTGTGAACCTCACCAGGTAGACCCTAGGGCTAATTTAAAGGAGCATTTAGAGAAAAATGATGAGGATACTATTTTGTGTACTCACAGTGGGGCTGGAGTGGGCTACCTGCTGTCTCAGTAACATGCTGAAGTTTAACCTAGGAAAAATACTTTATATTGAACTTGCTACAAACAAGAAATGCAAAGAGAGCCAGTGCAGCAGAGAACAGTGAGCTAATGGAAAAACATCTGCTCCCCCGAGTTATGTACAGCAGGAACTTTTTTTTTTTCCCCTTCGCAAAACACTTGTGATTTATTTATTTTATTCCATATGGGCCAGTTCCTGGGAAAAAGCTGTGTTGGAGGAGATGGGCTTTGTTCCACGAGAAAGTGCCGTCAGGGCCGGGGGCTGAAGTCTCCAACGCGCTGGTCCGCAGCCATGGAGCCGGATCCGGGCAGCAGCCAAGGGGGCAGCCAGGCCCTTCCCTCCCCTCCCCTCCCCTGCTGCCCCCTGCTCACCCAGCACAGCCTGTGTTTGCACAGCCTGCACATGGGCACTGCAGTGGGTTTCCTGCTCCAAGCTTTCAGCAGTCCTAAGCCCCCGCAAGTTATTAGCTCTGATATTAAAGGTGTTAATCAGGTGTGGGAGACATCTTTATTGATATTGCCAGAATAGCTGGATCAGATACTGTCCTGTCATCCAGCACTGGTTGTTGAACCAATTCTAATACTTTCCTTTCTTTTTTTAAAGGTCTTTCAAATTTTAGAATTTCAAGTTTAGAACTTCCCCATTCACTGATTGCATTCTTGAGCTCCATAAATGCTGCAAATTTTGTGTGTCTTTACAGTGACACAAGGCACTGTGAAAAGCTGGAGCTTGGTGAGGGGGAACAGGAGAGAATCGTTTATTACACTTCCATTTCTGAGTAGAATAAAAGTGTATTGCAAAGATGGCTCCCCGGCAGGATTTACTTTCTAGGGAGGATTAGGAACACTTCAACTGGTGATAGAAATGGTAAAGTGAGCTGGTTTTGTCCTCTTTGAAATGAAGTTAAGAAGCCGGCAGTAGTTCTGCTGACCCTCCTGGCATAGCAAGCTCTGTTCTAGACTTGTGGTGGAGACTAAAGATCACCAAATTCCCCATTTCTCTTCATCTGAAAATTCTCAAGAGGTATTAATAAGTTTTGTTCTACACTCTCCAGTTTGGTTTATTTCATTTTCTGACAACAATGAATTTAAAGAGTCAAAAGGATTCTTGCAGCCTTGTCTCAGTACAGGGGATTTGGGATTGCCTCCTCCATTCCTGAGGCTTCTGGATGTTTCTTATTGCTGGATGCGAAACTTCGTGGACTGGTAATTTCTTTGGCATGGACAGTCTTTAAAGAGCACATACCATTTCTCAAAATCTTGGTCATGCAAACATTCACATGTGTCTTAACCACTCACTTGTGAAGGAAACAGGCAATAGCTACTTTTTTTTCTACTTTTTTTGCCTTTTGTTAGGCATTCTGTAGAAAATTTGCCAAGAGATGGAGAGAAGCCTGTTCCACTGCCAAAGAATGACTGAGAGTACTGAATACTAGCATTTTTTCAGCTGCTCAGTAAGTTTGGACAAGTGATAAAATGTACACAGTTGTGAAGAAGGAGGCAGGACATTTGTTCATACCAGAAGCAGAAAACAGGGATTTATACTTGACTAGGCTGTTAGTCATATTTTGACTGCACCATTTAGTATAGAAGGTAGCTTGTGGCACTTCTGTGCTGCTTCCAAAAACTTTCACTCTAATGCTGCATTTGTACATAAAGAAGCTTGGTGGTCATTTCAGGCCCTGTGAGACCCGAAGCGTGGGAATTTAAAGCCAGTCCCTGGAAATTAGTTTGCATGCAAAGAGAGGATGTAAATCTGTTGCCTCATTCAAAAGAGCAAGTGGCTGAGCTCAGGTGTATGGGAACAAGCAGCAGTTTCTGTACTTCATTTCTGTATCAAACGTTTGCATCACATGAAATTATTGTAGTCAGGATATGCCTGGAGGAATCTTCTGTCTAATCTGCCACGAATTGTCAAACTACTGCATGCAGGGTGGTGTCATAGCATGGAACAATGACTAAACCTCACCTGCCAGCAAGGAAAGTGGGGGAGCCCTTTGTCATGGTAATAGCTCAGTAGTCACTGCCGATGGCAGAACTCTCTCAGAGTGGGTCTTTCCAGCTGGCTAAGGGCTCCTGCAGCAACAAGTATTAATAACTCCTGAAGGCAGATGATGTGGAGCAGAAATCACCTTCCAACACACCCTCACACGCTCTCACCTTCTTAAGTGTGAAGGGCTGCGCTCTGCACATCCTGCTGGGCATTTGGCTGTTACCCTGTCACTATGCAGTAACATTTTTGAGGTGGATGAGAGTAGAGTGCTTTAGATGCATCAGACACACACAACTAAGTGATGTGGGGCAATCTACTTAGTGGGAGTTAAGCACTGCCTCTTGGATAACACCAAACGTGATTCACGATTAACGAAATTTTAACTCTTGTGTTGTTCACATTGCAGAAAAACATTTCAAATCTGTTTGATTTCTTTAGGCTAGAATTAAAATTGTTGCTGCAGTGACAAGCACTATTGCTCTTGACACTGCTTAAAAATGGGGAATAGAGTCAGTGTTCAAGGTGATGTTGAACAGCTCTGTTTCTCAGACAACAGTGTGATGCAGACATGACTGGATTACACTGTTGTTGCACTGCTGATGGACTTCCTAACAGAACTCTGCAAATAATTTTATCTTGCACAAAATAAAGGGGCTGACTGTAGGACACTCAGCCTTGATAGTGTTGTGGGAATTGCTCTTGGTCTGTGCATTTGTTAGTGGTCTTTGGAGAGCAAGTAGATGATATGCTTCTGGCGATTTTCACTTGATTAAGGATCTTCACTATAGATGAGCTTATATGCTAGCAGAAATAGCTGAAAGAACTAGGAGATTGTATTAGAAGTTAATAATAATCCCAGTGCAGAGGCATGCTGCTCTCAGGGACTTGGGCCAGCATTAAAACGGGTGCATCAGTCCAGTTGTAAGTCCAGACAGAAGATGCCATAGCCACAGGACAACTGTTGTTTGGAAGAACAGCAGAATAGGTTGGACAGTACTGCAAGAGAGCACAAATGGGAAACATAAAGTGGATGTGAGAAAGGAATGAATAGTGCTAGGCTGAACCATGAAGTCAGCTGGATAGCTGTCCGTGGTCTCAGTGCTGGCACAGGCTTCAATAACTGAACTGGAAGTGAATGATTCAACCTGTCTTGGCCCATCCATGCAGTGCACTGTCTCTTACCTGTAGGTAAGAGTGCTGAAATATTCCCTAATGTCGTTCACATTCAGAGTTTCTATCATTATTCCTGAGAGAATAACAGAAGAGTGGTACATCCAGGATCATTGTCTCTCTGCTCAGTAGCATTCAGAGAGCTTTTAGGTCAAAACAGAATGTAAATTTGTAAATGTATTTAAGTTTTTGTGGAGATGGTGCTAAGTGAGAGAGAGCAGGGAAGCTTGGATTTAGATTCAAAGCTCTGAAGAATGTCAGTACCAAGCACAGTCTAGTACAATAATGAGAGATTCATAGATGGTTTCCCTGAAGCATTGACCCTTTCACAGCATAAGAATTACAGATGTTATATACCTATGTCAGCATGAGAAGGTATTCTCTGCTTTGAAGTGGAACTGGATGCCAAATCTCTACAACAGAACTTCCTCACAAGGGCTGCTATTTTGGTTAGATGTTATTTACAGTAAAATTAGGTTATATAAGGAGATAGGCTGATTAATCCAGTGGTCAGGAAGCTGCTAACCCAGGTAACATAAAAGCAGGTGTTTCAGTACTTTCAGTACCACTGAGGGTTTTACTATGGTAAGTTTAATAGGTCCTTGTTTTTGGGGTTTGATTTCTGCCTCTAGCTGTGTTTTTATTTCATGTTACATAAGCATATCTTATTAATCTGTAAATAAAGTGAGTGTGTAATAGAAGTGAAAAATGAGTTTACAGAAAACACATTTTAATCCAGGCCTAAATGATGTCCTTTAATGTCTATTTTTAGCTGGGTAGCTAAAATTTAAATAAGCACTCCTTTCCTTTCGTAACCAAAAGGCACCCCTCTCATTCTTTTTTATGCAAATCAGATCTCCCACACCATTAAATCATTTTTATTGACTATTGAGCCTGCAAAGAAACGGACTGAACTTTAATATGCTACATTACCATACCATAAAATACAATTTGTAGTTCTTATTTAGATTCTGTGTTGCTGCACTTCCTCTAAATAATTGCTATTACTGAAGAAGATTTACAGGCACCATAGAAAGAATAAGTTCTCTCTATTTTGCACGCATTGAAAGACCGGCCGTGCATGATTTCACATCTCAACCCACTTGCTCCCAGTTCTGTTCTGGAGTGAAACAAGTCACATTATGGTCTTAGTTGCTAATAGAGCTTTTAGTATGGCAGTGTCCAGAACTTCTGCCTACTTCAAACCGTGCCAGGATTTTACCCCTTCCTTTGTGCTGCTAAGTTTGTGCAAACTTTGGGGATGCAGTGTTCATCTTCAGGCTGTGATTCGTCACTTTGCACATCCCCAGGCTCATTAATGCCACATGCATGGCATCAGCTGCTATGCAGCACTTGGCAGGAAAACGCTCTGTTCCTTGGAAGTGCAAGGAAAATACTGTCCTCCCACCAATTTTTGCATAAGGCTGTGCACATATTCAGCTTGACAAGGTACATGGCCTTGCTTTCTGTTATTATAGATTGCTGCAGCCTCTTGGAGCCAAGGGAAGGGATGCATGCAGAGACTTTGTGATTAACCAGAAAGAAATGCATATGAGTCATTCTGAAAGAGTATAACTCTTCTGAAGGAACTAATATTTTGCTCATGTTGACAGCCTTGGAGAATGACATTTATCTTGTACCACAACCTAGGGATGGCTGAGAAATATTCAAGCATTTTCTCGACAGTGTCTCACCCTTCTTTTGGGAAGGTCACCTCAGAAGTGGAAGGGTGTTCAGCCATGCTGTCCCTTCACTACAGAATCATTTTTGGTGTGCCAGTAGAAATGCCATTTGTGATCCCAGTCTCATGTCAGCTAGGCCAAGGTGAAGCTTTCCTGTGGTCAGGCAGGGGACTGCCTTTGAGATGCTTCCCTGCTCACCTCTAGCAAGCTCCATGTCACCATGCCAAGTCCCCAGAGTCATCTGGGTCTCCCAGGGTTTTGAAATTGCAGAGTTTCAAAGCTATTCAAGAGGAATTTTCGCTCTAATTCCCCCTCTCACAGAGACTTCCTGAGAATATTCAGTGCCTTAAAAAGTCAGGACGTTTAAGGTTGTGTTTAATTTCAGAATGGTTTTTCTAAATCTGGAGCCTAAATTAGTAATTTTGAATTGGACTCTTGAACTGTCAATACTTACTGCATGACATCAGTTAAAAAATAAAAAGAGAGACACTGAGTTTTTGCAGTGATAACATGTAGAACACAGGTTATGGATCAAAGAGAAATTCCTGTTGCATGAAGAGAATTATTTTATCTACATACATCCTTACATATTTGTTTATATGTATATACATAAATTTTTTTTCCCTTTACAATTACATGTGGCAGTGAAAACTGAGTATCACATTTGACCTTTTGAAAGAATTTAATATCTAATAAATCTAGAATTAGAATAGAATATTTCAGCTGGAAGGGACCTGCAACAACCATCCAGTCCAACACCACAATCATCTAGTCCAAATCCTGAGAAATGTTGAAGTTCAACCATGAGATATGTTACAAAATTCACCATGAGAATTTTTTTTTAACAAGTTGGCATTCAAACATGCCTGTTACATATTTTTTTCTAAGAAAACCACTAAGATAGTTGCCGATAGTTCAAGAAAGTAAGTGAACAGTCTTTTCCAAGAGCTGTATTTTGTTTTTCTGTAATGTATGAGGATGTAAATGGGTAAATACACAATATAAAAAAGTCTGTGTTATAAGAGCCTTTTGATTTTAACAGTCTCTGAAAAATTAAGAGACAATTGTCTCATAAACTTGCCAAATAAGCAGAGAAAAACACTTTTAATCATCTTTTTAAATGGGAAAATACTCTCCTAAGTAAGTTATCTAATGTCCAGCTCAGACAGTGTGACATTTTTGAAGTTCTCAGTAGACAATGATGGCTTATTCTGTTCTTTTTTCTCCCCCAGATTATTTGGAAATACCTGTGATGACTCCAAATAGCTACCAACCCTGCTTCCTTAGGGCTCAGTTCAACACTATTTACTCTCCCAATGGAGGAATCCTCAAGGTCTCTGTCAGAACACCACCCGAAGGTGTCCATGAACATCTGTATAGATCCCTTGGCATTAGGAAAAGATACATTCAGTGAATCCAGTGGTGATAATAAGCACTAACTATAGTACTAAGCATTGTGCAGGATCATGGCCTCATGTTTTAATATGCTTAAGTCAGATGATATATAATTAATCTGAAGAAAGGTCTCTGCTTCATTTCATCTAATGGCAGGGTGGTTTTTGCTTTATTTTTATGGTGTGATGTTTTGTTTTTCCTTCAGCTGAACTCTTCCTGGAACAGCAGCATCTCAAAGAAGCAGGCTTTTGTACCCAGGAGGCGGCTAGTCTTTTCCCCACATCTCATGCTGTACTGTACATGCGTGGGAGGCTTGCAGAGATGAAAGGCAATTTGGAGGAGGCTAAGCAATTGTATGATGAAGCGCTCACGGTGAATCCAGCTGGAGTGGAAATTATGCACAGCCTGGTGAGTTTGCAGGGGCTCAGCTCCATTATAGTATTTATGTTCCTGATTAACTGTAATAAGAGGGGAGAGGGCTCATGCTTGCTCTGGATGCCATTGTCTTCCTAATCCTGAGAGCAAGTGACTGTTCCAAGAATAGGTTGGGTAGTTTGAACCTCTATTTTAAGACTGGATTGAATGTTTTTAACTAATTAGGACTTGTGTCAAAAGTAAATATTTTAGTTGACAAAGACTGATACTCTTGCAAGTCAGTTCAGTGCTTTGTCTTTGCTGCTTTTCCTACTGTTATGCATTTTAAATAGGCAGTACACTGATGTTTGAAAGATCTGAACTAAATAACTAAGAGAGATAGATAGATGTGGGGTTTCTAAAACTTGGCCTGATTTCTTGTGTCTGCTAAAATCAGGATAAACTATGAGTTTACAGTAAAATGAATCTGTTACTGTCATAAGCTGCAGCTTAGTCCCGGCCTTGTGTAGGGGCAGTGACTCCACGTTTGTGGGGTTTTTTTGGTAACACCCCTACCCAGCAAGTATTCTTTTTCTGTGGCACCAAGCCCAAAACAAACTGTTTTCCAGACACAGGGCCTAGAGCTTAATAACAATAATAGTTGTACAGGCAGCTTTATGGAAGACCAAAACCCATTCCTCTTGCGAAATCAGAACAGTTAATCATATTTCATCAGTGGTGTGTCTTGTTAACTGTAGCCCTTACCAGGTCTCACGGGAATTTTAGAAGTTTGTCTTGACTAACTTAATTTTCAAAAAAAAATTTTATCCATGTGACTGCTTAGTGTCTTTGCTAGCACATTTGTATCTCCTGGAACAAATTTGATCCTGATAATATTTGCTGGCAACTCCAAAACTGAAGGGGTGTCAGTGTACAAGAGATCAAACGTTAAGTGAAGTTACAATTAGAGAAAATAGTAGAACCTACGGGCAGAGGGCAAGATACTTGGTAATAATAAATGTTCAGTACAAAAATAGCAAATGAATAGTTGGTGCATGTCAGGAGAACATTACAAGATTGCTGGAAACATCAGGCTTATATGGGGCAATAGTATTACTTTGTTGTTGTAATACAGCCTTTACAAATTCACTCAGTAAAAGCCTAGCTAGATGGAATGATGTTCTTTGCTCTATCATAGTTTAAGAGAAGTTGCTGATACCAGAGAAGCCGTCAAATTAGATGCCAACATGATACTAATGGCTCTCATTTTTGTCTTATTTTATGGTCATAACCACGTTCTGTGTCTTCACATTTCAGATGCTTGCAATTTTCTGAAACTATAATAACTTGGAATAAAAGTTTCCAACATGCACGTCTCAGATGTTGTGGCCCAGTTTACTTAAGAAAATGTCATCTCAACATGGCTTTGCTGTTTCTGAAAGGGAGGCTAAAGAAGAGACCTTAAAAGCTTCTGCAATATCTTCTTTACTGAGCCTTAATGTCTCCAGGTTTTGTCAGGAATGGGTAACATATGCATGTGCTTTTTGCCATCCCTGAGAAAATTTTTCTAGGTTATCCAAGTTGTAACCTCTAAAAAACACATATATGCTCAGTAGATAAGTATTTCTGAAAGTTTTAAGGGCTCTGTGAATGCTTATTCCCCTCAAACTCCAGTAATTTTCAAGAAGGGCAAGAGGAATGACCCTGGTAACAACTGGCCTGTCAGTTTTCACTTCAATGACTGGTAAAATTGTAGATGTTATCCTGGGAGGTACTGAAAAACACCTGGAAGTACAGTTGTTGGTCACAGCCAGCATGGGTTCATGAGGACACCTGTCCCAGGGCCACCCTGGGTGTACCAACAGCGTGGGACATGAGAGGCTGGAAAGCTGCTTCATGGAAAGGGACCTGGGGGTCCTGGTCAATGACGAGGTGAACGTGAGTCAGCAGTGCCCTGGCAGCCAGGAGGGCCAGCCCTTGTGCTGGGGGCAGTTTTGGGTGCCAGAGCATAAGAAGAATATTAAACTATTGGGGAGTGTCTAAAGGAGGGCAACCAAGACAGCGAAGGATCTTGAAGGGAAGCCATATGACAAACAGCTGAGGTCACTTGGTGTGTTCAGCCTGGAGAAGAGGAGACTGAGGACAGACCTCACTGATGTTACAACTCCCTCATGGGGAGAAGAGGAGGGGCAGGCACTGATCTCCTCTGTGGTGACCAGTGACAGGACCCAAGGGGATGGCCTGGAGTTGTGTCAGGGAGGGATAGGTTGGATATTAGGAAAGGGTTCTTCACCCAGAGGATGGCTGGGCACCAGAATGGGCATCCCAGACAAGTGGTCACAGCACCAAGCCTGCCACAGTTCAGGAAGCATTTGGACAACACTCTGAGGCACACAGGGTGACTCTTGGGGCTGTCTTTTGTGAGATCAAGAGACAGTCTCCATGATCTTTGTGGGTCCCTTCGAGCTCAGAGTATTCTATGATGATGTTTTAGTCAAGGGATGGATGTAAAATTTAGAAGAGCTGAGAAAGGCAACAGTGAGATGAGAAATTTGGGGGCAGAGACTCAGTCTGTAAGCAAGTAGGGAAGAGTAAAGAAACTGAAAAAGTGAGAGAAATACAGATAGATAGAAAATATTGTAAGATAGATAACACTGGATAAGACTGGATAGATAAGAAGACATGTGGATGGAGGGGTGGGCATGCTGGAAAGGATGAATTAAAGCGGTCTTAGGAGAATAACAAAGGAGCAGGAACCTGTAGGAATACTTCCTTTCCATGTCCTTCAGCCTTCTTAAGATTCTGAATTATCCCATCCTAGTGCCAGCAAATATTAGTGAAAATCAGTTGCTGAAGCATGTACCTCAGCTCCTTTAACTTGGCACTGCTGGCAGCCTGTGGTTCACACCTGTTAGCTAATGTAGCAAAGGTCTGGTCTATCCCTGCTGATATGAATCATGGCAGTAGTTATATGGTGCCACATAATGGCATTCCTTTGTGTGCTTTTCCAAAAGCTAGGAAATTGCACATAACAAGTTAGAAGCATCTGATGAGCACTATAGAAAAGTCTGTAAAGAAATTAATCATTCTGCCTTTGGAATAGAGCTGGAATAATGTGCAGTAAACAAGGCTTTTAGGGCTATACATCAAATAAAAAGGGGGAAAATAAAATATTGAATGGCTGCTAGCTAAGTGATTTTGTCCTGTGTACTGAATGAGACACTGTCCCCATGGAGAACTTATGACTGGGTTTGTGCAATTGAGGACATAATGTGACAAAGTGGTAAATTCTGAATCTCCTTGAGGCCATCAGAAAAAAACTGAATGTCTTTCTGAAATGTATGTGCTAACCAAGTACTAGCTGTACTTTTATTAAAAATACAAGTTCTTGAGCACAGCATGTTCAGTCCCCTACCAGAGAGAAATATATGTCTTGGATTATGCAAGAGGGCAAACTAGATTATGAACTAGTTCCAAGGGGTTTGAAATAGTGCAAGACACATACACACGCAGATGGAATTAAATTCACATGTTTCAGTGCTGGTCCCCTCAGTTTGAATACACTGTTTTCCTGCTCTAGTGTTGTGGATATGCAGTAATTTAGAGAAAGAGGTTTTGGTTGTGAGAATTACTGTTTGACTTGGTACAATTGCCATCCAACTGACCTAATCCACTTTAAAGGAAAACTCTGCTGTAGACAGTGCCGAGCCTCCCTGGTGTATCAGCATCAATTAGCAAAGTAGTCATGTCTCTTCCCCTGGGCTCTTGGAACTGGGTTGTCAAAGCTATATTTGGAAAATTCCAACCTGAAGAGTGTTGCTGCCTTTAAATTAAGGGCACAGATCTAGCAATGAATGAGTCCATTGGGTGTCAGTAACTTCACCTTTACGTGGGGTAGAGTCACCACCGTAATACACACAAGCTTGTTTCTCTGTGCAGCTGAAAATGGCTGTGTTTTGCTGTGACTGTAGGGTGTTTGCAATAGCTGTCAAATCAGCGTTCTTTCCATATAAAGCACGCTGCTGCATGGCAGAGCAGCACCATACAGCAGCACTGCAGTGCCAAGCACATCCCAGGGGGTGGGTGCCGTGCTCTGCTTCATTCCAGGGGCCTTTGGCACTTGGTGTCCGATGCTGTGGTTGGGAAACCACAGGCACTTCAAAAATACCATACACAGCTGTGCTGCTTCCTGTAACACTTGCAGTTTCTGAGTGATGTCACAGGATCCTTAAGCCTGTATCAGGAATCCACTATTGGCCTTTACAGAGTAAATACTACAGGCTAATACCTAATCTGAGGAAGTATATTTGTTGAGGAATTTTGTTTTCATTTGAAAAAGACACAGAGAATCAGTGTTCAGGGCTACTTGAAGCATAATCCTGATAAAGTGAGCAGCTAGACCTTTGGTTTACATAGCTGTTTGCTGCCAGAAGCAATTAGCTTGGGTTGGCCCCTAAAAATTGTACACCCTGTGAGACCATAGTTTCTGTAATAAATATAACTTGCTAGGGTTCTTTTTCCACATTGCTCCTGATTACATCTCAAAATTACTGTCATCCCTTCCTTTACAAGAACAGCTCTGTTTCTTTCTTCTTCCCTTTCACAGGCTCCTTCTGGGGCCTGCTTGCAAGGGTCATAGAGCATTTCTCCCTCCTGGGGGCTGATGGAGTTTCTACTGAGCAGGTATCTTTGCTGGTCTAGAAACAAGGGCTTAGTCTTACACTGTGACCTCTGACAGCACATTTCTGCAACCAAATAACTATGGCTTACTTCTTCCAGTATGTACCAAATTTGGTTATATAACATCATGCAATACACAGCTTTGGGATGGTGATAACAAAAGTGACATGTGCCCAACCGAGTCAGAAAATATAAGCTGGGGCAGATGACACCTCCTTTAAAAGCAATACACAAATCCACCTACCTGTATGTAACTAGAGAAAGACACTGAAATTTGTTAGTTCCCAGCCACAGCGCATAGTGCATTCAGTACCATTTTTACTTTTGATTCAGAGGAGAAGAAAATCAATGCCAGCATGTTGGATTTGAGTCCGAAAGCTCTCTATGTGATATTGCAAGTTAAACTGAAAACATACTGAGATATTCGGAAGACTCCTGCCTAACATGCATCTCACATAGCAATTCTCAACACATTTTAGTTCAGGGAAGAAGAGAAAGGAAAGGAAATGGGCACCCTTGTCTCCATCACTGTGCCAGATTTAATGATAACAATAAAAAATACCATCAAAACAAAGCAAAAAAATTGCTTGACTCATACTTGGATATTACTGAATGCAGTGAAAAACTGTAATGATTCCCTACTTCTCTTGAAGGCTGGGGCAAGGGTCGTAGGGTTGGTATCAGAATGCCAGGTAGCTGTCTGCACTACCTCATCCCTATCCTTGATAGCAAAACAAAGTGAACAGTAGATTGGGTTCTGTTCATAATGTGTTTTGTTGTGGCCACATGAATGGGTGGAGAACATGATCTTGTGGACACATATTTGATATGCTCCATAAGGAAATCAAAGAGAATGTACAGCTAACGGAGGTTATGCTAATCATGAGAGTTGTTCTTTGGCTGTCATCTGCACCATGAAACGTAAGCTTGGCAGCCATGCAGGAACGGTTCAGTCACAGAGTACTCTCCAACTGAAGTTGGAAAAACAAACTGGATTTAAGTTCCCTAAGCTGGGCCAGCAAATTGACTGTAGACTGTTTGGTGACCATCGTTTTTGAAGATTGGTGTAGATTGTAGCCTTTCCACAGGAAGGCCCGATTACTGTTTGGGAGAAGTTCTTTGTGGTAAATGCAGTTGGGGACATATTGCCCACATACCAGCATCACAGAATGGTTGAGGTTGGAAGGGATCTTGGGAGATTTTGTAGTCCAACTCCTACACCCTCCTTAACAGGTTCAGCTAGAGCAGGGTACCAGGACCGTGTCCAGCTGTGGTTTGACTGTCTCCAAGATGGAGCAGCCTCTGTGCAATATCTTCCACTCTTTGATCACCCTTACAATAAACAAAGCTTTTAGTAATATTTAAATGGAATTTCTCATGTTTCAGTTTGTGCCCATCCAGACACTGGATATCCCTGAGAAGTTCCAAGAGATTCCAATTCTTTTCACCCTACCATCAGATATTTAACTGTCCTGGTAAGGTCTCCCCTCTCTTCTACAAGGCTGAACAGTCCCAGCTCTCAGCTTCTGCTTATATGACAGATGTTCCAGTCCCTTGATGATCTCAATGCCCTGGACTCTCTGCAGTGTGTCCACATCTTCCTTGTACTGGAGAACCCAGAACAGGACACAGTACTCCAGGTGTGGTCGCATCAGTGCTGAGTAGAGGGGCAGGATGGACTCGCTCAACCTTTTTGTAACACTTCCTAATGCAGCCCAGGATACTGTGAGCTGCCTTTGCTGCAAGGGCATGTTGCTGGCCCATGGCCAGCTGCTTGTTCACCAAGTCCTTTTCTGCAAAGCTGTGTTTCATTCAGCTATCCCCTCTCCTGCAAAGTGCATCTGAAGCTATTACCAGGAATTTTTTCTGCAAGTAGATACTAAATATAACATTGGCATGACTGTATCAGGTCAGGCCAGAGGTTCAACTGCTCCTTCTCACCACCAGCAGCAAAGAAGTGCCTAGCAAAGAGTGAGGCCAGTGCAGGCACATGTGGTACTTCTAAGGTTAGAACTTGGCTTGGGGACATCCCAAAGCAGAGGTAGATTCTACTTGCCTAGTAATTCCCAGTGGATTTCTCCTTCATGAACTTGTCTTGAGCCTGTGTTAGAGCTTTCATCATCCACAATACCCACAAGGACACCCACAGGTCTCTTTCCTGCTGTACAAAGAACTGCCAAATTCTCTGTGTTCTTGATGCAGCTCTTCTTAGTCACACTGATGCACCTTATTCTCACTTTGGAAGGCATAACATTCTGCTGATTCATCCCCTTCCCATTACTGATTTTTCAGGTATCTGTCGCTGAACCAGTTCCATTCCTTTCATTATTGCTGCTACCTCTCTCTGAACTTCTTACAGTTCTTTTCACAATGAGCAGGCTAGAGCAAATAATGCACTTACAGAAAAATAGCTTAGCTTCAAAGGCAGTGTTGTAGATTTAGTGTTTAAAAAAACCTTCTCCACCGCTTGGTCTTTTACTCACATAATTATATCTATATACATTTTCATAGGAATAATAGAAATAGTGTTCTATTTCAGCTGTTTTGTATCAACCTGATTTTCTTATCAAAGCTCTGTTTTTATCTCCTGATGCCTGTAGGGACTGGGTTTTATTTTCTGAATGGTCAGCATCTCTGATAAATGCATGGTTATATATAATGGCAGTAGCAGTGCAACACCTGTCTCAGGTCCTTGCAGAGATGTCAGTGTCCCAGTCTGTGAGTACAACACAGCCAGTAAGTGTGCAGTTCTAGTCTTTGCTAGATATATATACACTTCATTTTGCTTGCCAGAGACATCCTTTTAGCTGGCAGAACACAAATCTTGCTCTGCTGGTAATGCTAGAAGCTGAAGGGCTTGATTGAGTACAGTTTTTTTTTATAGATTATGCTCCTTTTGCCCAAGATAAGTGCATTGCTCTTGATTGGATTTGAGTGTTTAAAAACTATATGATGCTTTATTTAAATATTCTGCTCTTAATTGTTCAATGGGGTGCAAGGACTGAATAAAAAGAAAAAGACTGCAAAGTCTTGGACTGTTTAATTTGGCCTTCATTGTGTATTTAGGATGCAATTTCATGTTCATTTTAGTAGAAGAGTCAACCTATTGTCTCCAGACTCGCATTTGGTAGCATCAGGGTAATTTGAAGACTACAGTTTCTACTGATTAGTACATGGAAATGAATTATTTCTGTTCATTTATTTCATTTTACCGCACAGTATGGTGCATGCGTCCTTGTTTTCAAAGGCATCCATTCACGTAATAAAACATGGCTTGATTGCTTAATATTTTCAAGGATGACATGCGTTACTTCCTTGGAGATTTGTTTCGTGCTGCCATGCAGTAATGGTATAAATCACAGGGCAGATTCTCTGCATGGGTAAATTATCATGGCTCCATCATACCGAGGTCTGTATGTCTTGTAAGGTAGCTAGGATGCTAATTAAAACCATTTTTACCTTGAAAACTGAAATTAGAATGCTTTCTGTGCTTAAATGTGAGAATGAAAGAGCACAGTTTTCACATTAATAGAGTTATTTATCTTCTAAGGAGCTGCTTTGTGTCTGTAGTTTACCCAATTTGTTGCCTATTTTGTAGATAGGTATGCTGGGGTCTGTTTCCATTTTCTAGTGACATTTCTTGCTAAGTTTTTTATATTTGTGTACAGAGAATTGAACATCACAATTAAAATGCATCCCCCTGTCGTTAGGACAACTGTGCATTTGTCCTAAAGTGTAATTAGGTGGATAATTGTTTCTAGAGAGACAGCGAGAACGACCTGGTTTTATCTGTCCTGGAGAGATTTCTTCCTGGCTGCATGAGATGCTGCTCCCCTCGCTCCTGTTTAGCCAAAGGTAGTAAGCAAAGTTAAGGACTGGGCAATTTTGAGGAATTGGACAGTTGTACTACTTTGGTGATACTGAGAAATAGTTTTCATTATCACAGCTACTACTTAAAGGAGAGTCTTTGTGAAACTGCTGTCATAAGAACTTGAATTTCAGTAGGTAATGCCTGCAAAATAAATTTTTAATTATTCTTTAACATACTGAAGATTTACTAGTAATACTTTCTAAGGGTCTGGGGGTTTTTTCCCTTAATACACGTATACTTTGCATTCATTACTTTAAATATTTTTGTATGGTGTCAGACACGAAATGTAAAACAGAATGTAACACCTGCTTCAAGAGAGGATTATTTTAAGGTTTGAAGGTATGTATTGACTACAGTTTTTTATTACATTCTGTCTGTGTGATCCTAGGTTATGAGTTATAGAAAAAAAATGCATAGAACAGAAGTATACAACCCAATACTGCACATTAAAGTACTTCAGATAATCCCTGTAGCAAATCCTCCAAACCTGAGAAGCCAGGAGCTGTGCTGTGGGGTGCTGCTGCTGCTGCAGGGGGGCTCTCTTGGTGTCTCAGAGAGAGACACAGAGCACCCAGAGCAAATCTATGAGAGCCAGCCAGCTCCAGGTTTCTCTTCCCAAACTAAGCACGTTTCCTGGTATTTATCAAAGAACTTCAGGCTGAGGCTTTGCTACTGTTGTGCAACAGGGTGTGCCTTTCTCTTCCAGAGAGCAAAGAGCTGCAACTCGGTCATTTTCCATTGAAGGCAATTCAGTGGAGAGGCTGGAGAGGAGGTGGAGCCCTGGCTCTCAGCATCGCTGGCACGGCCAGCCCTGCTGCACTCTGCTCTGATTATGTGTCACACTTTACTCTAAACCTCTGTAACACAGGGATGAAGCTACTAATCTGCTTCATCTAGGGTTTGTGGAGCTTAATTAATATCTGCACATACTTTCAGATGACAGACACACTGTAAGCGCAAAATCTTATTTATTCTAATTATATATCTAGATGCCTTTATTCATGTGGGATTTTGGACCACAAATTATTTTGGACAAAGTACTGCAACTGTTCAGCACAAATGATGTGCTTTCCAGCTTTGAGTACCCTTATGTAAAGCAGTGGTGAAAACATTATTGCAGTGGGAGTGGGATTTAGGAGGCAGATCTGCAAATTCTTTCTTCCTCTAGCAAGGATTTGTTTTCATTAGAGCGATCTGCTGTGCCTGGGTGTAGTGCCTGGTATTGATACAGTGTTACAGTGGTGCTGTGAAGGACAGAGGAAAACAGAAGAAATTGTGACTCTGACGACTTTCTAGCACAGCCCTCTCCTCTTCCTGGGGATAAGACATGACAACGCCTGCAAAAAATAGCTTTCTGCAGGGGGAGGGAGGGTGCTTCCTTTCTCTGGCAGTGAATGTATCCTCCTGCTCTGCAAATTCAGTACCAGCAGAACATCCTTGTACCAGTACAATTCTGCAGTTTTTCCCTGATGAGAAAGGGTTTGGATTTTTAAGGGAGAGATGACCGACCTAAAGGTAAAAGCAGCATTAGAATAACAGTCATTACAAGCAATTCCAAAAATGGAGCAACCTTGAACGAAGTGCCTTTTTTTTTTCCTTTTCCTTCCTTAAGTAAGTAATAGTGACAGTCAACAGGAGATTCGAGCCACCCAAAGGAAGACCAGTGACGTCTTCTGCACTGCAGCTTTGAGAGCTACAGACACTGGGACTCTCTTAGGTCTACCTAATATGGATTGCACAAGAAAACGCTGCAAGGGCGAATTTGCTAAGTCCTAATATCCAGCAGGGTATTTTTGGACTGCTCTGATAGTACAAAACATTTAAACATTTCAGCCCACCCCATAAGTTTTCCCTCCATCTGGGTAAGTCCCTGTATGCTGTGAACCATTTTTCTCACTACTTCTTTTTCTGTTCAATGCACTGCATTTCTCCAGTACATTTGGAGAACAGGCAGATGGTCATATATAGGTGCCTAAGAGAGAAGAGGAGGGGAAAGAATTGGAAGGAACAGAAGAGATAGAAAAAAGCATAGACTGCTGCTTACTTTAAAAATATCAAGATAAAGCATTGGCCATTCAGAGACAGTTAAAATCACTTTTTTCTTCTTCCCTTAGCTGTTCCATAGGATGTTTCTTCCTTTTTAATCTCTCTTCACCTTGTAGGTCTCTTCAGGACATGAACACAACCTTGATTTGCCCCAGATGGCTTTTTCAATGCTATTTTATCAAAGAAAGGTAAAATTCACTAAGAATCTTAAATGCACTTAGGTCAGAAGCTTGTTCCAGTGGTATTGAGGAGTATCTGAAAACAACAGAACAGACAATCCAGGACCAAGAAACTGGGAGGAAGTCCTCAGCCCTTTGGAAAACTCAGCTGCTGAGGCAGGAACTTACTATACATTTCCTGTTTGCTCTTTGTGGCATCTAAAATAGTGCATTTTTAAATGCTGAAAACACTCCTCTTGCTCCTTTCCTCTTGTCCTTTCTCATGCTTCTATAAAACTCTGGTCTATCAATCAGCTGCTGTTTAATAGTGCTAATGTGACTTTTGCCTATATTTTTGTCAAAGTGGTTGAGAGAACCCCTGCCTGGAAAAAGATGGAGTGCAAGGGGGAAGCTACAGGGAAATGAAGGGCCTGTGATCATCAGGGATGGGCAAGACAGAGCTTGACTTTGTCAAGATAGTAAAACAAAGGCTGGGAGGGAATACATCTGCTCTCTGCAGATACATGTGGAAACAAAGAGGGAGTGCTGTGGGGAGGAGAGGAAAGCTGCATCAGAGGAGGCAGCTTTGTCTGAGTTGCTGCTGCAGATTGAAGAGGGTTCCCAGCCATTGGTGCAGAGAGGTTCTGAAGCAGCCTGCTAGGTCATGAAGTGGGAAGAACAGTCTTACCCCTCTGATATTGCAGCTTGATCAAGTTATGAAGGAGAGACTGGATCATCCCAAAAGCAGGACTTTACCAAACCCAAATTAGTGGTTGCCTGTTCTGGCTGCTCAGCCCAGACCACCAGTGACTGAATTAATATAATTTATTTACCTGTGACCTGAAATGCCAAATATCCAGCTGGAAGTGCTTTGCAGGTCTACCTGCTGTCCTGCCTTCCTATTTTCATTTTCTGCTGAAGAACTTCTATTCCCAGAAGCATTTCGTAATTATTTTGCTGTTTATTATTTTTCAAATTAGAGTTGGAATTTGAATGTTAGTAGGGCTTCCCTGGGATGCAGCCCTGACTTCCATTTTTTATATATATTTTTAATGAGTTGTCAAGTGTCTAGTGTGTTGTGAAGTGGAATGATGGATGTAGCTGGACTCAAGAGAGTTGCATGGAAATTCTCTTAAACAGCATTGTGGCAGCTCAGCTCTATTGACAATAACATCAAGCTGGGTTTAATAGTGTAGTTCTTTATTGAATGAATCCACCCTGTAGGAAACAGTATGACCTTGCTATGTGTGCTGAAGACAAAAAAAAAATCGATGTTAATCCCTTGGGAGGAAAAATACAACGTTAATGGAACAGTTGAGTGAGTCTAATGAGAATTAGATGGCAAGAATGGTAATTTGGAAAGAGATACTCGCATGAGCTGTCTGAAGGTATAACGTGGTAGTTTCCATGTATCACCAAATGCTGTGTATTCTTAGATGTGTGTCTGCCAGATGTAATTTACTGGATTTGCACCTCTTCTCTATGGCTTCCTGACAGAACAACAGAGGATTTTCAAGCTAATCAGCTTTCAGAGGGGAGATTTATGACCAGTTAGCCGATCCTTTCTTCCACCTGGAAGGGCATGGACTGGAGACAGTCATTGGGCTCAGCATACCGACTGGGAGCTTCTTAATCAGAAGCAGGTTAGAGCATCTCTGCCTTGTGGTTACTCTCTGGAGTCTTGCAGTTCGCTGGCATTGCCAAATACAGCGTTTGCCTAAGCCAGTCCTCGTTACTGGTATTTTTGGAAGTTGGATAGGTAATGCTTCACTTAATAGCCATTGGCTGTGTAAGGGATAAACAAAATATGGAATTTTATACTTCCTCTTTGTTTCTGAGAGTCTGAAGTTTTGATTTATGTGGGGAAAATTCACATTGCCTGGTTCTCAGTCTTTGGCTCAGATAGATGAGTTGGTTGCTCTTTCTACTTGTTTTCCAGAGACAGGGATTCTCCAGCACTGGGGCAGAGCTCCTTTTGTTAGGCCGCTGCTCTGCATTGCCTTGTGGGAATCTACCTCTGTTCTTCCCCTGAAGGTTCAGAGAGACTGTGCAATTAAAGAGGGTGCCTATGTGTGTGTAGATCACATACCTCTTTAAATTATATCACATGAGGCAGCTGAGTATCTCCTAGTGCATGGCCTAAGACAGGAAATTAGTTAAAATACATTGACTTGTTTCAGAGAAATTACTATTTTGATGTTGTCATAATTAGCCTGGTTCTCCCTTTGCTTGTGTCCACTTGCTCAGCATTCATTTGAGTAAAAAGGGCAGGCTCATAAAAACATCAGTTTTCAGTTGCATTGCTTACCAGGCTGTACCTGCTTTCTGAGATTGTCACCAGCATAAGAAACTGCAAATAAAAATCAACTGGAGCACAAACAGCAGCATCTCAGTACTGCCAGGCTGTACAGTGGAGATTATTTGTTTGTGCTTTTATTTGCCAGCACTGACTAAACAAAGATATGAATGTAAATGCTGTAGCAGAACTTCCCAAACAAGATTACAGGGGTGGTAGGAGCTGGTACTTAGCATTACAATAATAGATACCAATATGGAGAGATGTCACTGCCCTGTTGCTCCTCTTTCATCCTAAGAGCAGAGCAGTAAAAGAGGCAGGTCTGTGGAGCTCTGTGTGAGGTTTGCTGCTTTATGCACGAACATTAATCTTTTAGGGTTTGATTCGTTAGGTTTGCACTGTGTGAGCTTTGCTCTGATCCCTCAAAATCTAAACTGTGGTTAATGTGACTCTGAAGGAGAGCCTTATTTTGTGAGCCTTAGTAAGATTTACAATGAACCAAGCGAGCTCCACATAAACTCTGAACTGAGCGGGGAACAGACCCCCAACTCAGCTAATTTTGAATGCCACTGTGCATGGTACAAGGCTAATTGAGATACACAGAAACTGCCATGTGCCTCTTTTAATTGCATTTAGACAAGATGTACAGTATTTGAGTCAGCTCGGCAGTGTTCCAGCTGATGAAAATGTTGCTGATACCGGACACCAGTGATGATATATTAAGTGCTCTTAATATCTTAGCACACATGTCATGAGGCACATTAGAATCATAGAAGAATTCAGGTGAGAAAGGAGGTCATCTGGTCCCACCTCCTGCTCAGTGGGATCAGCTTCAAATATCTGATATAGGTAGCTCAGGGCTGTGTCCATTTGAGCCTTGAGTATTTCTAAGGATGGCTATTCCACCACCTGTCTGTGCACAAGTTCTGGTGCTGCATACTCCTTGTGAGGAACTTTTTCTTAATAGTTGCTCAGCCAGAATTTTCCTTGCCATAACCTTAATCTGTTGCAACTGAGCACCTCTCAGTAAAGTTTGGTCCTATTTTTCTTTCAGTCACCCATTAGATAGCTGAAGATGGCAGTTTTATCTCTCCTTAGCCAGGAGAGAGAAAGGCTGAATAAATGTTCCTCTCTCAAATTCTTCATAATGTTATGGCTCCCCAGCCATTTCAGTGGCCCTTCACCCATCCTTCTCCAGTTTGTCATCATCTTTTCATCACTGAGGAACCCAAAACTGGTGAGAGCACTCCAGAGGTGAAGCAAATAGAAAGAAATACCTAATTTCAGTCTGCTGTGGTGCATTACCTAATTCAGCCCAGTAAGCCATTAGCCTTTGGACACTGCATGGGTGCTGTGCTAGGTCGTGCTCAGTCTTGTCTACCAGCATCCCCAAGTCCTTTTCTGCACAGCTCTTCTCCCCAGTTGTACAGTCCAGCCTGTACAATTGCATGAGGTTATTACATCCCACGTGCAAAATGTCACTGTTCAGCAAATGCAGTTCCTCCTAAAGCTTCAGGGAGACTGGGGCACAGAAATGACAAGCAAGACTTGTGTTGTTAAGGGCCAGAAGCAACTCACATGTAACAATCACTTACAGCAAGTAAAACCTTTACACTCACAATAAGAAAATTAACTTTGTTCAATGATTAAATAAGATATAGAGCTGCCATCTCTGAGTTATGCTGAGATTTTGATATCACAGTTGAATTTCTCAGTAACTCACAGTGCTCTTCCTACTGGAAACCACACAGTGCTTGGGTTTGGGGTTTTTTTACAAGTTAGGCCTTTGAGGAATTCACTAGTCATTGGAAAGCTGTTGGAGGAAGACACCCTTGGTAGGAGGCTCCCTGATGTGATTTTATGCTTTTATTGTTTGTTCATAAACAGGTGAGCTGTTAGAATCGTTCTGTCATCCTCTGTTGCCTACAGCAGGGCCATAACTTAGGTTGTGTCATTGTGTGTGTCTCTGTGTACACACACGTATTTGTGTACATCAGAGCTACACAAGGCACAGTGTCAGCTGGTTTTAGCAGGCTCAGATTTGGTTATGAAAGCCTAAATGGAAGGAGCATCTCCTGTGCATCGCCTGAGAAAACTTGACTGGCTGGGGTCTGGTGCTTTGGAAAGGGGACAGGTACCCAAGGCTGTTTGGGAAGTGGGCTGTGCCCCAGGATAGAGCAAAGTAAGAAAGTATGAGCCAGATTCCAAAGACTTTACTTGCAGAACTAGCCAGGTGAGGGCAGGAGGGTGGAGTCTCATTTGTTGAAAGAGTGAGGCTTTGTTTGTAAGCAGTTAGTGATCTTGAAGTGAGTGGAGTGGCAGGCTGAGCGAGGGCAGTGCTGGGTACCTGAAATGGGGTGTGGTGAGTTGACCTTAGCCACCCCTTTAGCCCCCACACTACCAAAATCTCACCATGTAACCCAAATGGTGAGAGACACTGGGAGACTGCCATCGTTGCTTTGGCTCTTGTGTGTCTGGGCCTGTTCACCCTGAGGGCCAGGAGAAGCTGCTGTTCCATATATAAGCACAGCATATGCTGTTGCTGTTCAGTGGCAAACTTATTCTTGTGGTCTCTGTCTCTCCTTGTCTTACAAGTAACAGGACCCTCTTCTTCTCCATAACCTGTCAAGTCAGTGTGTGTCTTGCAGACTTTAACACCTGCATTGAACATGACATGAACCAGCACTAAAGAGGCAGAGTGCAGCTGAACCATAGAATCGTTTAGTGTGGAAAAGACCTCTGATATCACTGTGTCCAACCATTACCCCAGCACTGCCAAGTCCGCCACTAAACCCTGTCCCTGAGTGCTGCATTCACACACCTTTTAAATATATCCAGGGATGGTGACTCCACTTCTTCTCTGAGCAGCCTCTTCCAATGCTTGGCAACCCTTTCACTGAAGAATTTCTTCCTAATATTTGACCCAAACCTGCCCCGGCACAACTTGATGCCACTTCTCTCAGCACTTCCTACTCAGGAGAAGAGCCACCTGGCTACATCATTCTTTCAGGTAGCTGTTGAGAGTGGTAAGGTCTTATCTGAGCCTCCATTTCTCCAGGCTGAATAACCCCAGGAATCTTAGTGCAGGCACTCCTAGACTGCTTCCTGTCTGCTGTGTTGTATTTCCAGTGGAAGTCGCCCACAAGAACGAGGGCTAGTAAGACTTAATCTTCCAGTTGCTTATAGAATATTCTATATTCTGCCTCTTCATCCTGATTGGGTGATCCCTAACAGACTCCCACCAGGATATCTGCCATGCTGGCCTTCCCCCTGACTCTCACCCTAAACACTCAACGCTATCATCACCATCATCCAACTCTGCAGTCGAATGTCTCCCTAATGTACAGGTCTGCCCCACTGCCTCTCTTGCCTTGCAAAGTGAAGTACAGCACTTGTTCAGCATGTTTGGCGTAACATACCAACCTGGCTAAACCAAATTGGTAGTGAAGGACAAACTATGATTTGTATCTAAAATAAATTCTCAAGCTGCTCTGAGGTTGTGGCAATTTTTTTAAACCTGGAGAAAGATTAGCATCATCCTTATATAAATACTCCCCTGGCCAGTGTTTCCAAAAGCAGTTAATGGTGAGCAGGTTTGGCACTTCTGATGGGATTGAGAGCAGCGTTATTCCCTTGCATCTAGCAAAATATATAGAGCTTCTGAAGATGTCACTGTACTTCATATAATTACTTTTTATAGTAATTTTTGTGGCAGATTGGCCAGCAGAGTTATTTTGTCTTTGAGGCTGTCACTTGCAGCTCAGCAGAGCACAGGAGTGACTAATACAGACAAATGAAGCTAGGTCACATTAAACAAATGCCACAGTGAAGCATTTCTAAAGTACTGTATAATCCCTTACTGCATTGTGAGGCTCAAAGCTTGATGTTGTAGGAGAGCTTATAGATTTGCTAACACACAGCCAGAGCCCATAGCATTTAAATCTTTCCTGAACTAAGATCATTTATGCGAGGATAGTTCAGGACAGGCTTCTGCAGTACAAGCAGATACCAGTTCTCCTCATGACTTCAGTGAGAGTAAGAGATTCTGCACATATTTCATGCACATTAAGAGCAAAATTGCCTGCAGTATCATCGGCACTGGGTTCATGGACCATTTGGTATCTTGTTTGCCTGAAAACTGTCTTGCCTTGAGAGCAAGAAAAGTAAATAAATGTAGAGGGAGAGGCCAGTAAAACGCATAACCCCTGGAGAATTCCGGGCTTCAGGAGCAGAAACCCTCACCTTAGCATTCCTTGCTGTTCCTGGAATACAACAAATATGTTGACCAAGCAACCTTGAAAGCTCAGGACTGCTTTCCACTAATGATAAATGATTGTAAAGTATTTGAGATAGGTGTTAATTTCACATTTCTGCAACTTGATTTTTTTTTTTAACCTCACCATAGTCACCAGTGATTAGAAAACTTCCTTAGCTCATAGATTTTGTGTTCTCTGAGAAATTCTATATTATATATTATTTGCTGGCTGACACAGCAAATCAGACTAACTTGAAGCACGTATCATTTTAACTATCTCTTACTTTGAATAGTGAAGGAAGAACAATCAAAGGAAGTAGTTTGCAACTAACCTATTGTTTGAAATTAGCTTTCCCAAGCCAGAAAATATAAAATAGCAGCATCGAAAATAGCAGCATCGCAAAGTAGAAATGGCATATATGTGAGATCCTTGAGCCAAAAGGCAGCCTATTTTTTATATATTTATTTTTAGCTTGGTCAGCTGTACTAAGTGATTTTATCAGTGCAGCTAGTCTCTGGAATAAGAACGCTCACATAATGTAGTATGGCAGTGCAGGCAGCAGTGACAAGTCATGATATATACATATAGCACAAATCCTTTCAAACTAAATGCATTCAACTAAAATTCTACAATAGATTAAGTCTCAATAGTCTTGCACTTCTCATTTTTACTCTCAAAAGCTGTCATCAAACAGGGACAAAAGAGCAGCCTTGTTGGAATTGCAGCCCTGCTATTTTTTGCGTACTTTGAACTAGACGATTTGCAAACTTTTTCCATCTTAGTGGTCATAGAGCCTGTCACAGTTTGAGAAGAACCAGGACTGCTTCTCCCCATCTCCTATTAGGAGAGAGCTCCCTTTAGGAGAGACTTCCTTTGCTCAGATACCATAGATGGTGAAAGGTGAATCCTTTCAAATTAAAAGGAATTATGATGGCTTTGAGGTACCTATGGCAGAATATCCCAGTGCTTGGGGCAAGGAAGAAAAGTCTATAGCACGCCTTTAACACTTACCTAGGCTTGAGATGTTTTTCCCAAGGATGGGAGTTAAAGAAACAGCTGTTGGTGTGGATGCCACCCCCTTCCCAGGTGACTACACTACTGTATAGAGCTTTGACAAGCCTAAATAACCATGCTTGAACATTGCTGTCCCTCACTGCGTGCAACACAAGAATCTGATGCTTCCACAACTCCCCCAGTATGCTGGGAAAACTTCAAGAGGTAAACCAGGGACGAGATACAACTAACTCTCCCAAACCAGAGCTGCTGTGCTTCCAGTAATCCCCATCCAAAGTAGAAGAGGTAAAGAAGCCTTGAAAATACCTGTCTCTCTGCAGTGCTATACATCTTAAATGCTGCTGGTAGTGCTTTTACGGCACAAGCAGCCAATTAACAGCAGTGTGTGGTCAGCAGCACTGGCCTCACAGCAAAGCATAGGGGATGGCCAAGGTTAACAAACAGATAAAATGCCTTAAAGAGGGCGAGGGAGGGCCATGGGGGGATTTTTTATATTACTGTCCAAAAACATGAAGGGGGGTTTCAACACCCAGACAGCTTAGGGACTTAAAAGCAAAGGAATTTCAACTGCAGTAAAGTAGGTGGACAGTGCATAGCAGGTATAAGGTTAATTTAGAAATAAATGAGAGATTTTCTAAAAATGCAATGGAAGTCTGCGGCAGGTATAATCTGAACATGACCTGCTGTGTCCTGCTTTCTGTGCATTGTGATACACTGCATTGTGGGGCTCTTTATCATCAAGAGAGCATGGTTTTATGTTCAGCATTATCTCTGTTGTCCTCCTTACCACAAACACCCCTAAATCAATAGTCACATACTCAACTTCCTGTGTTTGGCTCAAGCATCTGGAGTTAGTTCCATCTGGAGTTATTTTGCTTCACAGGTGATCTTGTGAATGGTTTTGCCCAGCCACTAAAAGCCAAACCCTCAAGTATACCTTGGCAAAATGGTTTCCACTCTGAGCAAAGCCAGTGCAGAAGTGAAGAAAAAGGGAAAAAGCCTATTTTCGGACTTTCTTAAATGTAGCAGTGTTACATAGATTTTTCCTTAAGAAATTCCTGCAGCTGTCCATCAGAGATAGCCAGCAGCAAATGCTGGAAGCAGAACAGGGGCTGGGGGTGGGATTTCATTCTTGTGCTGGGCCAGATCCTCAGAACAATGAAGCCAAGTGGGTAAAAGCAAAAGACATGTTAACTGAAGCGAGCTGAACTGTTCCTTCATCAGTGCCTGAGGCCCTCTCAGTTCACAATGTGTTTAATTCAGTCATTTTGGGCCCCAGTCCTGCACTGATGTTAAGAGGGTGACTTTCTCCACCCTTGCCATAGTCCATCAAAAACCCCAGATTTTAACATCATGAAAACCAACCTGGTTACTCTGAATTTTTGTTTGAACCAAGCCTAAACAAAGGTGGTTTTATTTAAGTTGAAGCTCTAGTTTAAGAAATAATGAAAATCCAGTGTTGCATGTGATAAACTCTAGATATTAGTTAAGCTATACCCTAAAAACCACAAAATTAAGATGCTCTTGAAAATCCTCAACCAGCTTCACCCTGTTAAAGCTACTGAAGTTTTGGCTGCATGTCCTCGCTTGGAGCTGTAGCTAAGGATTTAGTGGGTTTGTGTTTGTTTAAAATTGTCTCCAGACTACTTGAAACTGGAGGCTCAGGATCTCTTCAGAGCCACTGGGCATTGTTTTTATTTGTTTTCATCTATGCATGAATTTCTTTGAAAATACCCAGCAGAGCAATAAGAAGGGATTGTTTTTAATCTTTAGAGATGATAGCATGCTGTTATGCATCAAGGACACTCAAAAACAAAGCATCAGATAAACTGTACCAGGAGATTTTATTTTTTTACCTCCAGGCTTTTCTGAAAATAAAATGCATTCTGCGTGGGGCTCGCTGTTGATGAGACATCTATAGGTTCAGTTTGCCATCCCAGAAGCATTAGCACCACCGTGTTCAGACAATTTATGTGTGCATGTGTGTAAATGCAGCTGGATTCTGCCTGTGCCCGGCAGCCCCGGGGAGAGTGGTCATTATCACTGCAGGGACAGCTGGGACCTGGCCTTGAGCCAAGACCTTGCTTAATGCAGTCAGATTTCAGTGATACAGAGTGGATTTTACATCCCCTTCTCTGGGAGAGGGTAGCTGAAGTCAAGAGTTCCACATCCTACAGCCACCTGAGTTTAAAACTAATGTGTGCCTTTTTTGTGTGGCTCTGGACAGCAGAGCAGACAAAAGAGCGCCTTCTGCCATCTGGGATTCAAATCACATTAACAACAGTTCTTTACGTAGCTGCAGATTGATGATTTCTCTTGTTTGAGCTCCCTTCAGCAGTATCCTTCCCTGCCTGAATGAACGAGGTTATAAAACACAGTAATTATAAATCTCATTGACTGCCTTGCATTCAAGGGCGTGTTCCCCCCAAGCCTTGCTGTGAAGCGTGTTACCCAGGAGACTGCCCTGTACAATCCAAAACAGAATTATTCTGACCCAGTGAGCTCGTTGGAGGGGAGAACATTTGGGATGCTGACCTGCTGCCTCAGCACAGTAAATGCATTTTTCTCATTTCACAGCAGGGCAATGCCGCAATACAGCAAGGCCATTACATTTAAGTATTCTTCTGAGGTATGACTTACATCTCACTGACAACTGCTGGCTCCCTAAACATGCAGAAAGGGAGCCTAGGACAGCAGTGGTAAGCCAGGAGTCCTGCTGACTGTCCACACAGTTTTAGCAGCTTTCTCTGAAGGTTTGGTTGTCTCAGACCTTTCTGGTCAAAACCATAAATGCCTCAGACGATATAACACACTGTCAATAAAACCCTTTCTTAAAATGTTTGAGTCAGGCTGTGCTCATAAAACAGGTTAAGAAGTGTTTAGTGACAGCTGGCTGTTCTGTCTTGCACTACCCATCATGGTATGCTTCAATGCCATCCTTTGCCTTGTGATCTGATTGTAGTCAGGATCTGTACGGGTACCTTCCTTGGACCTGAGGGCTTTAATACCAGCATCAATCCTCGTATCCTACAGTCAGGATACTACACAAAGCCCTGTCAGTCACCCCCCACTCTTGCAAAAGGGCTGTAAAACCTCTGGTGTTCTGGAGGGAAAAAAAAAAAAAACAAACGAAAAGGAAAATAAAGCACTTCCTAGAGCAGTAGCAAACACAAAACAGGCTGTTGCCATCCATTTTCTCAATTACTGTCAGTGCACAAAAGGAACACAGTGCTTTGTGGTAGCCTCCGTAGTTGCATCCTCTGTGCTCAAGTAGAAGCAGGAGATGAGGTGCAGAGCAGTCACTCCCAGCAGGTGAGCAAACCAATCGAGTTTAATTAGAAACATCCTGCTGAAAATGTAAATGTTTTACAAGTACATCATCCCCATCAGGGGCTGCTGCTGCTGCTGGAGTCTGTGTTTTGTTGAGCCTTTGACACAACAGCAACTGAAGATGCCCCTTTCCTCATTTTCTGTCTCTTATGTTCCCCAGACATCCTCGGTCTTTTCCACATTGCTGCCTCCCTGGGCACCTCAAAGATGTAGGCTGGCTCGTTTAATATACCCATGGCCATTCCTCCTGGGACAAAGGCAGAGCAAGCTCATTAAAATGAAAGGACTAGACTAGAGAATGGATACAGTGCTAAAGGTTTTATTGCTCTGTAATTGTTCTGTTCGCTCCATACTGGTAAAAAAGATTTCATAATGTTTGTTATTTTGTTTTTCTTGCTTAGGACTCTGGGCATTGCTAAATTGTATCTTAGGTATATGGTTCTGTGTGATTGCAGCAGTTACCGGGCTTGTTATGTTTAGGCAGTGGAGTTTTTGACTGGTTTGCTGGAAATCATGAGAGATTGGTATTACGCACTTAACTGATGACCAAGCAGTTCTCTGGCAGCTCTCAAGAAAATTAGTTCCAAAATACAGTATCCATCATTAGACTACTGCCAAACTATGTAACCAGCAAAATAGCTGCTCTGTGGTGCAGGCAGCTGGGGTGCCATCTAAACGAGAGATACTCCAAAGAAGTTCTTGGTCAGTTCAAACCTGGTTCAGTCATTAGAAGACATCCCCTTACCTGTTGTTTCTGGAGAGGTTTTAACTGTTTTTTTCTATCCTCTTCAATCAAGTGATGGGCTGATGAGCCCATGCCTGCAAGGGAGGCGTGCAGATGCTTTTAGGAAATGACGTGTATGGATCCTATAGTTGGCAGGCTGTCTAGAGTCGATCCTTTCATGCAAAGAGAATTAGCTATTCCTCCTCGCACATGGCTTTTAGAGAGCATTGTACTGCTTTAACATTGCTCAGAGCTCATGTAAAGCCATGTAGCTGCCAAACTGACAGCTCCTATAGTGCTTCTGTGGGAGCAAAGACTTCTCTGAATGAAGTGCAACTGAACAGTTCTGCTGCTGAACCAATTCTCTACAAATCCCACGTGCTTGTATTTATGTGAGATACCAGCACCTTTTCTCACTACACCTACCTTACTTCTAAAACTAAAATGCAAATATTAGAATATAAAGCTAGATAACCACATGCCAACAAAACCCATTACTGATTGCTATATTTTGGCTAAGTATTTTGATCTCAAGTATTTGTCTATAAAAAAGCATTGTAACACTTTGGAGTTTTAAACAGTTGCAGAAATGCAGCCAGATTCAGACAAAATATGCTTGGTGCTTGGATGAGTAACATTTTTTTCATGCTTGACTTCCAGAAAGATGGCTGCTATGGAAGTGTCTGGTGTGCTTATTACATGACAATTAGCAGTTGTTTCTCTGCTGACAGATGTCCACATCAAAAAGCACTGATTGTCTCTTTTGTTTGCAATTTTGGAGATACCATAATCAAGTAGCTTGTTTCATCTCCAGGAGATGTTGTCCTTTGCACCAGAAGCACAGCCTCATTGCCTAGGCTCATGCCAGGGAAAATCAGAATGTGAAATATAACAGCAGATGATTTATGTGGAAGTTTAGGCCCTTTCTCCCTGTGCAGAATTAAAAATTGCAGTTATTTCTGTGGGTAGATCTCTTACCCAAGATAGATGAGCAAGCTGTATTTCTGCATTTTGTTTAATAAGGAACTGTTTCAGCAGTAGAGTGACATAGAGTATGCACACATCATACTGGCAATATTGCTTATCTGGGACTGCTAAGAAGCAAGAGCAGGGAAGGGAAGAATTTTAAAGAGAGGGAGAACAACGTCACACAAAGAGATTCCAATGAACAAAGTTCACAAATTCTCTCTGCACAGCTGTAGCATGGAACGTGTCTCAAAAGAAAGCTTCTTAGAATGTCACAGACCAAATAGTATTATGCAGATAATTCAGGGGGGAAATAGCTGTTTCACATTAGTGCAGAAAGGAATTCAGTGCAAGCTGTGCCCTAAATGAATATTTCTGCCTGTTACCTAAAAGCCTGTCCTATAGCCTTTCCCTTCTGCAGCCCACTGAAGTTAAAAAGAGACCTTGCGTGCGGGTTTTTGCCTGAGGTAGGATTGTAGAATGATATGCTGTGCCTGGCAGTGTGATTTTGAAACATTTGCTAACAGGCAAAGGTCTCTGAGAGCAGACATGAGACTGGCAGGTGGGATTTAATAGCTGAGATCTTGTGCAGCTGCCAAAAAATCACAACCCAGATGCTGGAGCTGAAGACATGCTGCCTGATAGGAATGATGTTCTGGGTAAAAGAGGAAGCCAGCAAGTGTCTGTCAAACACTGATTCTGAGTCCAGCACTGCCTTGCCTTTGTCCTTTCCACAGTGCTGTCTCTGCATCAGTAGCTGGCTGGGCCTGGGGATGTACTGCATTTTTTCATTATGCTGCACCCAGAAACTGCCTCACCAGAGGCAAATTCCCTACTTACCATCTGCTTCTCTCTCTCCCTGATTCTTCTCTGCATGACATATCTTCTTTGAGCTCTTTATTCCCCTCACACATTCATTCTGAAAGGTACATTTTTACTGTTCCTCCTCAGAGACCATAGTCTTCTCAAGACATTGATCTTCCTTACTTTTTTCTTTATCCCTGCTCTGTTGGAGGTCAGTTCCCTCTCTGAAAGCACCAGCAAGGAGACAGCAAACATGCATGCATTGAAACAAAGAAAAGCACAGCCCCAGACCAGTCATCCTTTATCCTTTCACAGCCACCCTGATCAGGAGGGAACCAGGACTAGCACTGTGTCCAGGCTCTAGGAGCCTCCACAGACAGACTGGTGAGTGACCTGCTCCCACACTCTAAAATGAAAGATCTGGGCAAAGCCAGCAGCCTGCAAACCAGTCCAAGCTCTTCACCCTTTCTGCCCAAAGGAGGAATTTCCTAAAAATACATGTCCTGACATACCACTGAGCCACATGGCACAGTGAGTGCAATCCTATTTTCAGCCTGCTCTGCAGGGTGACATAGCTAGTTACACCTCCTTCCAAAAATGGCACATCAGCAGCGCAGCACTTGCTGGTGGACCATCAGCACATGTGGGATGGTGCTCTCCGCTGGAAGTCCCCAGCAGGTGATTGCAGATCATTGTATTTAAGGCTGTGGTGGCAGGGAGCATCCCCAGTCATGCAGAAGGAAATCAGGACAGCTGCCTTCTGCCTGTCAGTGCAACAGCAGTACCCTGCAATCTCACACAGGTGGGTTATGGGCTGGGCTGGAGAGAACCACCAAAACTAATTCTAATCTGACCCAGAGAGAAGCTCACCTGACGGATACGGTGCCTGTCCAGCACAAACCTTTTGCATCTCCACCAAGGACAACAGTAGAGCAACACTTGGCTTTTGGAGATGATTGGTAGTCTCCTTCCAAACCATGGCTGGTTAGCAAATTCTGTTTTCCCAACTCTGAAGTTTATTGCAGAATCCCAGGAATGTTCCTGTGCTTCAGATATCCCAAAATAACTGCTCTAAGCTCTCCTTGGGGAAAAGCAATCCTCAGAACAGCCTCTTAACTCAAATTTTTGTGGTGAAGCAGCTGAGCTTGAGGGAGAGAACTTGGCTTTGCCTCTAGTCACTGGCTCCCCGAGGAGAAGTGAGCATTTTGGATGTTCACGTTAATAAGTTTGTGTGTCAGCTCACTCACTGTCCAAGGAATTGCAAACACTTTGTTCTCCTCATTTCTGTTTGGTGCAGAAACTGCCCTCCCCCACTGCCATCCTCCCAGCAAATCCATTAGTTAGCTGGCAGCTTCTGTAGGCCAGCCATCGGAGCAAATCCCTGGCAGTGCAGCAGGATCAGGGCTCCTGAGCACCACTGGGAGCTGACAGAGTTGTTTTGCTGGTTCGTTGCCTGTTCTTTTCCTCTGCAGTTACCAGGCTTCCTTCCTCCATGCAGAGGAGACAGTGAAGTCATCACAAACAAGGTGACAAGTGATTCCCTGACACCGAAGGCATCACTGAGACACTCTGAGCGGCCATTTCCTCCCTGGGGGAACTGCACAGTTCCCCTATCAGCAAAAGCCAGGGCCTGCTGGGGCATTTGGGGTCGCTGGAAGGAGCAAATCTGATCCAGTGCACGGCGCGGAGATTTCAGTCCATTAGCGGGAAGGCTGGTGCTCTGCTTCTCAGAGGTGGATAATCCCCGTTTCCAGGGAATCTGTAGCTCCTGTTTATCTGTGCCAATCACTTGCTTTCCTCTGTTATGGAAGTTATTCTCTATGTCCCTGAGGTGCTCATTATCACATTATTCAGGCTCTGTTTATATAACTTTAGAAACCACAGTAAAATCCTGCAAGACAGAGCTCCCCAGCTCTTCTCTGATCTCTTCTCCGAAGTGTGTGTAACACCTTACAAGGGAAGAACCCAGTACATTTCTTAAACCCTTTGAGATCCTGGAGTGGTTCAGTCATCTCTGGAGAACAAAACTTGCATCCAGGTCTAAAGACATTATCCTTGGCCTGATCTTAACCTGCAGCAGATGCTTCTCGACTGAGCTCCAACCTGATCTTCCAGGTGATTACTAGCTTTAGTTACGATTTCCTAAACACAGGCCTCGAGACACCACTGCAGTTTTACTAAGCAGTATTGTTCTCCTGTCGTGCTTTGCTCCAAGATCAAATTAAAACCTAGAAATTGTAGTGGTTAAGTTGGTCTGCAGCTATTTCAGGAAGTGCTCAAGGAACTGTCAGAAGGGAGAAGGGGTGGAATTACTATCACCCTTATACTTCAACCTTCAAAAACTATTTTTCATAAACAAGGAAACTGGTTATAATTAGTTTAAAATCTGTGCTATTTAGGCTGCTTGTAATCACAGGACAGGACAGAATCACAGACTGCAGTAGTACAGTAAATAAAATACTGTGTAGCACAATAGCAGAGTGTGCTGCCTCCTGGTACATAAGACACAGCTGCACAAACAGAGGCGTGGGAACTAGCAAGATTTCCAGGTTTTCAGCAAGCTGTCCCTATACACACCAAGCTGGCCACAGTCAAGAGAAGGAAGCAGAAGTCCCTTCTTGCCAAACAAATGGGAAACATGAAAACATCACAGCTCTCCAGTGTTGCTGGAGCTTCCATTTATGCCAGTGTTATGTGCAGTATTTATCAAATCTTTACCCTCTCAAGGAGTTTCTTCATTCATTTTCTTTTGAGCATGTAACAGAAAATGCAAACTGTAATTCAGCAAAATCTCTTTGTACGTGGAGATTCGTGATTTAGGAGAGATTCTGTGTTAAGAGAGAATAAGGAAACATACTCCTTGCAGGATCAGAGGCGCTGGAGCAGAATCTGGAGGTGCTGGCTGGACCACAGCAGTGTTCCTGCCCAGCTCGCTGTGTTTCCCAGCAGCTCGGCTAAGCTCAGCTGTGATGCTGCGCGCGCAGGCTCCGGCCGTAGTTGTGTGCAGGATATCATCAATCACATGCTATCCCAGAATCTGCCAGTAGTGGAAAACTAAGCAAATTAAGATATTTTAAATACCTCGGCTCTCCTTTCAGAAGACATCTGCTGTAATCTACATTGGCATGCTGTGCTCTTCTGTCAGCGTGTCTTTGCTGCGCTGTGCCCCTCCTCAGTGCCGTACCAAAGGCAACACTTGCTCTGGTCATGAATTTTGTGGGACTGAGGCTCAGAGACCCTCGGCAGAGCTGAAGCTGTTGTCTGTGAGAACCTGTTCATGACTCATACGTTTAGACAAGACGTACTCTGTATGCAGAGGGGAAGATAACATGCATGGGAAATGTGCGCATCAGCCCCTCCTTCGTTTCAAAGCACTGTATTAAACACTGGGGAAAGGTCCAGCATTGACACTGGAGGGATACCTAAGAAAACAGAAATTCCCTATTCCTCAGCCTCAGCCTACTGTGGACATTCAGATTAATTGGGTGTCCAATTCTTAAGTCTAGACATTTCCCAGCTATCTGCAGCAACATTTTGTTAGGTGCAACAAAACATAGGCACCTGCTTACTATCAAAATAAAGGCAGAGTTTTTACACCCCTGGGGCAATGGCGGTGCTTAGCAGCTGCCCTGCCCTCTTAAAAACATTTGGTAGAAGCTAGCATGTACTCCGTGGGCACAAAAGAGGCAAGTTCTCAAGCCTCCTTAGCCTGAGAACACTTACACTCAGGACTTCTGCTTCCCAAAGCTTGTCCCTTGACTCTGTCCCTGCTGTCGGAATTGTTCCCGAGTAATAACAAATTATTCAATGGGAAATGTATTAGCAGCCAATGGAGCACAGCTACTGCTTTCTAGTTGAGTGCTTTAGCCAGCAGGTTACGTGCTGCTCTTCTACATCCTGCACGTGTGTTCTATGCCTTTTCTCTCTTTGCTGATGGTTATAAGTTTCAATTCTGCACAGATTTTGAAATACTTGGATGTATTTAGGCCGAATCTCACCAATTTCAACCAGGCTTTCTGCCAGGGAAGCTGGTACAATGCACAGCAGAATTGGGACCTTGTGTTATAAATTATGTGTTCTAAATTGTTATTTATGATTAGTTTGGAACCTTATTTTGGTGCATATTTTTACAGACGACACCATGAGCCTGAGTAGTAGTTGAATCTCCTGTGTTCTCTATTGCAACATTATTGTGACAACTGCTAGCATCGGGGCTGGGACAAATCTTTCCTTCCATAGGAAAAGAGACTGTGAAACAAATACTGGATTTAGTTACTCTCAGATGTGTGGTTGAGGCATCCTGTTAGGTTTCCTTGCTTCCTGCTTCATCTCCATGTAGATCTCAGCAAAGGAAGAACTGTCTAGAGAATATTCAGCATGCAGCAAACGATTCTGCTTTGCATGAAGCTTAAATGACGACAATCCAACAAGGCAGAAAAACTCTTCATTCTCCCTAGGCTGGTATGAGCCTCCCTGTGAAGAGATCAGAGCCTCCTGGTTTGAAATGCTGCCTTAGGCTTTGCTTTTTATGTCAATAAATGTTTTATCACATTTAAGCTTCAAACATGGTAGAAACATCCCTGCTAACATTTGATGAACTCAAATAGAGACAGCAAGCCTGGGCAGAGGGCAGTGTGCAGCATGGCACAGTGCTTCCCTTCTGTGGGGCAGGGGGTGCCTTGGCCTCACAGGGGGCCTGGGTGAGATGCTGCCTTTGCAATTACTCACTGCCTTGGAAAACACACTGGCAAGCTAAGGGAGGGCATGTCCCTCTCTTCAGGACTTCACCACTTTTGGTCTTTTCTTTCTTTTGCTTTTTCTTCTCTCCCTGGCAAGCGCTGCCTCACTGAGATTGATAAAGTATATCCATGTCCCCAGGTCTCTGGTGGGCTTAGGTCGTCACTGTTCTCACACTCAGATAGTCTGTCTCTCCTGACACCTCCTTGCAGTCATTTCTTCCCTCACACTCCTCTGTAGCACACAAAGAGGTTGCAGTGAAGTTCAAACAGCAAAGGCTAGGCTGCCTTTTGGTGCCTGCAGTGCTGGAGCTGAAGTCTCCAGGCTGAGCCTACTGAGTTAAAACCCACAGACAGTGCACAGGTTCTACAAATTGTGATGTAATCTCAGGGTTTTTGCTTTTCCCAGCGCTTGCCAGTTCCACGCCACCAGTGCTGTTCCTTCCTTTCTCCCTTCCACGTTCTGTGTTTTGCAGTGGCCCAGCCTGCCTTCCCCCTCCTCCCTCCTCTGCTTTATCAAATGCAGCACTTCAGCGTCACTGACTGACAGGGGATGCAGCAGCTTGGGCAGAGGAGATGGAGGGGGGGAAGGAAGAGGAGGAAAAGCTGCTCTTGACAAAGGAGACAGCAGAAACACTGAAAGATGCTTTCTCCCAGAAGTGAATCCCAGTCATCCTTTGTTAGGGCAACAAATTAAGATATGGTCTCTAACTCAGTTCAGTGAGAGGAACCTGATTCCTCCCTGTACTTCTACAGTGTCTTTTCAGGAAACAGAGCTCAAATGTATAGCTCAGGTTCACCACAACCTGGACTGAATCAGCAAAACGGGTGATTGGCTACCCCCACACTGCCAGGCACTGTGTGGCCAAGTGACAGGGCAACAAAAACTCACTTCACTGCTCACAGCTAAAAAAACATCCTGGCTCTTCAGAGACGCAAAGATCGTGGATGTAGGGGGAAAGAATCACAGAGCAATTGGCTACTTATGTGTCTTTCGTTATTCTAGGAGGCCTAGGATTTCCAGGTTAATCTTTGCCGTTTTCCAAAAGGACACTGATATTTCATGGTTTATGCAACAGATTTTGCTTACAACTTATTCTGATTGCTAAATAATTACAGAAGCGTGTGTTGCCCTGTAGCAGTGCGGATTTTTCTGTTACATGAGACTGTTGCACCAAATGCCAAATGAATCTTGAAAGGCTTTTTGTAGGGTTCTGCTGAATAAGCAGACTTCTGAACGATCACTTTTCTGCAGCATGCCCTGCTTTTGCCATCTGCTGATTACCCTCCTACTAACCACAAGTGACTTGTCCACATTACAGATTGGAGTAGACAGTAAGGATACTGCATTTACCTTGAAATTAATTAAATAATGCACTTGAGGAAGCCCAGCAGCAAAGTCTGATTCATTCTGGAAATTTCTTGGGGTATTCAGACAATAATTTAATAGGCAGAAATGCTCTGCTAAATAGAGACAAGCATCAGGGACAACGTCACTTTGGAATTAGAGTCTCATGCAAAGACAGTGAGAATTTGCATTTAATGTGATTATTAAAATCCCTTTGTAAAGGATAGAGTCTAGTCCACCTTTACAAATTCTCCAAAAATGAGATGACCTTGGAAATACAACAAAAAGCAACCTTCCAGGAATGAAATGAAATGTTTTTCTAGACATCTCTTTCCAATACAAGCCCTAAAGGAAAGAACAAGCTAATCTGTGCCACCTATTTGGAAGCAGACAACTCCCTGCAGTTCATCAGGTGTTTGAACTAAACATTTGCAAAGGAAGTTTTGATTTTCATTTCTAAAAATAAACTCCATCTTGTACATGAGGCTTATTTTGTAGTCTTCCTGCACTATTTTTCTGGGAATTTTATGAGCTAACATTTGAAGAGCTTTTGTCAAACTCTAAGGAAATAAAGGCACAAGTAGAAATTTCACAACCTTCTAAAAGTGGGACTTCAAGTGTGTTTTATGCTCACTTTCTTTATTAGTGAAAATTGAAAATAAATCACTTTTTTTCCTCATCTAACTTAAATTGAAATATGGCTCTCCTATTCTAAAACAAAAATAGCCTCACTCGAGTATCAGTTACTAAGTATCACATCACTGAAGGCAAGGGAGTCCAGTCCAGTGTCACCATAGAAGTGGTTTAGGTTTTGTTTGTTTTGCATGCAGACGAGGTCAAAAATACCTTTGAAAAAGCTTCCCATAGGCACCCTGTGTTCCATGAAATTAAAACCCATCAGTTCAGGAGTCCAGCTGTCAGCATAAGGCACACTAAATCAGCAGACCAGATTCCCTGTCCCCTTAGCCTTCATACCCTGCTGGACTGTCCCAGTCTCGCTGTGCCGCAGCCCTTCACCTCAGCTGAGCTTCTGCCAGAGCTCTCAGAGCCCTCTTTGACAGTCTGGCTTCTGCTCTACCCTCACCACTCTGCCTCTGCTTACAGCACCCGAGGTACAGCTGCAGGCCTTAAGGAGAAATCAAATTTATTTGTGGAGGTTACTCTCAGACCTTCTCGAGTGAGTGAGTGAGTGAATACCCAGCCCAGGGCTGTGCAGCTGCATTGGTGCAAGTGGGACATGAAATGCCTGTGTGTGGCTGACATTGGGCTGGGCTTCCCACAGCAGTTTGAAGGAAAAATGATTCCCACTCACCTTTTGAGTTGGTTTGGGATTTTTTTTTTTACTATTTATAATTTGCTCGAGTTTAAAAATAAGCCTGTCCTCATTGCTCCTTAGAGTCTGACTCAGTACCAACACCACTGACAGAGAGGGCCATACTTAGAGGTACTTGTCATCTTTGGGAGGAAAATCACTGGGCAAAACCAGAAGTGCCAGTGCTAGCCAGGAGGTGGCAGAGAAGTCAGGCTACCTTGTACACCAGTTTCTGCATTGTTTCGGCAAAAAGACAAATAGAAACTGAGGAAAGACGACAAAACCCAGTCCCGCCCTCCATCTTCAGGAACGAGGATGAAACCCTTATTCACATTCCTGCTTGTATTTATACTAATTGCTCATCTTCCTGAGATCTGACTTTATGAAATTATGCATGCACACCAAGCAGATGAGTTTCCATAGAAACTCAGGAGCTGAACTTTCATTAGAAAAATCTTTTTTAAAAAATCTTCCAGATAAAAATGCAAATTGCCTGTCAGTGGGTGGCTTTCTGAATTTAGATATATTTTTTTTCTTTTGCACTGTAGGCAGATTCCAACTGGACCTACGTAGCAACAACATGCAGGCATTGTTTATAGCAAGCCAGACTCCATGAGGAAATGAGAAATTCAGTAGCAAGGAGAAGCTCTCAAGTGCAAATACCTCAGAGAAACAAAAACTGAAGTGCTCAGTGCTGCGTCTTCCTGAGGCTTGAGGTTTGTGCAGCCTCCAGCTCTCAAAATGCTTGTGGTTTGCAAGGAGCGGTTTGGGGAGGAGGGCAGAGAGGAAATGCAAAGCCAGAAACTCTCCTGCACAGAGAATTAATGATGTTCAACCTGTCCTTTAAACATCAGCAGCGTATTTGTGCCGCTTGAGTTAAGCCTCGCTAAAAGGCTGACACCATCTGTCACAGCTCACTCTGGGCGAAGGAAGTCTCTGTGCTGGGGCTGGGGAGCGTTGGCAGAGCCGGCTTGGCCAAACCCCAGCCTCCACTTGGGCTGAGGCCTGGAGCCCAGTGGATGTGCCCACACTGCATGGAAGTGCAGGCATTTGTGCAGGAACAGGGCATGGGGCTGTTCCTCATCAGAAGGGGGAAGCAGGGTGGTGGCATGCCTGGGAAGGGCCACGGACCTAGGCAGCATTTGGCACCAGCTAAATGCCAGTTGTGCATGTAAGCAAGGAGGAGGTGAAAATCTCAAACTCCTTTAGCAAATGTTTCCTCCAAAAACATAGCCGGTTTTCACTTGTGCAGTATATTGCAGCATCAACAGGAGGCCTTCCCCTGGCTTTGGGGAGCCTGGAATAGCTCTCTCTGAGGGTTCACAGATGTTTTCTCAGCTAAACTGGCAAGCTTGAAAGCACTGAATGCCAAAAAGGAAATTTTCACGTGAGCTGCACTTCCTGGTGGGCATCTGTCCCCGGTGGGCACAGCAGCTGGATGTGCAGAACACAGTGCTCCTCTTGGGCCTGGAGCACAGGCACAGCAAACGCTGGGGAGCCACAGCAGGGCAGCCACAGCAGGCTCTGGTCCTTGACCGGCAAGGGTGCTGGGGCATGCGAGGGAGCTGTGCTGCACGAGCAGTTTACGATGAGGTGGATTTCACTGCGGCATTGTTGAGAGGCGCGAGATGTCAGCCGGGCAGGGAATTCCCCTCCTCGTTGGACAAGGATGACAGGCAGCAGCTGCACAGGCTCGCTGGCCCCTGTGCCTCCAGGGCCAGCAGCCCTCTGAGAGCACTGAGAGGCTCGATGCTGCTTCGTGTCAGGCTGAGGACAGCGCTGGGTCCCCGGCCACCAGAGAGCACAATCGGCTCTGCTCGGTCAGCACAACAGGAAGAGATTTTAGGAAGAGTGGGTTTGTGGTCGAGGACAAACTTGAGCTGAGAAAGCTCCTGTCTATTCTTGGCTCAGCAGCAGATTTGCTATGGCCACACTACTTGCCCTTTCTATGCCTCATTATCCCTGTCAAGAGGGTGACTCAAATTATAATTGCACAAATTCCTTCCAGTCTGTCGTTACGTGCCTGCAGTCATCTCTCGGCAGCTACCTCCAGGGTAACCAGCCTCTCCCACCAGGGAACCTCTGTGCCATGTATGCCTGCTCCCAAGGGGATTGTAAGATTGGACCCTGTTGCCTTGTCGTTCTCCTACACAGAGAGGAACCTAAAGAAAAAACACCCCTGCATCTCTAAATGACCAGATTTGATACTGAGTTGATTATTCAGGTCAAGGTTATGGGCAAGAAAAAGGCAGCAAAGCTTTTCATAGCACCGCCAATATTTGAGTAAATGGGTGTTTCTTAATTTTTCTCTCAGGCAGATTAATGTGTTTCTGTAGGTGTTAGTACTATCACTGGCCTTAAGGATGCTGATGCACCCTGTGTTTAATGGTACTTTTCTAAAAGCAAGCAAAACAGAGGAAAAATCTTCACTATTTCTAAAAGCATCACCATTCTTTCATCAGAAATTTACTTGGGTTCTAGTTATGAGAGATTTCAAGTTTCTTAACATCTTTTCATATGCACTAAAGGCAATTAGACATATTAAAGATTAGGCTAATGCTTTTCTTTATATACATGCATCCACCTACCACATTGTCCCAGGAAAAGCCCAAAGTCAGGCAGTCATCTCGCTTGCCAGCATTTCCATGGGTGAGTGCAGGCAGAGGCCACGCAGAGCTTGGCAGGTGACATGGCAGTGCTGGCTGCTTTTTCCAGAGGCCACACTTGCATGAAGCTGGTGGAAGGCTCATCCTGGTGTGTGCACCTTCAGGAGGAAGCAGAGAAATGCCACAAATATGCTGTGGCCTGCAAAGCCCATATGACCAACTGGGCTTGGTGTGGTTGACTGCTGTGTAATTAACAGGGAGCCCGGCTCATTAGGTGCTTTGTGGGTTCAGACACATCCATGAGAGCCCTATAGGAACACATGTTCTTCCTAACACTTCTTTCATCCTCCCCCTCCTGTTCCTTCCAGATGGTTACACCCACTTGTGTCTTTTCTTACCCTAAGGACAGCTTTTTAAACAAGGTTCTTCTATCCTTCTCTTCCCCCACATTGCTTTAGGATCTACATTGAAGTGCAGGAGGACACAGTTTTTACATCCCATGCTGTTACATACAGCCTGCCTGTGGAAGGCTGGAAGGAGACTACATCCCTCTGCCCCCTGTTTGTCGAGAAGGAAGATCTCAGTGTGATCAGGATGTAGGAGATGAGAGACTTTACCTCAGCCTCAGCTGAGTGTTGCAGATGTGCAGGAATGAATTCAGATACTTGCTGTAGTCAAACCTGTGTATGTTTTCTGGTCAAGGAGAGAGGGATGCTTAAAGGGCCTGTAAACTTTCTTCTGTATAGCACCAGTAAATGCTCTCCCAGTAACACACAGCAGGAGCACTTGCAGGGCTGAATCTGAATCTGCTTAAAAAATACATTTTCACAATTTTTAAATTGTGCATCACTATCAAAAACCACAGAACTTAACAACTGATCACTTTTATTCATCAGAAATAGGTGGAGATGCCCTCTGCATGAGACTCCTGTGCCTGCACTCACAGGGCAGCTTGGTGGGAGCCTGGGGTGCTCTGTTTCTTCCTCTCTTCTGCGCTGTTGTTAACTGCTCATCACTTGTTTGTTGACAGGGCCTGGTGCTGAGCAGACTTGGGCGGAGGGAGCTGGCCCAGAAAGTCCTCAGAGACGCCATCCAGATCCAGACCACCAGTCACATTGCCTGGAACAGCCTTGGAGAGGTCTTGCAAGCTCAGGGGAAAAACGAAGCAGCCATCGAATGTTTCCTTACTGCCCTGGACCTTGAATCCAGCAGTCCTGTCATTCCCTTCACCGTCATACCCAGGGAGCTCTGAAGCTTTTCCCTGCAGCTCAGCACTTTCACTGCGTGGACAGATACCAAAACCAAGCAGATAAACAAAGAAAAAGCCCAACAGAAAAGTGCCATTGTAACCTGCAACTGGGCTAAGTAATTCCAGGATGGGGCTCAGGTCTACAGGCTTAGCTTAGACAAGCCAAACTGTAGAAGAATTTGCAACAGGCAGAAACAGAGAATGCCTTTTTCATCACAGGTGCCTGGGTAACCTCCTGTTCTAGTTAATAGTAAGGCTTATTTCAAAGTGTTGGTTCGAGGTGACTGTAGAAAGACCGTGCTAGGGTACAGCTGTTCAAAGCACTTGCACCTTTCAGTGTTCATTGAAGATAAAACCCCCAAGCCCTGAATTAAAGCCCAGACCTGCTCTAAATAGGAGTAAATTCACCAACTAACTTGACCAAGTTGTGTTTAAGTATGTGGCTGTCTCCCCACAGATCTGACAGGACAAGAATGACAATTGCATCAAATAGACATGCAATATATGCTGTTTACAAAATTATTTCATCTATTTTGATAATCCTTTTTCCTGCCTTGCTTTTCTATACTGTATATGCTCACTATATTTAGTGTTGCACTTACCTAGACCAATTTAAATTAAAAGTACTTTTTTAAAAATAAGGCTGCTATTGCAGTATAATTCACAAAGGCAGAAAGACCAAAGATCAAATCAATTCACACTTGAACTAGTATTAAAAACACATAAATATCTCCACTTACATATTTATTGAAAGGCCTTAAATGAAGTAACTAATTATAAGCTCTGAGCTTCATTCTTATTAATCATGTATTGCATCAGTTTAGTGAGGAATGTAGTGTTTACCAGTATATAGTGACAGAACTCTGTGCTCTACTGCATTACCACTCCTGGCACAAAACATTTTCATATCCATCTTTTGATGATGCAAAAGAAGGCAGCTTTCTAAGGGAAAGTGTGCTGGAGGCAGTATATGTGTATATGAATTGCTTCTTCCTTAAAACTAAATCTTTGGATTGTCCATAGAAATTTCACATCAGAGGTACGGAGTTGAGCCTTCAGTGGCATCATTTTGCATCTCCTATCAGATGTAATAGTGTGGAGCTTCTGATCGACACAGCCTCCCATGGCTGGCATGGCCAGGGAGGGGATGCAGCTGGCACAGCCCCTGCTGAGCTGCTCCTTAGCTCTGCATGAGCTCCCCAGGGCCTTGGCAGTGAGGTAGAGCTGGACCATGCTGTCACACAAGAGCCAGCCCTGTCCAGACCAGTCCCAAGGTAAAGATGATGCAGAAATTTGCTGCACTTTACTACAGGAAAAAAAAAAAAAAAAAAAAAAAAAAAAAAAAAAAAAAAAAAAAAAAAAAAAAAAAGAGGGTTAAGAGGGTTGAGGCTTTGTGCCCATCTTTGTCCAAAGAAGATTTGTGACTATTTCATAAGTAAGTTTGCACTAAAGCACAGTTTGTACTATAATTCTGCCCAGTATTGTGATCCACAACTAGTTCACTCTGGAAATAATAATATCCTCAGGCAATAAATAAAATGGGGTTGTTTCTTACAGAGCCTGGGGCTCTGGCAGCAGACTTGAAGTCAGTGTTGTTTACAGTTATTTGGATATCTGCAGGCTAATGGAGAGCTGGGCCCTCCTGCTGCTCCCAGCCCACACCATCGGCGAACTCCCGCCCCCAGCCTTCCCTGAAGACGCCTGCACCGAGGAAAGCACACTGCTCTCACGTTCCTCACAGCAGCCTGGTGCTCTCCCAGGCCAATATTTTTAATTTTTTTCTCCTTAAATGATGCAGGTGCAATAGCCTAGCTTATTTATGTATTCACTGAGGGATTCCAGATCTGATCTAGGCTGATTTCACTCCAGGGGGAAGCAGTCCAGCCATGAAAGGTGCTCAGCCCACGAGTTCTCTGGCTTTCCAGTGCCACACAGGCACCCAAATGGACTTTTTTAGGCCAGGGGCAGGTTTCCATGGAGACGGTGTTCCCCAGCCACATTTCTTGTTTGCAATAGCACCAGCAGCAGAGGAAGGAGTAGGTGTTAAAGTACCAGAATTAAAGGAGTTTCATGAAGACAAAAAGATGCAGCTGAGACACATTTTGCTGTGAAGGATGCTATGAAGTCGGCTTGCTCTGCACTGTAGGGGGGGAAAGAGGGAAGGGGAGGGGGAGAGATGCTGTTGTTGACATAACATGTAAATTGTTACCCAGGTGTTTTAAACCCAGTTCCACAGTCAGATGCAATCTGACAATAGACTTAAGCAGAGATATAGATAGATAGATAGATAGATAGATAGATAGATAGATAGATAGATAGATAGACAGATAGGTATTATATTCTGGTGTTTGTTCTGCTCCACAGTTCCCAGGGTGGGAGCGAACCTTCTGTGTAAGACAAAACAAGAGTTGGTGTGGTCGCAGGTCGCTGCTCCGTTGTGCAATGTATATTTGCAAAGCACTGCCATAGCAACTTGTGTGTACTGGGCAGCTATTGGAGCACAGGCTGCGCATCCACCTCTGCGACCAAGGAGCTGCTTTGAGAGGTCTGTGACCTGGCAGGAGGGTGCCTGTTTCCCAGCAGCAGCAGCCGAAAAGCAAACACTCACAGATCCATTTGCTTCTGCACGCGTAGCTTGTAAACAGCCACCAGCCCATCATGTTTGTTGTGATCAGGCAAACTTCATCCTGATGATAATCAGACTTGCCACAGCACTCTCCTCTTCCTGGAAGAGGAGCAAACATTCATGAATACTTTGAGTGCATCAACAAGTCAGATGTTGCCAGGGTGGTCCCATCTTGTGTGCGTTACTGAGTTGTTGCTGGCATTGGAATCTCCGTCCTAAGAGCCTCTGCTCCATGTGTGGCAGGGAAGATGTACGTGAGTAAAGGCCACGATCAACAGGAGTCATGGGGGCACGGTACCCTCTACCAGCTCACCACACCACAGCCCCCACAACAATTGCAGACAGGTACTTTGCATGCATATTAGACTCAATCCCAAGATTTCCTGCATGCTTCGCAGAGGATGCAAAGTACCTCTTGGCTGGAAAGGTATTGTATTGGCTTGAAATGCTCTGTACAATGCAGGAGAGAGAGTGGTGGCTGCAGACTTACAAGTGCTTTGGGGGAAAATCCTCCAGCTATATTTGTTAATCATGCTCACCAAAAGAGAAGTCTTCCCGAACTTACGTGCTACCTCTCTCACTCAGCATGAATTTTGTTCACACTTCCAGATACAGAAAAACAAAGACAATTGCTTTAGACAAGCCTATGTATTGTAATATTTATTTAGATAGCAATGTTGATAAATCTGATAGACTTACTTCCCTGAGCTCAGTAATATGCGTAATATGCCTGGCATGCTTAATGCTCAGGGTTTGAGATTTAAAAATACAAGATTTGCATCCCATCTCTCATATGATTATTGCAGATCATAAGTAATGGAAGTTTGGGGAACAATAACTTTGGTGAACCAATTCTGCGAGTTTTAGCACTGACTTGAGTCTTAACAGAGTTTTCTCGTTCATTAGTTTTGAAAGAGGAAGATAAAAAGCCCACATCATTGCCTAAAGTATCATGTTCCTCTTGTTCCACCACAAGGTTCTTTGCTATTTTTTTGGCAGAGTACATGCAAAAAGAAAAAATAATTACCTTCTATTTTCCTGTCTTGCAGTAAAGGAGTAGTATGTGCCGTTGCCTTTGACCAACAAGGAGGATTGCATATTGTAACAAAAATGACTCTGCCTCCAGGATAACAGAAGGAGAAGCCCAACAGGCCAGGGAACAGCTCCCCTCCCTGCCTTATCCCATGTACAGTGTCATTAGCGCCACTGGAGCAGTTGGTTAGGAGCATTCCCCAGCTGAGGGTCTGCCCACCCGTGTACTCATTCCGTACAGGGAGTACAGCGGAGCCGCAGACTCCTGCGCCACGCAAGGACCTCGGCCGTTTCTATTGGTAACACTTCGTGCTACTGATTATCACAGTGCTTCAGAAGTGCTAATTATCTTTTCTTGGTAATGACTAATAAATCCAAATGGAGAACAGTCCTGGAGGGTGTTTACTTTAAAATTCACTGGCTGGGTACCAAAGCAGGCACAGCACTGGCTGCTGCAGTTTGAATTACAGTTATTTTGGCCAAAAAATGTTCCATTTTCAGAGAGTCTTGGTAAAGAATGAGTTTGCCTAGTTTGTATTTCTTTTTAATGACAGCAGAGTAGGAAACAATCCTTTTTAGTGAAAAGACATCGCTGCCATTATCTTTTTTCAGCCAAACCAACAGAGATTTGATAGTTGCCGTTCAGCCTACAAGAGGAAGGCTTCCCAAAGCAACTGTGCTGCAGCAATAATTCCCTCTGACTCAATTGTATTACAGGCATATTTGTCAATTATGCAATGGGCATGTGGAGCTGAGACGCCTCTCCCTCCTTATTTGGCTCGGGGGAGCTGCTTTGTGCCCAAAGGGACAGCTGTGGCCCCATCTGGGTGCCCGTCAGCGCTGCCCTGGCGCCTGCCACCTGCAGGGAGGCTGCTGCCACCAGCCCAGTGGGTCTTGTTCACCACCAGCCTGTCACTGTGCTGGTTCAATGACCCTCAGACTGCTCCCTCAGCCTGGCTCCAAGGCACTGTTTCCTTTCTCTTGAGTTGTTGTTCAGTGCTGCAGGATATCAGTGCGTGATAAGATGGAAGGTTGTTCTCGCAGAAATGGAAAGCTGAGTCGTCTATCAGTCAGTGATGTTGGCAGAAGGGTGGGTAACCACTGACCCAGCAGCTGCCAAGGTGGTTCCTCCAACTTTGCTTCTAATGAACTGGCTTGTGCCTTCAGCTGCAGCAAACCAAGGCAGGTTCCCAAGTGACTGGATACTAAAAGATCAAGCCTGTTTTCCCACAGAAACACGTGCCAGTCAGTGGCCTAAACCACTGATGGGGATCCAACGCTGTGCCATTGCATAGCAGCCCATGATGATACAAGTGAAGAACCTCCCTGAGCCAGTGCTCAGAGAGGTGCTCAGCTTTTGCACATCCAAGCATGTCCTACATGCCACTCTGATATTGTCATGGGTGTCAGAATCAGTTTTCCATGTAACTTAACTTTTTTGTCATTGTAAGATATTTCCACCGAATTTAATAAAATTGATCATGTGGAAAACAAAAAATGCTCCTTATATTTCCTCCTAATTTCAGGACTTTTAATATATTCATGCCACGGATGCTTCAAGTATTATGAAATGTCCAGTTGTTATATTAACTGGGACCCAATGTGCATAGGAGTTACCAGTTGCAAAGGGTATTTTGGCTTACACCCTGTAGTTCATGGGAAAAACGAGAGTGAGCATGCAAGCAGTGTGCCTTCAGAGAGGAACAGAGCCAGGAAAATGGAGCAATGTAGCTTCAGATGTTTGGATTTGTGGAGATTTAAGCAAGCATCATGCTTTTCTTGTGTTTCATCCAGTAAAAATAAACAAAGGTAGTGTGAGAAACTCTACCATCGAGGTAATATGCAAATACTATTGCTGTCAAGTTTAGGGACTTACCTTACTTTGGCCACAATGCCATTAATCATCTTTTTGCTATGAACAGTTACTCCTGTGGTTATTTGGAAATAAAATGTCTCCATTCAAGATCTTCCAGAGCATTCTGTGCATTTAGACATTAATCTTTTGGGCAGGTTTCAAGAGGGCCTGCTTAACAAGTCTGTCCCTTAGTTTCATACTCAAATGAGATTAAGGATGAGGTGTTGGAAGAACATTTCTTCATAACTGTGGCTGCTTTGGTTTATGAGTGTACTCAGTACTCAAGCAGAACAAGGTTCCTCTGTGGCAATAACAGATTTAAGTCCTTCAGCTGCTCCTACGGTCTTAAAAACTGAAAATTGAAGTGAATAAAACACTGGTTCTGACTTTTTTTTCCTCATCTTTCTCTTGATACAGAGAGGGAGCAAAACAGTGGTGTGAGGGAGGGAAGGAGGGAGAGAGAAGGCTTCTACATCCCCTCCAAGCAGGAGCCCAACTGGAGGCCTGCAACTGGAGCCCAGCAAAAGCTGGAGAATTTCATTGTTCAGTCCCCTCTGAGGGAGACCACTCCTCTGTGCTGGTGTCTAATGCTGGTACATTGCCTGGTGCCCTCTCTGCATCACACAGACATTTAATATTCCCTTTCTGTTGAAATGAGAAGAAAATAAGCCTTTTTGCCCCTCATTTTTGCTGGAAGGAGCTCCGCCTTTAATACAGAATCATTTCTTCCCTTGCAGAGAACCAAGTTGCATTTCAGTGATAATTTTGACATGATACTCTTGAAAGGTCATAAAGAATAATTTAATAAATTTTAATAATTTATTGTATATTTTATATACTTTTAAATAATTAATTCATACCTCATTTCTGCACCAGAATGTTCAGATACATATAGTATATTCCTGCTTCATGTGAGGTCCAGATATTTAGCAGTTCCTGATATTTAGCAGTCCCATAAACTTCCCAAGGGAAGAGATGAGAAGCATCACTGCTTCCCAGATGCTCTCTTCCATGAGAGTCTCTGGCTATCAGGGTTTTGTGGAGTCACCAAAGCACCAGCATTTACTTTGTCTCTAACCACATCCCTCGGGAAATGTCACATCCCAGTCAGACGTGCCTGAACCAGTCTTTGCAACAAAGGAAAAATAACCTCCTGCTCTTTAAAGTCTGGTGTTAGAGAAAATAGACTTGGGCAACACTGGCTTTATTGCGTTGCCATCAGCAGCCACGAGAGCATTTGAGTGAGCTGTGGCTGTCAAGCCAGTTTCCTGTGCTGTGTTGTCTCCAAAACAAAGAGCGACATCTCACAGCCAAAACATCCCCGCAGATCCAGCAGCTGAAGGGCAAGACTGAAAGGCTTTCTCAGTGCTCCTACTGAAGCAAGTGTTGAACAATAGAGGAAAAAAATCCCAGCAGGTCATTGCCCTAAGTGTCAGAGCTGCAGCTTTCAGGTCTGATCCCATTTAGAACTGATGTAGCTGCTGTGATCATCTGGCTAACGGAGGAGGAGAAGCAGGTAGGCAGAACATCTGAATTTTATAAAGCAAATGTGGCAAGCATTGCAACACGGCCTAAAAAAGCAAGAATAAAAACTGTAGAACAGGAGATGTTTTCCTTACTGAGGAGTTTCTCACTGAGTCCAAGCCCAGCTTCACCAGCTTTTCTGACAGAAACATGCAAAAACCTCAGTTTGTGAGAGTAAGAGCAGATGTCAAACAGCCTCTCACCAACCTTCTGACTGCAAAGACCTCTCTGAACCTCAGTTCTGCCTCTGCCCTGCACCAGAGACCCCAGTCCAGCCAGAGAGCACAGGACCCAGACCCCTCCACAGTGTGCTTAGGGCAGATGCCAGTCCTGTGCCTCTCAAACCGCACTGTCCTCAAAGCAAACACTTCATTACATTATGCATGACAAATCAAACATCTTTTTTTATAATGCAGTTGTTTATGATATTGTAATTATGTCTGGCAACCAGGATGTTTGTGAATGAATCAGCAATAATTATCCCTGTCTTTTGTTGTCCGGTGAGAGGGGCTGACACATGCAGTCCGGGTTTGCAGGGCTGGGTACTGTTTCCAAAGGATGGGAGTTAAGGATGTAGCGATTTTCTGGTCAGTGGAGGTTAGAGGTGATTTTGTGCTCAGTGTAAATGGCATTGTCTGGCAGAGACAATTAGCAAATGAAGCGCTGCCTCACCAGAGGCTTTGCAGCCTCTGAGTCTCTTCTTCCAAGCTGACAACAAACAGAAATTTGAGATGGTATCTCGGGTTTCCAAAACAGGAAGCTGCTAAATCCAGCAAGAGAGCAATTCATTTCCCGCTTATAATGATACTGCTTTTAAATCTCCTTTGAGGATACTGAAGTGTTTTCCGAAGGGTAGCAAGGGAGGTATTTCATCCCCATTTTTCACCTTCCAGATGAAAGCCCAGCTCTGCTGGGAGTGGAGCTGAGAGAGGGGTGTTTTCCTGTGCAGAATTGGTTGCCTCACTGTGACTCAGGCTCTGTTCCTTTCTACAGTCTGCCTCCCACCCTGGCTGCCATACCCGAGTCACAGCATGGCGCAGCCCTCCTTCAAACCCCTTTTCCTTTCAAGGTCTCTTCTGTGGAGGAGGAGTTAATGGAAGTTTCCACTCACTTGTTGTATTAATGCACTATAAATGACTTCTATAAATCATCAGAGTGGCGCCACATCAGGCACAGGTTGGTTCAATTACAAGGTAGAGAAAGGCACCTTGGACACCAGGTTCCTCTGGACAAGTGGTCTAGGTCTGGCCTTGGAGTAGTGCTTTGCCAAGGGGATAAGTTATCACAGCCAAAAACTTTTACCTTTTTTTTTTCTTTTCTCTGTTATCCCATCATCCCCTCTTGGGTACTTGCAAAGTCCTTTCTGTTCAGCTCTCTGAGAAGTAATAAGCTGGAAAAAAAAAAAGTTATTTCAAGCTACATTCCAAAGAAAAACTTCAGAGATTTTCAACTAAATAAAGAGCTTTTAAAAGCTTCCAATTAAACAAAATATTGTTCTGACAGGACTCCTCAAGCAGTATCTTCAGTAATTCAGATTTCTATGACCAGAAGTTTTGAGAGAATTGCCAGAAGGGAGAGCATTTTGAAACAAAATTTCAAGATGTTTAATCCTGAAACAATCGACACAGAACATTTAAGCGTTTCTTTTTGTCTTCCAGCCAAGAACTGTTCATCAAAGTTATCTCAAGTTTTGTATGTTGCTTCAGTTTTCTGGAACTTTACTTTTCAGCAAATGCCATGCTTGCAAGAGTTTAGAAGTGTTTTCCAGTTCCACTTTTTGTTCTTCTACATGTCTAATGCTGAAGTTCCTGGCGCAAAAGCGTTCTCAAGTGCTTCTGCACAACACTGCCAAACACTGCATCCACAGTGCAGCAGGCACAGGTGGTTTCCTGGAGAACAGTACCAACTGCTGAGCAAACAGCAGCATGTGCTGCTCTGCACACCTGTGCACACAAGCTGGGATTGGCCCCACTGAAATAAACACAGACCGGTCCCAAGCAGTTTTGGAAATCACACCTCTGCAATGCCAGCCATGGTGATTAAAATCTGCAGCTGTTTTTTGCTGGGTAGAAATTGGTTCTTAAGTAGTCTGGGTCCTGCTACCAAAACAAGTGCATTTTTGCATGTAGCAGAGCATAGCCACCTTCTGTGGGTGCAGCACTGGCAGCTCCCCTGTGGGAGTGAGGCTGAGCACAAACTGCAGGTGGAATTTCATACAGAGACATTTCTGTGTGCACCTGCTTCCATCTCACCTCTCTCTTGGTCACTACCCACTGCTCAACAGCAGCCTACTATAGAAATTTTCAACTCTGTGTGATCCCTAGGAATTTTCCATGGGATGTCTACGTCTGTAAGATTCACTAACACAAATTTCTGCATAGGATATGACCTTTCCACGAAGGACATGTTCAGGGTCTTGTACTAGTTGGCCACAGACACCCCTGGGATCTATAGCTCACAGCTTGAAGACTGGGGACTTAGAACTTTTCTCTGAGATTCTATTAGAGCTTCTTAATTAAAAGACCTCTTTGGGGACCTGAATTGAATTGGAAACCATGGCGATCACTTAGGTCAATCACGCACAGAGATGATTACATTTGGGAGAGTGAGGTGGAAGATGGGAATGTGTTCATGTTGAAGAGCTTTAAGAAAAAAAAAAAAGAAGAAACTCCTGAACATCTTTAAAAATGAATAATTTGCAATAGAATAGTTAGAGGATTTATCATATAGGGCTCACCATTCACTACTGAATTAGACTAACAGCTGTCTGTCTTATTGCATTGAAAAATGTCTTTGACTTTTATCTCTCTGAAGATTTGATCAATGGATTTGACAGTCTGTCCATTTTCTCAAAGCTGTGTATGCACATTTCCCCTCATGTTAATAACTGTACCAGGAAAACCAAAATGCTGAGAACTGCCCTTCTGTCATCCCACATGAGAGAAACATGTTACCAACCTACTACAAAACCAGAAATTTTCATCCCCATCCAGCGGGTCCTGTAACTTCAATATGCAAAACCTAACGTATAAAGAAGTGCTGAATATCCAGCAAGCTTTTTTGTGCAAGAGGTGAATTTTGCTGTTATAGTTAGAAACCACTGATTTGTAACCAGATCATGTTGATAAGATTATCAGTTATGTCAGTTAAAGCATAACTAAAACAAAGTTATGTTTTGTTTCAACTTACAAATCATTGTACTCTGGCTCCAGGACAATGAAGTTGCTTTCAGAATCAGAGCAGTTTTGGTTTCACTAGAAAGAACTGTTTTAAAATTCACTGGCTTTTCTTAGTTACAAGGGATGTTCCTCTTGTAAGTCTGCACCAGAAATATGTAACCTTGCTTCACTTGTCTTTGCAAATTAATGTGTTTAGATCAGGATCTTTTATAGACTCGACACTTCAGTTGTTCACAGCCCTTGTGTGAAACGCTTTGTATTGCTCTTGAGAAATCTTACAGCCCCAATACACAGGGTTAACCTCTTGTAACCTCCAGCAATAAATAAGACTGTTCATGTAATTCCTAGGGGACTGAAGGCTGTTGATCCATAATTTATCTTGCATTAGCAGTTGCTTACGAGCTGCTTCCTTCTCTAAGGTGGATGTGAAACATCAGAGTACAGAGGTTGCAGGAGTTCAGATCTTCCTCTTCTCCATCACATTGATTCCTCCCCCCCATGGCACCTTCCAGGTCTCCTACTTACTTTGCAGGCAGTCTCTGTAACACCTTCCACATCCATGCTCCTTCCCTTGCCAGCAACCATTCCATACAGAATCCACAATGTGCAAAGGAGAAAGCAGTAGCTGCTGATGTGTGGAAATGGGAAACATTTCTACATTTCTTTTTTTCTTTTTTTTTTTTTTTTTTTTTAACCCTTATTTCCTACTCCACAATTAACTAACTGCGAGACTCAGATGCACTGCCAGCTGGAGCATTTGTGTCTTTGGGAGCAACCTGCAGCCTGCCTTGGTGCCTTTGCAGTCACTTCCAGGGCTTCCAACCTGTAAGGAGGCTGGAGTTTCAGTCAGGTTAATATTGCTTGCCAGCTCGTTTCAGAATGCCATGGCTTGTATCATAGGTGTAATTATTCCAAGTAGCCTTGTGCTGGAGCTTTCCCCTCAAGGCCAAAGTTTTATCCTATTTGTATTAATATCACCTAGAAGCTCGCAGTGGAAGTGAGGAATCTTTGTTCTCTACTGACTTAGCCTGCAGGGTTATAATTATAGCTGTGTAAGATACAAGGATGATGCAGCTTGCACACAATGACAAGCCTTCTCACAGCAAAGGTAGAAGCAACTTTGTACCACAGAAGCAGGATCAAACCCCAAACCACAATAAGATTTAAGGAGTAACAGACCTGGTCCAATACACATCAGCATCACCACCTGCTTTCATTTCCATAGTACGTCCCTGAAATGAGGCTACAGACTTAAAATCCACTGAAACCAATTTTTCCGTTGCCTTCATCCCCTAGTCCCATATGTCTGTGTAGTCAGAAACATGATGGCAAGCGAGTTACCCTGATAGGCATCTGCAACAGCTTCTCCTCACTTACCTGGGAACTCTACCACAGTAGGAGATGGGACACAGAATGAGTCAGCAGTCGGGTTACTGAGGTCACTTGAAATTTTCAGTGACTAATGGTTCACTTCTTTTATCACAAAAAATACTATGTAAAGCCTCAGCGGAGCTTTGACACTGAAAATATCTCCAGGTGCAGGTCTCTGCACACACAGCTTCCTGTGGCCAAGCACTTCTGTGTGGGTTACTCTGTACCCAGCCTGCTATTCCTGAGACATCCTGTTTTTGCTATTTGCGAAATTGCTAGAGTTGCCATGTTCCTGCTAGCAGCCTTCCTGACAGAAACATGTGCATGTTGAGCATTGTTTTTCTAACTGAAGCAGACCTTTTGCCAAAAAGTTGGTCTGATATTTTCCTTCATCTCCATTTGCTGTTGGAGAAATATTTTCCACAGCAGAACGTTAGCCACTGAGCCCGGTGGACAAATCCTGATAAAGGCTATTCAGAGAAGCCTTCCGCTTGCAATTAACATTTGCCCATGGAAACCAAAGCCTTTTATTATTTTCCTGTTCCTCCTCTGAAGGAGTTTAGCCCTGTATTGCCTAGTTTTGCTTTGAAATGTCTTTGAACAGGGCGACACATCCATACTCTTCTGTGCATGGACACAGGAGTGCTGAATGAGACCTCATTTTTATTTTCAATATAATTAGTGTGTTTATAGGAAACTTTTATGCTGTACGTTAATTTTCAAACCTGAAGCATGTTTTCAGACAACACAGAGATATTATTTCAAAATAAAGCAAGGGCATTAATAAACACAGTACCAGGAAATCCACAAAGGTTAAGTGATTTTCTACAAAGTAATTCATTCTCCTAATGAGTTTGCTGCAGACAGTGCTCTCTGCAAGCAGTTACTGTGTATGTATCTTTAATTTGTGTGTTTATATAATTCATGGTAGTGCAAAATAAATTTCTGTGTAAAGTGTCCTAATAGATCAAGTGAGGCTATAATATTCTTCCAGAGCTTGTTCATTACGATATGCCCTGGCACAGAGTCCAGAGGGAGAGGAAGCCATTAAACATTAAGCAAAACAATTGCTGTCATCCTCCAGAGGGACTGGCTTTGTAAATGCTTATGTTAATGTTGTACAAAAGAGTTGAATATTCTGGTAAAATTAGAATGGTAAGAGAAGACAAGCACCCTGTCCTCAATTTTGTGAGATTTGGTTGGACAGCTAATGATATTTGGATCTTTGTCCTAGAAGAGCAGAGCTCATCCTCTCCTAGCCACAGACTGGGCACTCCTAAGAGTTAATTGTTACCAGCAAACAGAAAAGACACAACAAAAAAACCCTGACTTTTCCAGTGTTTTCTATCCTCAAAGCTGAAACTCTCCCCTGTGTGTGTTTTCAATTTAACTAAAATAGATCGCTGTGTGTAAACAGCCATTCTATCTGCATCATTCATATTTGATGGACTAGTCAGTACAACAGATACTTTTATCCATCCTGTAAGTGATGAGAAACTAGACACTTCAGTGTCTTGTGCTCCTCTCAGTTAACATGAGTGGCAGCAGCTGTTATTCGAGGCTCCCTAACATGTAACGTTTGATGTAGAGACAGGAAAATTGGAGATATATTTAGTGGAATTGGATATAACAAAAGTAACTTCCATGGTCAAACCCTCCCAGGAGAATATGCAGGAAAGCTCTGGCCATGCTTGTTAATAGCAACCCAGGCACGGGTGTTCTTGGGCTTTAGAGGCTTTATAATAATAGTATCCTAGCAGGTTAACAAGTTACTTGCAGGAAAGATAGGGCATGATTTCAAGATGCCTTGAAATTGGCAGCAAAGCATGAAGGTGGTCCAGAACACCACTGCCAGGGACTGTAAAGCACATAACAAGTAGATGAACTTGTGTTTTAAATTATGTTCTGCACATACAACTTCACATGCCTGTAAGAACCACGTAAGCAGACTTTAAAATCCATTGGAAACCAGGAGGATACTGCCATTTCCTTCTGCTTGGGGAGAGATGAGGGTGGATGGTTGAGAAGGGAACAAATGTAGCATCCCAGAAACAGCACGAAAAGGAGGGCAATCCTTCTTTGGACAGATATGTGAAGGCAGGAACTCCTGGCCCAGCTCACCCAAGGGTGTGTTGGTGGTGGCAGTGAAATGCCAGAAATTCCATTTAAAAATGAAACCAAGCTTCATTCAGTGAGGGTGGTCGAGCACAGGAATGAGTTCCCCAAAGGGGCTGTGGGCCATACACCCTTGGAAGCAGACAAAACCCCTCCAGATCAGCAACTTACTCAGGTGGGAGGAGGGGATAGGACTAGGTGGTCTCCAGACACACCTTCAAATCTCTACCATGCTGTGATTCTGTGAAAGGGAAGCTCTCCAAGCAAGGCCATGGGCAGAAGACTATGATTCATCAGAACACTATGATTCTGGTGTTTTGCAACAGCTTTTGGAGGAACCATGTGGATGTACCAAAAGAAAAGACCTCCGTTTCCTTTTTTCCAGCTGGTGTGCCCAGCCTGTCTGCAATACACACCTCCTGTGCTATTACAGAGGGAGAGAGGAGATGAAAAGGCAATCCCATTGCCAGAGTTTCAGAGGTCTCAGACCTGGAAAGAGCAGATGAAATGAAGACCTTTCACCTGCTTTAGAAATTCCAGGGAAACTCACTAGACCTCTTGCCAGCTGGCATGACCACCCTGCAGACTGAGGGGTTTAAACCTCCTGAGTTTAAGTGCAGTTGCTTCATTTGTGGCCTCACTGGAAGAGGGCAGCTGCAGCCCAGCTTTTGAATCTCTGCTCTGAAGCAAGAGCCAATGGAAAGGAAATGGTAACTTCTGTCTTCTCCTCTGGGAAGGAGCTGGAGAAAGTTTGTGCGAAGGTCATTTTAGTATTAACCCAAAGGTCCAAGAAGCACCAGACAAGCAGCTCTTTATTTCCAAATAAAGAGTTGGTAACTACATGGATACAAAATTCTCTCCTCTCAGTTTAGCTCTTCCTTATTCCTTAGGGAACACACTCATTTCTTGGGCATGTTTTTATACTTGCAGCTGAGAGCCAGGAACAGGATATGGCATGTGCCCACTTGTGGGTTTATGGCACAGGGCCCCTGCAGAGTGTAGAGCTGCAGGACACAGGCTGGGCATTGGGGATGGGGCCCATGCAAACCCAGCCTTTGGAGAGTTCTGCAGCCAGCACCGCATCCAACTTCTGGCAGCCTCCCTGCTGGGTGTTGTAACATGCCTATAGCGAAGGTGGGAAGATCACTTCTCTCTGTTACTAAGAATATAGTCAGGGAAACATTACCCTGCAAATTGCTTTAATATGCATCACACTGCCACATATACTTTATGACTCTATTTGCACCCTGTGTGTCAGTTCAGCTCATGCCCACTGCTGCTGCCAAGCTCCTGCAGCTACTTGCTTTTCCCTCACATGCGCTGGAGAAACAGGCAGAGCAGAACACAAGAAGGCTTTCCATGAGGCTTCTGCTGAAAGGCAGAGATGGGGCTCACTTCCTACCCCACAGCTCTGCTTGGATCCACCAACAGCAGACCATAAAGCAGAGAAAACTGTTCAGGGGGCATGAGGGAAAACTGAGTGACTCAAAGCTGTGGGCAGGTGGAGAATGCAGAAGCAGGTTCAATTTTAGATGCAATCAGCCCAAGTCTGTGTCACAATCCATGAGATGTGAGCAGCAGAGACCCACCTTGGGGGAGTTCCCCTTTGCCTGTGAAGTGACTCACTGGCTGAGGGGAACGAGGCAATATGGGTGACAGACACGCTACAAGGTGTGACCTCTAGCTACAAGGACCACATGGACAGCATGCACAGAAGCAGAGAGAGAGAGAGAGAGAGAGAGAGAGAGAGAAGAAGAAGTGAAAGGCTCTCAGTCCTCCCCATCATTTGGTGGATGAAAGGCTGGACATGACCTGGCAAGGTGCTCTAGTAGTCCAGAAAGCCAGCTGTATTTTGGGCTGCATCAAAATCAGTGCGGGCAGCAGGACAAGAGACGTGATTCTGCCCCTTTGCTCTGTTCTGGTGAGAGCCCACCTGGAGTGTCTGGAACCTCAACACAAGAAAGATGGTGACCCATTGGAACAAGACCAGAGAAGGGCCACAAAGATGCTCGGGGGGCTGGAGCACCTCTCCTATGAAAACAGGCTGAGACAGTTGGAGTTGTTCAGCCTGGAGAAGAGAGGAGTCCAGCTAGAACTTGGAGTACTTTCCAGAGAGCTGGAGAGGCACTTTTTACAAGGGCATGGACATAGGACAAAGGGAATGGCTTTAAACTGGAAGAGAGATAGGTTTAGATTAGATATAAGGGAGAAGGCTATTTACGACAAGGGTGGTAAAACGCTGAGCAGGTTGCCCACAGAGGTGGTGGATGTGTTTCTCTGGAAACATTCAAGGTCAGGCTGAAGGGGCTTTGATCAAGTTAAAGATGCCCCTGCTCCCTGCAGGAGGGGTTGGACTAGAAGAGTTTTAAAGGGCCCAATCAACCCAAACTATTCAGTGATTCTACGGTCTCCATGTGCAAAAGTCTGCCATAAATAAAGGCACAGGGAGAAGGAGCTGTCCTTTCTCTGTACCTTGTCACCTCAGATGAGAAGTACAGCTGGTTACTCATCTGACCTGTTAATTTTGCTGTGCACTGCAGTTGGCTGCAGGAAGGGGAACACAAAGCAGATCCTTACAATTTAATGCTGTTCCCAGGCTAATAAACACAAACATTCCTCTTGGGGGCTGTGGACAAATGCAAGATGCTGCTATGCCTCTCTCCTAAAGCCCTAAAATTTGAACATTTGTGAATTTGTATATATTCCTTATCTTAAACTATTGCTTAGCAACAGACTTTAGCCAAGGGCATGTTTGTGCAACTGTGAGGCATATCCCTATCTGCTAAGTGCAAAGCAATAAACACACCTTTCCAAATTATCTCTGCTAGGATCACGTCTGTAGCAGATGATCAAACCCAGCGGAAGGGTATTTGCTGTATAGGCTCTTGGCATTTTTGCAATGCTGATAAAGTGATCTCGACCTAGGTGAATCAAAGCCTTTTCACTGCAGGAAAGGTGTCTTTGCATACCAAGTAGGTTGCAGATGGAGGAGCACCCAGCAGGGCTCGGTGTGATGCAGTTCTGTGGCTGCTCCTCCCACGTGGAGAGGAGTGATGTGTTTATCTAGAGAGCCTTAGGTGTTCCCCTGACACACTGCTGCATGTGTGCATACTGATGAAGAGCCCTGTTTTGGAAAAAGCCCACACACAATCTTAAATATGGTTTTAGATACTATCTTGGTATCTATCAACCCATTATTTTATCAAGCACATAATAGAGCAAAGCTTAACCCCAGGATTGTACCTCGAACTGGGTTGCACCTGATAGTCCAAGGTTTTACTCCCCAGTTATCTCACAGAGGAATTTTTTCCCTTCTCATCACCAGGTTGTACTTTACCATGGTAAGCCACAGTGCAGTGTAACACACACCTATGATAACTGGCCTGGAAATACATGTGAGCACACGGGCCCTTCTCATCTCCTTGTACCCTTGATCAGCTGGTGACTGCTTTGCAAGAAAGCTCCCCTGGAGAGCTCACAGCAGCTTCCTGCACCTAAAAGAGACTTTCCTTGGCCACTCCTTCTACGAAACAGGAAGGAGAGATGAATTTCACTTCGTATCTGGACTCAGAGGAGAATAATCTCTTTCCTGCTTAGCACAGGGATGGGATGCATTGAGTAAAGGGGGCGTAGCAGCTGTGAAAAACCCCGTATTGGTGGAAGGAGGCTGCAGCCCCTCCTCTCACATGCTCTATAAAAACGTGGGTGCCCCTGTAGCATATCACAACACAGCAACGCACACTTAGCTTCATTCCTTGCCACTGTGCATGCCCTGCTCCCTGTGTACCACCATCACAGCAGTGCCTGTGCCTCACAAAAGGGGCAGTTTGAGAAGCAGAGGCAGGCTCTTTGCAGGTTTTCCCCCTAGCTGCACAGTAATTGCTGAACTGTGTTTTATGGTGTTATAAGAGCTCACATTGTCACTCGGAGAGCTTGGGGAGGCAGAAGGGCACCTTACATGATCCTTATCTCTGTTAGGCACAGACTGTAACACCATCATTAAGGCAAAGGCCAGGCACACTGATGCTCCAGCTGCTGCAGTGCTCCCTACTTCCACAGGCACAATCAAACTCTTAATTCCCCACACAGAGATACAGCAAAGAAAGAGAAGACCTTCAGACTGAAGGAAATAGGAGGCATAAAACAGTGATCCGCAGACAGCAAGTTAAGGAAGTCTCTGTGGACAGAACTCTTGTAAAGAGTATCAAGAAGTGTAATCTCAGTGTTGACTTAAAACTGAGCAGTATACCAGACTTGCAGCAGCTTTTGAGGTTTTAAACAATACATTTGAAACCCTTCATAAGTCATAAGCATTTGGAACAAAAGCTGCAGTCCAGTCTACATCATCTTAAGAGAAGCTCACATTAATGACCACTCTGGCAAGAAGGAAATCGGTGCTCAGTGCTGAGATGTGCTGGACACTGACATCTCACACTGGAGTCAAGGTTTATGCATCCTCCAGCTTCACTCAATTTCTCACCAGTTCAAAGGGGAAATAGAGGAACACAGAGGAAAAAAAAAAGGGGGAAAAAAGAGAAGAAAGAGTGGGAGCCCCTGTTAGCTCTCACTCATTGTACCCTATGACTCAGAAAAGCAGAATCAGTCAAGTTCCCAAAACTTTCCCTCTATGCTCTGTCAAGTCTGAGTACATCCCTGCTGGGGGCCATCAAGAAGGAGAGATAGTCCTGTACCAGCAGCATCAAGCCACTTTTGTCAGGGCTCCATGAGCAGCAGGAACACAGGGGATTAAAATCCTTTCTGAAATTCTGACTACAAGAGGAAACACAGCTCTCCCATTATCCTCCTGCAGATAAATATTTGAAAGCAACTATAAAGAAAACTCAGCCATGCATCCCCTGCTATACCCGACAGCCACGTCAGTACAAAGCGAGCCACGTTCAGACAAACAGCAGCACAGGGAGGTTTATTGTACCAAGCTCACAGGCATCGATCTCTATCAATTTCTACTCAACACCATTTTAGAGACGTATCTGTTTATTTTAAACCCATCTGAGGATGTATTTTCACTACACTGTGGGAATAACAGAATCACAGACCACAAAGGTTGTTTGCAGAGGGAAAATGAAGGAACAGCAGAACCACCTCACACACTGGAAGGGGAACCCCAGGGTTACAGTAGCAGAAAACATAATTGGTGGCAAAAAACCTGTAGATCAGGTTGCAGGTTTGAGTTATTCATCGGTCTTTTCCTTCCATTCAGGGAAGGAGAAGACAGTGTAACCACTTCTCACAGACACTCATTAAATCAGGCACGGCAGATCCTTTCACATGAAGGTAACCTGAGAGCAAAGGCCAGCCCTTAACCTGGCACAAGTCAAGAGCTGTCTTCAGCTGACAATAGCTGAAGTGGTGGTGGCAACACACAAGCACCTACACTTATTGACTTCTCCATCCGGGGGCAAGCAGGTTGGTGGGAGGGCTTCAGAGTTGGGATCGTAGGATCCTTACTAGAAAACAAAGTCAAGGCTGAGGACACTTATCAGGAAGGACAGCAGCTCCCTGGGCCATCGAATGTACTACCAAGCAGCAGCAGGGCTCTTGCTGACTCTGTGGTCTTATCACCCTGCTGACCATGCAGAAGACACACCTAATTACCAGTGTTGCAAACAGCAAAAGGATCAGGATGTCTACAGCATTCTTACTTAATTTCCTTTTCTTGACTAGCATTTTTGAATGCCTCTTGAAAGATCTCTCAGGTTCTTCATGTACGAGAAGAGCAAAAGGTCTCCCAGGCAGATGTGTCCTAACTGCAGCTGTGTGGGCAGGTCTGGCTGTAAAAGTCAAGAAACCTTTGCACTTCCCGGCACTAAGGAGTGGCATACAGTTTGTAGGCATAATCAGACTCTTCTATATACATTTTGTCCCAGTCATTTACATGGAGCACAACAGAATCTATTACTTACAGGGACTGACAAAAAATGTAGTCTCAGGCTCTCTCCCTGTTTACAAGTGCTCACAACACAGGAGATAGCTGCCTAAGCTCTCCTCTTTTGAGAGCAAGTTTCTCCCAACCTCCATAAGAGAAATGACCTTTAGAATTATTCAAATTTCAAGGCAGTCCAAAGTCTGATTCAGGATTGGATTCACCCTGAACTAGATGTTGTAAAGCCACAAGGACCTTTCTCTCAGTGTTTACAGCCTAAGCAGATAATGCCTGGGCTTGCTAACAGAGAATGGGAATGTAATTTGTCTATAGATCAGCACCAGGGCACAGGGGGCTGAAACACAAGTTGCACTTCCTTAATACCAACACAGAACTGGAGGCAAGCTGGGCAGCACACAGACCCCAGCAGCAAGTTCCTTCCCTTGCCCCTTTAGGAACACCACACAGCAGAAAGGGGAAGCAGGGCACAGCAGAACTGGCTGATAAGAGCTCAACCACACTACTGCCAGCATCTAAAATGGCTCCCATGTGCTAAGTGCAGTAAGCCACTCTATTTTATCTGATAGCCTTAGCTAGTTACTGATTACCAGAGCCAATTACATTACTGCAGATGCCTCACGGAATGCAAAGGCATCCTTCATCCCCGGGACAAGAACATATACCAGTCCCACCTCATACTGGGAGCAAGTCTGCCCCAGCTCTTCTGAAGTCTTGCTGTAGCAAGAAATACGAGAAGATGTTACAGCTTTCTGCTTTGATGTGTCACAATGAAAGCAATTTATGATGCTTGATAAGGGTGGCTTTCCCACCCCCGTATTTCTTCATCTGGCCTCACTTTCTTTCGAGGTAGGTCACACCCATCTGCCCCATCTTCATTCTTCTGTGTCTTTCCATATGGAAAAGAAATGACACACAACAATATCTCTTTTCCTTTGGGTGTATCAGGGAAACCCACCTCCTCTCCTGGCTAGGTGGAAAGCATCACACCAGCCAACAGAAACTTCACAGGGAGGAAGATTTAGGAAAGCTGTGAGAGACAAATGAAATAGGGGCAAGTGTTTCTGTGTTGCTGTAACTTGTTCACAGGGCTTCCCTGTGCAGGGTGACGACTCCTGGCCGTGCTCACCTTTCTGCTCGTAAGGAAGCACCACCCTCTGGATGGTGGCCTGAGCACATGGCATTCCTCAGCATCCAAGCTTCTTTTCTTTCCCTTTCACCCAGAGTACCAGTTTCCACTGCTTCTAAGGAAACTGTGCCACCAGAGAAGGATGTGAAGCATCAGCTGAAGCAAGAAGGGATTTTCCCTCTCTCAGCAGCTGGACACCTTCCTGGCACAGTACATCAGTACGGCACAGGTGCTGCTAACACCAGTCAGCAGATGAGGCAGTCACAGATGGGGCACCAAAGCCACCTTGGAGATTCCACTGCCAAATTAAGAGCAGAATATTTGACTGTCTTTTAAAAGCAGTTTAGTGTTTCCTAAGTGAGTCTGAGCCACAGCACTGTGTAGAAAGCTTTTCCTGCCTGAGGATCACCAGGCACCACATAAATAAAACACTTTCAGGAAGGCTCTTGCTTGTTTTTGCTTGTCATTGGCAAAGACATACCGTGTCTCACCAATCCCTCCCTGTTAATGCAAAGTTTTCCAAGATTTTGCTCAGCTTCCCATAGAGGAGAATTACATTGATGTAACATTTTTTAATTTCAAAAGCTTATTCTACAGTTTCCCTTGGCCATGTCCAACTTCACTTGCAGTATTAAGACACAGTTATTTATTTCACTCACCTAAGCAGAAATCTCAAACTGCACCTACACTGGGAACATGGCACACTGCATCAGCTTATGAACAATGCATCCTGAATTTTTAGGACTACTTCGAGGAAATTATTAAAAACAAAACAAAACAAAAGCAAATCAAATAAAGGTAAACTTTACATCTGTGAAATGCTCAGTTTTTCAGGTCTCAGGAGAGAGAGTTCTTAGACCTTGCAAGTCTGACATCTGATCAGAAACAACTGTATTAGAAGGCATTTCTGAAATATTTAAAACCAGTGCATGGAAATAAAGTCCATTGCTGATTTTAAATGGCTGAACTGGTTTTTCTCTTGCTCACATGCATGGAACCAGTTTCAAAGGGAAACAATCTGGAAGAGTTCAGCTCAGTACATAAAGTTTCAGAAAGATGTAAGCAATTGTAAGTGCCAGAGAAAGAGCAAAAATAGAATTAAAAACACTTTAGCAACCTTAACCAGCACAGAAAGCACCGCTCTCACCAGAGCCCTTGGCTCCAACAGACACAGAGCACACACGCAGGGCTCTCTGAACTCAAGTATTCCCACTGAAGTCAATTCTTTAAATTATACATAAACTGAAGTACAATCCTAAAATCAGGCCAGAAAATAAAATGTGCAGTTTTCACCTTCTTCTTCTATTACCATCAATAAGTACATTACCTTAAGCTTAGAACCTTCTTTTCTGATTAACATTCACCTAATTGTACTTTCTTGCAATTTCTTCACAGGTTTATTTCTACTTGTTCTGTTAGAGGGCTGTTCAGGCTTTTTAGAAAAATTATTTGACTGCCTTTCCTCCCACACCCCTGAATATTTTTTCTTCCTCTGAGTTGCATGGCCTACAAATCCCTCTTCATTTGCAGCTCCTCTGAGCCCTCTCTGAGGTTCCCCCAGGTGAGAAATCGTGTCTGGATAGAGGCGGCATTGCTCTCCTCCTTGTATTCCTGATGCTGGTTTGCAAGTTGATGAAGATGACGTGCTCCCAACTCAGCCTGCAATAGTTCAGGCTGCTCGGGAACTGCACCTTGTGGGTGCATAGCTTCCAGGCCCTATTGTTGCCCACACAACTCAAAACCAAGAAATGCCACATAAAGGAGGAAATAATGGACTTCCAGGGCTATTAGAAAAGGACTTCCTTTAAGAATACTGTGTTGCAAAATGTCAAAAGATCAAAATAAGAGCCCAGCCTGTCTTGTGCCATGTCTACATCCACACCAAACGCCTTGAGTAGCCACTGTCATTGTGACCTCCAAAGCAGCCATCAGAGGCGAGAGGTCGTTATCTCTGCTGATGTGTAGGGAAGTCAAAACAACAAAAATATGAAATTACTCGCCCATGGTCTCCACAGCTCCTCAGTCCCCACTGAGTGCACTGCTGAGCTATGCTGTCTCCAACAAACAGAAAGTCCAGTAAAACATGTCCAGGACAATGTCTGGATTTTGCTCATTGACAAGCACACACGATCCTGTTTTCAATCCACTGACTCGCATTCTTAGAGGCAAGTGTGGGCACCAACCTCTGCAAAAGGCTCAGTATGAGACATGGGCTGAGAGTGAACTCATTTTAAAAAGCAAGCACCCTCTTGTTACCTCCTTAGTGGAGCTGGTGGCTGTGCTGTGGCGTGCTGTGTGCCAATGGGACTCAAGTCACTCCCTGAACATGAGCCAGGATGGGATTCCTGGGCTCTTGGCTAAGTCAGTGCGCCCAGACTCTTACTTCACTCACTTATATGTTTAACCTTACTTTCTTCCACTTATTCCTCACTCCTGGCACTCAGTGGGTCAGGGATTTAATTCTTTAGCATTACAGGGATTTCCAAGCCAGATCTGAGGTTTGCCAAAACATCCATACCATCCAAAGTATCAGGGCCGACATCTTAATGAGTCTGTGATAAAGTCCAGGATTAATCAGCAGGCAGCAGCAATTTAAACAAATTCCAGACTAAATTTTATCTTCCAACAAAGAAGTAATTTTTCTCCCCACAGGATCTGCAGCCAGTGAATCACTGAAGAGCTGTTCTGGGGCAGAGTGAGCCTGCAGTGAAATTCAACGTGAAATAATCATAAACCATCTAATTGGTATTATTCAAGCTGAAAAGTAATGCAAGTAAGCAAGCACAAACAAATTACACTGGATTTCTTTTTAAACTTCTTGGCTCTAAACACACTAAGTTTTACATATAACACTTCCATAACAATATAAGCATATAAGGATTTTTCGTGAGTTTTTTAAATTTTATAGGATTGTAAAACAGAATGTAATTGGAACAGGACATTGAAATAAGATAATTATCTCCTGCTGCTTCAGAAATAAGGAATAAAAAAAAGCTGTGTATGTATTTCTTTCTCCAGGGAAGAAATAAGTGTACTGTGATGATTCTTGTTTTTGGAGAAAGAATCATTGGGTTGTGATTTGCAGTTTTCTAAATACATTCCTCAAAGGAAGGGCTATTGAGAGATGTGGATGGAGTACAGCACATGCTAATTGATCCCAGGCCTACCTTGAGTATCTAGACATTGGTGACAATTCAAGTTACAGCTGAAAAGGAAGTCTTGGTTGTGCTTATCCTTGGCTAAGCTGAAAACTGTGCCATCCTTGTTCATGTTTCCTTCGCACAGCTGGCTAAGTAGACTAAGCCTATAGTCACTGAGATTTGGGATCTATCCAGTCATCTCTGGATGTATATCCCTATGGTCATCACATTAATCAAGTTGTTTGTTCAGATACTTCACAAAGAAGTTACATCAGACATGTGATGAGGAGTTGAAAGCAGAGGAAATAGACATCTTTTTTCTCCAAATCCAGGCAGATGAGAGCGACAGATTACAGGACTCACAAGTGCCAATCAGGTCACATACTATTCCACCATTCTATTGAGGGATTCTTCATCCACTAAAACCAGTAAATACTTTCCTGGCAGACAGAAATTTCAAGGAACCGCTTCAGCATGTTGTGATACTTATAAATCTAAGTCAGCACGGATCTTCACACGAGGAACAGCGGTTAATGCCCTCTTGGCCTTTGCAGTTTTTGAGGAATGTCATTTGCCTTTTTGTCTCTCATATGTTTGAATTTTATCACTTCCCCAGCACTCTAGTTTTGTGTCTTTCCCAATGCAGTGATCGGCCTGGAAGATGAGTGATTGTTTCTTCTGACTAATACAATGTCAGCATAAAAACCAAACCAGTGTTCTCAGACATATTTTAGAAAGCTATTATCCCCCCTTTGGAGGAGACAAAGCTGAAAGTAGCTGATAAGCAATATGCTCACCTTTATGCATTTTGCCAAGAGCAAGAACACACCTGTTACTCAAACTGAGGAGCACATATCCTGCCTTCTGTGTTCTGGTGTCAACTGACCTTGCCAAAATGTAGTGACATTTTCTCACATGTGATTTTGCTTTTCACTGTTGTTTTTTTGTTGTTTTTGTTTTATCTCTCACCACCATAATTGTTTACTTGAAGTGTTAGGTCTTAATTACAGTAAACATTTTTCCATTTCTGTACAGATGGGAAATGCACTGGAATAGAACAGGATGGTTTAAGTTCATCATCTGTTCATCTCTTGATAGAGATCAATATAGATTAGAGGTAAGTCTCTTTATCCATATTCATTTTCAAAACCCAAAATGATATGCAACAGATTTATAATTAAGCAGAAGTGATGATGTTTTTATACAGCTTACTTAAATGGATTTGCCATGATGCATTAGAGTAGAAGCTATAAAACCCGACCAGATGTTGTATTTCCCCCTGCCCCCACTCTGTGTTGCAATTTGCGTGAGAGTTCTACATTGTAAATAAAACTTGAGGTCAAAGTTTTCCAACCTGAGGATCTGTTCTAAAAACCATGCCGACTACCCAAATAAGATGTCTTTATTTGCAGAAGGGATGAACAACCCCATCTAGGAGTAAATTCTGAATTAAACTCAAGGATTTATGCACCTGAGGAGCATGGTAGCTTTGTTTTCCTAAGCTTGCTGAACAAAGCTTTTTGTGTAGCTCCTGCTTCGTAGCCCAGACGTTTAAATTTGTGCCACAAATAAAACCAGCTGAGTCACAACACTGTGAGGCTACTTTACAAGTGAGCTGCAGCAGGGAGCCTGCCCTGGGTGTTGCTGTGCCCCATCAATGCCTCCTCCCAGGAGGAACACACAGCCCCCCTCACTGTCCAGGGGACAGTCAGCTAGGCAAAAGTTGGCACCTCTGCACATCAGTAAAGTGACTGCGAGATTAGCTTCCTGCATTGACAGATTTGAGGCAGGGATTGGAACCCACACTGACTTTGTGGAAATACTTGGTTGAAAGTAGGATTCAGCCAGAGACACAAAAATGACAGATTGCATAAAAGTGAATACAAAGTGCCTGAGACTCAGAGATAAAACAGTACCTCTGAGTTGAAGACTGCTACCAGCATGGCTGGGAAGCATTTCACCCTACTCACATAGCAGAGAGAGATGTTGCAGGTGAGATCTTGTCCTCACGGCACGCAGTGTGGGTTTTATCGCTGCCTTTGGTGGAGCCAGGCTTTCACAATACCCTGTGCTCACAATGAAGTCACTAGGGTTATTCATGAGGCAGAGATACTAGGTGCCCTCACATTATACAAAAGGGTAGGCTTGAGCAAGGACCTAAAATCAACATTACACAACAGCTTCCATAGGGAGCTCCTTTTCTCCAATTATTAGCCACAGTGATTAAGAGTATTGGGTGACTCACAGACCATACATTGCCCATCAACAACAAAAGACTTTTGGCGTTAGATAAATGCCTTTAAAGTGTGTTCTTTACCATATGTAGCTCACAATATTTTGAGCACCAGTAGCTGTGATGTGAATCATCTCAGTGCACTCAAAGTTTGTTGCTGCTTTGATTTTTTAAACAAACAGCATGCATAATGGCACTTGGAAGGCACCAGATCACCCCAATCAAACAGTGAAGAATGAGCACTGATGCTGATGAGCAACTTTCACTTCACACAGTAGTTTCCAGCAGCCTGGCTTTACAGTGTTGCACATCCTGCAAGTCATCAGTGCAGCTCAGACAATGAGCACGTAACCCAAGGAAAAACATCCTGCAGTGCATATGCCAAATTATCAGTTCCTAGAGTAAAAGAAGACAGTTATTTCACAGTTCAGGGGTCTTTCCTACTTCCAAAGATCTCTTTAAGAAATTGTCTTAATTTTTGAGCCTTCCATACTATTTATATATATATTTATATTTTCATTGATGCAAGCACTTTTAAGGAAAGCAATGTACAAGGAAGAAACTTCTTATGAGTACTGGTTTCAAAGTAAGTATTTTGAACAAACACTAAAAATTTTTAAATAATTGCCTAAGAACATCATTTGCACTTCTAGGCAGTTAGGTTTTTTTAACCCTGCCCTTTGGTTTCTCGGATTGATTAATGGAACATTTCCTGTTGTGAATAACTCAATGCCATTGAACAGTATTCCAATCACAGTTGATTATAAATTAGCACTCATTTTAACTGATGCAGATAATTGTGTCAATGTCACAGCAAATACATTATCAAACATTACATATGGATGCTGTAATATAAACAAGAAGTTGAGAACTTCATTATCATCCACTGGATCACTATCATCTAATTCCTAAATTTTTCATCATTGTTTAGACTGCAGTCAGATTGCACAGAATAATTTGCTACTTATAAACAGTAGATGCAACTCTTTTCTTAGGTACAATTAGCAACAAAAAGGAGGAAGGCTTCCTTTTGCTCAGGGCATTGGAAAAGAAAATATCTTCCTTGAATTCCATGATAGGCCACACTTCTAACGGGCATACAAGGGAGGGAAAAGTACTAACAGAAAAGTGCTAAATAAGCTCGGTTTTTTATATAGAATGAAAGGAAAACACGGCTGCTCACAGTGCTGCAGGCAACAACCCTTTGCCTCAGTTTCCTCTGCTTGGTGGTGCAAATGCCTGGTAGGGATACAACCCTTTTCTGTATTACTTTCCTGGTTTTCCCTCTCCAGGGAGTCATACTCAGTTTGTGAGTTAACACAGTCCCAGACTAAGGCAGCACATCCTGGTACATTCTTTTCCAGTCCTCAGAGAAATACACTGCCTGTCGTCTTTTTTTTACCATAGTCCTCCTGCCTTTGTTCGCTGGACAGCTCGAGCTGCTGCAGGGCTCACCCAGGATTTTCTGCTCCTTTCCCTGGAGCTTTTTAACCGGTGGGCTTTAGATGTGCAAATGAGAGCTACACTTTCCAGAGCAGAGTTACAAACACATATGGCATTCCTGAGATACTCTGATCCCCGCTCTTCATTCACAGAAATAACTGCAAGGTTTAAAATAAATGTAGACTCATCCTGTTGAGCTAAAGTGCTTTTGTATATATAACAAGATTCTGGCCTCACTTTT